>JAWWEU010000017.1:7680081-7720281 GCA_035583155.1 Acropternis orthonyx
CCCCCCCCCCCCCCCCCCCCCCCCCCCCCCCCCCCCCCCCCCCCCCCCCCCCCCCCCCCCCCCCCGGATCTCATTTACACCACCTGAGGATCTGGCCCTGAAAGCAGTGGAGAGAAGCCACCAGGTCTTTGGTCTGTTCTAGACACATCCTGGTGAAGATCTGCCAACAAAGTGACAAAAACAGTCAACAGTTTTCCCAAGGATGTGACAATACAACCTTGGTTTAGATTATGTAGTGGAGTCCAGGGACTGCCAAAGCATTCCTCCCAGCCATGTATATCATGTGAGACATAGCTTTTACTAAAAATTAGTCTGGTAATAATTAATAATCAAATTAATTTGGGGAAAAAATAAAACCCAAACAAGTAACACCCAGAAATGTGTGGATCCCAAAACACAGCCCAGCAATGCTCAGTGATAAGGTGTTCCTTGCAGAGGTATCCTTTGCATCTCAAACAGGGGGCCACGTTTTTGAGAGCAAATGTTAAGCCTTGCACTTACCAGCTGTAAGCAGAACAGGCATCAATTAAACTCTACATAAAACCACTCCAATGTCTAGCCTAGCACATAAGGCTGACTATTACATTTTCAAGAATCGCCTTTGCCTATCCTTTACTGCTTCCCTTGCAAACTGATTAGGATCAAAATTCCCATTTCACAGATGAGAAAGCAGATGCAGGAAGGCAGGGAAAGGCCCTGCTCTGAAGCTGTGTAGCAAGTGAATGCCAAGCCAAGTCTTCCCGGTCTGCAGTCAGCCATACCCTGTTATTTGCTGATGTAGCAAAATGATTTAGAGTTGAGCACAGAGGGATTGTGCTACTGATGCCACAGGAAGCAGAGTGTGTCCAAGGTGACAGAAATCCTTTGCATAACATGTAGTGGCTGTGAGCTGTGTTATGCCACTGTAGACACGTGATTCCCATAGCTACATACTTGTTTTACAGGACCAGCCATTGCCAGAAGCATAAAAGCAAAATGATGCTATTAAATCAGGCTGAAAAAAAAGGATGCTCTTTTTTTAATTTTGCAAAGCCAGTTTACAACGCATGTCCTTGGCTTTGGAAAGAATCACTATCTTGTCTTTAGGGAGAAGATGAAATTTTGTTTTAGTCAAACCTCTGCTTGCTCAGAGCTGGACCTGGAAGGTTTCAGAAATTAGTGACCACGCAGGACTGGTGTTTGCTAGGAGCATGTTACTCTTGAGATTTCTCTAAAACATCCATGTCATCTTCCCACACCATCTACATTTCTCTGAGATCCAGGGATGGGGCAGACCAGCCATAATGCAGGCTTATCTTCTAAAGGTCCTTAAGGGTAAAATGTCCTGCAACAGTGGCATTGCAACATCTTTCCTGGAGACACTCCACAGCCTGGAAGAGGGCTTTGCTTGCAAGCAAATAAGACAAGTAAATCCTCTTCTGTTCCTCTCTTTAAATCCTATGATGCTGCCAAGCTCGCCCTTTCTCCTTGTTATTTTAATGCTTCATAGACCTGCAGACTGGCCGCTTTATCCCATTGCCATGGCTGTCCAGCTTTGCTTGACATTTTTAGCTCTCTAACTTTCTCTCCCTAATCAACTCCCATGCCCACATTGACATGTTATTCCCACTGCTTTGCTCTTTCTGCTCGGAGTGCTATCCTGGTAATAAATAGAGCAATCAGTGCACATCCTCTGAGTGGCCAAAGTTTTCTTCTTCTCTCTCCATTTCAAGATCACAGTATCACCTACTTGTTTCCATTCCTTTCTGATGGATGCTCCCAAGTGCACGATCTGGTCTACAGCCACATTTCTGATACTCCAGGGCATCTGGCCTCTGCTCTGAAGCCTCATTACATATCCAAGCCCATAGACTTGCAAGACAACCCGTCACTCTCTCTGAGCAGCTTATTGCTGTATTAGATATGAACCTCAGGGAGCTGGGGGAAGTTCATGAAAGGCCAACATTAATGGCCATTAGGGAGAGAGATAATTACTTAATGCTAGTACAGCACTTTGAGGATGTAAAGCTATATAAGTGCTATGTACAAGTAGTATTATAAGGCTTGAGGTTTGTCTGCTACCAAGGAAAGCTGGTGTCTGGGGGAAAATTCTCCTTGTCCCAGCTTTCTGAATGACATCCAGCTGATTAGGAAGGGAAGAGATGACATGTTATCCTCCGTGAATTTGACAGTACAGCAGCAGGGTAGTAGAGCAGCAGTGTTCAGAAAAGACTGTGTAATATATCCACAGTTTGAGCCACTAACAGAGACACGGTGGAAATCAAACCAGAGTAGGGATGAAAAACCCTCATTAGAAGTTAGGACGGGTGGAAATACAGATACTAATGCATTAAAGGCAGCTTTTGGTGGCAAGTCCTGTTTTCCCCCTCCCAGCTCCCACCTAGTGCCAAGGCTTTAGCCCAAAGCAGTACTTAAAGGGGAACTACTGAGCCATTCACTCCATGCCCACAGCTGAAGGTTCCTTCATTGATCTCAGCTAAGAATGGGCCTCTAGCATACTCTTAGACTGTTTTATTTTTCTTTTTGTGCAGTTTATTTCCAAACGTTGAAATAAAATTAAAAAAAGAAAAAAAATCAGTGCTTTTGTTTTTCTTGGTCATTTGACATTTGCCTTCTGAGGTCATTTGATGCTTTTCTTCCTGTTCCTGGCATACTTGATGGAAGCTCTGCTCCTGCTCCTGCCTTGGGAAGGCCACAACAATCACTGTAGGTATCTTTGTATGGTTAAACATTATTTGAGCTTCTCATTCATGTGCAGGAAGCAGAGACATCTGAGTTTGTACAGAATCATGTAGCAGTAGTGGACACCTTGGCACCATTCCTCTCCAGGAAAATTCACTCAACACCCAATCCACTCAGCCTAGTGATAAGACACACATTCTCTGATTGCCATCTCCATTTCTGCTGCTCTAGGTAGGGATGACCTGGGATCTTTAATTGCAAACCTGGCTCTCATCCCAGGCTGGGCTGCACCAGAACATATGTCCTTTAGACCTCAGCACTAGGAGCTGGGTGAGCCCTGGAAGATACTTAGCTCTGAGCCTCCCCACAGCAGCCAGATGTATGTTCCCATCAGGACACAGTGATTCCTGCTGTGGGCAGGATGTGCTGTAATTCAGCACTTCTGGACAGCCTTGCATGAATAAGAGCCACAGGTGGCTGGGTCACCCGAGACAACGCAAGGGCTAAAAGAAAATAAATGCAATGAAAGCAAGAAGCAGGAAAAGCTCCTCTGTTTGCTTAAACTGAGCTCTTGGAGAAGAACAAACAACAAACAAAACTGCTCGTAGATCGTGGTTTTGTGAGTCAATGTTTGTCGGTTCAGGTTGCGGCACAAGAAGGTGGCTTCTCAGGGGCAATGTAAATGGCAGCACATGCTCATGTCTGGGGATGCAGGAGGGACACTCCTTCCCTGCACTGAGAAATGTTTCCCTAGCAGATGTGCCAATATTTTGCCTCTGTGAGTCCTGCCAGACTCCTGGGCACCTCTTGCAAAGCAGAGGGATCAACTCTGACATGCCAGACAGAGCTGAGCTTTGCTGAACCTTAGCTGTCCCACACTTCATAGTTTTAACTTTCACCTTACTACGCTCTTAAGCACCCAAGTAGTTTAGACCAGAGGTAGTTGAATTTAACTGCAAGCTGTGATTGGATGTGATTCCCAAGTGCTTTATCAGTAATTCCTTTCAGCTTATCCAGAAAGAATGGTGCTTGCTATATCTGAGGCTGCACCACTGCCAGAATTACTCTGGCCTCCAAAAATCCCCAAGGTGTTCTCCTGACTGAAAGGCATCATGCATAACAGTCATACCAGTCACAGACTGATCCTCTACTAAGTGATTCAAAAGCCACCATAGCCCTGTCCTTGCCTCCACCTCTTGTGCCTTTGTGACTGCTCCTGTCATAGCCAGTGCTGAACATGATCTTAAACCCAGTCAGCAAACAACAAAAAGCTTCCATCAAACTTTTCAGCTTACTTGACTGATTATATTCTCACCATGCCCCACTCTGTGGGAATGGCAGGCATGATCTCCTCCCAGTTCTCACTGGCTATACCAACCATCTCCTCTGTTGCAGGCCCTGGCAGTGCCACAGTATAAGGCTGCCTGCCTGCCTCCCTGCGTGTCAGTGACTGAAGACATCTCACAGCAAATTTCAAGGGATTTTGGGGACTCACAGAATGCACAAAGCAACACAGAGCTGCTTCTCCTACTTGCACAGAGCTGTGCTGGGTGTCCCAGCCTTGCCCAAAGAAAGGGAGATGCTGGTTTCCTGCTGCCAGAAGGGAGAGGGTTTGATTTGCCCAGGGAGAGAATGGGGAAAGGAACCAAATGTCCCTGCCACGAGATGATGCAATGAGCAAGGTGGACTTGCAGGAAAGACTGACCAGGCAGGGTTAATGTGAAACTGAGAAAGGGGCAAGAGTTTCCCGCTGTCAGTAGGACTGTTTGGCAAGGGACTGTTTGTTCCCCCTAGATGCACATACTGTGTTTAAACATGAGTCTAAAAATAAAGCCTGCCACTGACATTGTTTTTCCTTACTTCATTTAGCAATCTAGTTGCTTTATTACCTGTAATTCTAAATCACGTTGAATCAAGCAGTGTAATTTGCAAGCAGGGACAGCGGCCTTTCCCCCCTACCCCTCATTTCTGCTCCACTGAGCGTGTTTTAATCCCACGGTTTTCAGCATTCCTAATGAGCCATTAACAAGCTGCCAATTACTTATGCAAATTAGGGGGCAGACATGGAGGGGTGGCTGTAGCTAGAGGTAAACTCTGCTGTCTCAAAATGGTCTGAGATAAATCACCACTGCTCTAAGAGCTCTCTATGCCCAAGAGTCCTCTCAGTTATATTATCCACTGCCTAAAAATGCCAAAGGTAATGCAGAGAGTGCTAAAGAAAGGGGAAACAGAGGAGTAATCACACATATATTTTTAATTATATTTGCCAGTAATCATTTTGGTGTGTACCTTACCACAACTCATCCTTCCTCTTTTCTTTCCAAAACTCAAAGCAGCTGCACCCACTGCATGGAAGCAGCTGCACAACCAGCCTGCAGAGGAACAACCAGTTTCATATGTTCATCTAGGTAAAAGCTCCAGAAGCCATGATCTCCAACACTAGGACATAAACTGTGAGAAACCCCATCCATGCTTCTTCATTCAGCTGGGGGGATGTGGGAGCAGAGCAGCACTAGTTGACAAAACACCTAGTAAAGAGGTCAGCAAGGCCACCACCAGTTCCTAGGAGGTCCTAAGCCCTTGTCCTAAAGGCTGCTGCTAAAGTTTTCCCAGGTGAAGGAGAGGTGACCAACCTCCTGATCCCCTGGGCACCTACTGCAAGCTCCCTGTGGCCCGGAACAACAAGATCCCACACTACGATATCAGACAGAGGAGGAAAACGGTAACACTGGGGAAGGATTCTCTGGTGGGTTTGCCCAGTTGGCACTGGGCAGCTGTGCAGGGGGTGCATGCACATGGAGGCCTCTGCAATCTTCTGCATCACAGCCACAACATGGGCACACACCTGGGCTGATCAAAAGCTGCCTTTCTCCTGGTCACTGCCCAGATAACAGCAGAGCGTGGGAATGCCACTGATGTATTCAAACTACAGCCTTCACATAGCTTGTCAGGCACCTTACAAATTTACCAATTTATCTCCACCGGGCTAGTGGAGACACAATACACTGTTTTAGGACAGGCCTGCCCAGAGAAGTTCAATAGCCATGAGACAACACAGCTCTGAGCTAGTTCCAGCTTCAAAGGAGATCTGCAGTCTGCAAAGACTGCCTGTGCCAACAGAAACTGTCCATGACTGATCTGCATTATCATTTTGCTGGTAATACTACAAGAAGTGTTTAATAGCTCAAAAGCTAATCAGATAGAAGCTAAGTTAAACATCATGATGCAAGAATTGCGTCCATTAGGATTTTGTTCTTTTGGCGACACAGAATGGAAATCAACTCAGTTTCTGGCTTTGGAAAGTAGGAAAAAGATTTTCCTAATAAATCTTAACCTAGTGATACAAAAGGAAAGCCTCAAAATGGCCTGAGAAATGCAGTTTAGGAAATAGGAGCAATAACTTGCATGTGTGATGACTCCATGCTAAAATGCTTTCAGATGGGTATCTCATAATCTCCCTTTCCATCATGTCTCTCTCTCTGTCCTGCCAGTGATTCCTCTCTGGGTAACCAACAACACTCTGTCTTCAACTGCAGGCAGAGCCGTTCCTGGATGAGGACTACATAAGATTTAGATAAGGCTCCATTACTTAACTTCTGGATACTAGATAATCAGTTCAACTGTCCTAGCATTAATCATAATAGTATTCAAAATTCATTAGGCTAGATTGTTTGGAAATCTATTTCTTGTTAATGTCAGATTCACTGAGCATCGGCCTGGCAGCATACAGACAAAAAACTAATACAAGGCAGGGTATGGACCTCCCTATGAAACAGTTCCTTTCTTTATGTGTAGCTGGACCATGATGTGGCAGCTCCTGCCTGGTTTGTCGTTTGTGAATCTTGTTAAGAGCACTGAAACACCCTGAGCACACCATGCTGCCTGTTTGATGATCAAGGGACAGCTACAGAAACATATATCTGGATATACAGTATACAGTCAATAATATATGCACTATATACTGTGGAGTCTTTAAGGGGGAATATTATATGTTCAGATTTGCACCCACAAATTTTAATAGGTTTTGTATCTAAAACCTGAACAAGCAAGCCATAGACTTCTATGTGCAATCATAGTATGGAGGTACAAAAATTGAAAATATTTTAAAAATTAAAATATATTCCTTGCTTTCCTGAAAACTTACAGCACTTTAGATTAAAGAGTGGGGTCTTAGCACTTTACCAAGATGAAAATCTTTCAGGAATTAAATAGCTGGATCATTCCTTCTATCCAGTTTCACATAGACCAGTTGAGGATTGTTACAAACAGTGCACTTCCTAATGGCCTATTTGGCCTGTTTAGGCATTTTGGGTGTTAGTGCTTTCCTTCAGGGTTCTCACCCTCTAGTTGAACAGTGGTTTCTCAGCAAGGAAACATCACAGAAATACAGACCAACATCAGAAGACACATAGGCTTTCTCTCCTAATGAAGGCAGTGCAGGCACAGATGGCATCTCAGACAAACACACTGCAAGCCCTGTTAAAATAAAGAGCTCATCATCGGAGGCTGCAGTGTCACACCTACTAATGATGTGATTAAACTCATCAGTGTCACTGGGAAAGCTGTGCCAGCTCTGGCACTGCTGAATGCAGAGCTGCATTTCATGGCAGAGGCAAATCCCAACCTGCACAACCCCCACCACCATGAATCAGACAGCTGTGGAGACACGTTGGAGATACTGATGTTTATGGCTGAACTTCCTCAGACCTAAACTCGGGGAAGTTGTCATGGACATGCTCTTTACATGACTCCCTCAAGCATCCCTGTCCAAAGCTGGTGTGGCATGCAAAGGAGAGGCTGCAGATGGTGACAGCAGCCCAAGAGGGTCAGGCGCAGGAGAAGACGGTGACAGCACCCATCTGATCACCACTGCCATGAGGGAGCAGCAGCGGCACTGGGAATGGGAAGAGCTAAAACCAGCAATAGTCAAAATGGGGGCACGTGTAGATGGTGAGGCTGGGGTTTGGCTGCAGGATTCTGCTGGAAAACAAGCAAAATTTGAAAATTTGAAGCAATCAAGCTTTGTATCCTCTTCTTCTCTATTTTTACAGTTGAGACTTTCTGTGCATTGAAGTTCCCTCCATTTTTTTATCAAGTTTCCCGGATGCCCTTGAGTAGGACAGAGCTGCTGCAGTCCCATGCATTTTAACCACTGTGTTAAAATTCTTCCTCCCTACTTTATTTAGCCAGGAGCCTAAATAAATAAGCAAACCCACAAACACAGGAACCTGGTTCCCAGATGCCATTAGAGCCCTCGAGCACTAAGTGGCCATCACAGATACCACTAGTTGCCTTCTGCTCCCCTTCCTGCAGCCAGCCAGACACTCCATCCCAGTGAGCCCCACTGGGACCCAGCACCCGGTAGGACACATTTGACTAGTTTTGCCCTAATACAGGACTGCTTCTAGGTGGTCAGCCCTCTGAAATGGGCAAGTTTTCCTAGAGGAGTCTCTAGCCACCAGCTCTCCATTAGGGTTAGCCACAAGCGGAAGGACGGAAGGAGAAAGTGAGTCTAAAAAACCGCTAATGTTCTGCAGTGTCGGGTAGAATGAATGACCCCTGCAGACATATGCTGAGCAGACAGGACACTCCTCAATTATGTCATTGCTGGAGCATTTACTTCCAAGGATAGACGTGACTACAATTGTGGGGCTTAAAGCCTTGGCTGCTTTTGCTGCCTCTGGATAAGCTGCTCTAGTCCGGGAGCGTTAGGTATGTGTGTGCAGCATGCACCGGCAATGACACGCATGTCTGCCTATGAAAACACTTTACAGCTCAAAGAGTAGCGCTGAAAAAAAAACCCTATTAAATTTCATTCTTCCCTCTTTCCTTTGTGAGAGCAGGTCCTAAAGGATTTGCTAAGGTATTGATGGGTGCCAATCCATATATCCCAGTGAACAACCCACAGCCTCCCTCAGGAAATCACAAGCAAATCTTGCCTACATGATGGAAATTTCTTGCTTGCCACACTGATTTTCCCCACTCTCATCCTCACCGTGTTATCCCTGTGCTAACTTCTACATAATTCTCTCAACATTTTCTAACCTTCAAGCACACAACTTTGTAAATATTTGCAATCAGGTAGCACATCTTCCCATTCTGATAATTCTTCAGACAAAGTATTTACATACAGCTCTTTCTATCCTCAGTAATCAATGGCTTCACACTGTCTTTGTTACTGCCACACCTCTCCAGAAGCTGTTGACCTTATGGATACTCTTGGTGGGGCTGAGTCCAGGACATGTGACTGTGTAATAGAAGAGTATTTAAAATAATGACTGCTGTAAAGGCACACACTTTGCTCTTTGATTTGAGTTCTTCACATGGAGGGTTTCAGAAAAGCATTTGTTTCACTGGCACACTGAAAGCTGCATTTTCTAGGGAGCTGCCGCCCCACAAGAGACTGTGCTTGGTTTGAAGAGGACATGGTTTATAAAGACAAAATGCAGCATGGCCTGGGGCAGGCACAATCTCACTTTACAGCGCTACTTGCTGTATATTGATCAGAACGGGCTCAGTGCTTTATTAGCCACACGAGAGGTGCAATGAGTTGCCACTGGAATTTGTGCTTGATAATCAAAGGCATTTGTCATTCTTCCAAATGCTTTGTGAGTAGGTGTTTGGTTTGGATGTGTGTGAGAAATGGAGGAGAGCAATCTGGAGCAAGAGGCAGCAGGCATGGGGAGGGTGCCCTGCTGCTCACCCACCGTCCTGAGCCACAGGGCATCACCTCTGCAGTATGCTCCATGGCTCCATGGACACCATGCCACAGAGCAGGGTCTGTGGCTCAGCAGAGCCCTCCACCATTGGCAAAGCTGCTCTTGCTGAAACTTAAAGAGCAGCAGCTGCTGCTGCTGCTGTTCAGCCACTTGGCACAGGGAGCCCCCTCACAGCCCTCTTTTCTGTGCTGGCTTTCCTGAATTTCCTAGAAAAATGGCACTGCTTTTTTTGTCCCCTCCCTCTGTCTGACAGGTGCAGGTGACCTTGCTGCCCTCTCATTGCACCTCCCACAGCTAGAATTTTAAACTATTTAACAGCTTTAAATGCACCTAATGAGGCTTCAGCCTGCACTTTGCTGCCATCCCTCTGCTTCTCTGACACAGGGAATAAGAGTGGTTTGGAAACCTATGGCAGACTTCCCTGCGTTGGAGGTCTAATTACACGGCAACTGGTGACCTCATAAGTACAGGGTAATCTGCCGTGTAATACCAGGGTAAATGATCCCGGTACTCCTGTCTTTTCCACTGCAGCCTTCCGCAGAGATGGAAATGCAGTCGGTTAAATGGTAATTAATCTTTGAACCATGTGACACTTGCCCAAGGCAGTGAGGAATAACGAGTTAAAGCCCACTGGCTCTGTGCAGGGCAAGGGACTGGCTCAGGAGTCGCAGCTCTGGGAGTGTCCAGTGTCATCTGGCTAAAGCAGAGGCTACCTTGTCTACCCAGCCTCTCCAGGTGCTGTGTGCCTGGGGCAGTGGGCATGGGCTGCTTCCTTAGAGCTGGATGCAGCCGTCTCTGCCCGCCCTGTGTTAGGAATCAGTTATTTGGAGGGAAACATCCAGAGTCATCTATAGGAGGAAGGGGGCACCACAGGCATGTGGGTGCCTGAGGGAAACAGGCCCCTGTGCTGTCTGTGCAAGCGGGATGGGGCCAGAGGTTTCAAGGAGCTCATCCATGATCGGGATGAACCGTCTGGAGTGCTTCCTTACTCTCACTGCAAGGGACATGCGTGGGAACAGCACCAACGCTTTCCTCTGAAACCATCCCAACTAGCCAGGCACAGCCCCAGGCATTCACCCTGCAAAACTACAGGAAAATCAGCCAAGAGATCCATTTTCTTCCTCCCCACTGTGAGATGCATTTCATTCCCTCCCACACTAACAGCCTGTTGCCCTGGGGCTGGGGGCTTCCTGTCTGACCCCAGTACCTTTATGGAAATAGAATGTATTTGCATACATTTTAGACCCACTGACATCATTCCCTCTGAAGACCTTCAGTTTTTTATAGCAAGCACAGTAATGATTTTCAGATTATAGACTAATAAAATATTTTAATTTGTTAGGCACATTAAGGTGGGCGCTGTATCATTCTTATGACATTTAAATAGTGCTTAAAAAATAAAAAAGGACAGGGGGGTGGTTTGCATGTATTTCTTTTCTGAACAGGAGCACTGAAATAGAAAGTCAAAATCCCACACACGGGTACCAAGATCAGCTCTGACACCTCCCCTCTGTGCCTGCTTCACTTGAACACCTGCCAAGTTAAATAAGCAAACATGGGATTGCAGTGTCCTAGTTCCAGAACTGGTTTTGGCAAATGAGGCCCTCTCCTTAGTCACTCTGGCCATGCTGTGCAGCAGTGGCCCAAGGTAAGCACCAACTCTGTGTGTCACTGGATCACATATGGGCTGGGCAACATCTAATGGGGAACACTGAGGTTTTGTGCCTCAGCCTACACTCACCAGTTTCTCCCCTCTGCCCATTCATTGTGCACTCTGATCAGCTAACTGGACAAGTCAGGGGTCTAGAGCATCCCATCATTTCCATGACATGCAATGTACACTGTGTGCCACAGGTACAGGACTGCTGCACCAGTCACTTTCCTCTGTCTGCATCACAATTGCATGATTTGGAGGGAATCAGACTGCACTGGATAAAGCAGGGGCATTTTGTTGGGGGGTAGTCATCCTTGCAGCTCCATGGGTTTGTATGTCTGACAGCTCTGGAATTTCTTTCCTAATCTGTAAAATAGGGCAGTGCAACTCCATCCTTGGAAGTGTTCAGGGTTAGGTTGGATGGGGCTTTGAGCAACCTGGTCTAGTGGAAGGTGTCCCTGTCCACAGCAGTGTGGCTGGACTAGATGTTCTTTAATGTTCCTTCCAAACCAAACCATTCTATGACTCTATGAACTCACTGACTTCTCAAAAAGGCTGTGCAGGTAATGGCTTGTACAGTGAAGCAATAAATGGCATGGAAAAGCCTAAGAGCAAAAGAAAAAAGAGTCAAATGTTTAACTTAGTTTTAAACATTTAGTTAGTTATACCTGGCAAAAGAGAGAGTTACACAATTAATATGATAGCGAAGAACAGCAAAGAAGTTCCTTTGTTCTCTGAGTACTTTTGCCTTGTACCTCACCTGGATCAGACAAGCTTAACGGCAGCTGATTATGTAAGGTCTGTACTACAAGGTAGAGGCAAGTGTGAGCTCAGACCTCCCCATTATCATTACCTGACCTTGCACATTCTCTTTTGCAACCTCAGCATTTTTTGTGGATCTAGGTGGTTTTTTTAAGAAAACTGTGTTAAATTTCTTGCTTCTGTGCCAGGTACCTGCTGTTTAACAAACGGGCCATGACTAAGCATAGACTGAAAATCAGAAGTATCTACGATTTAAAGCAATGAGATTCTGGGACTGTCTTCCCTTAGGAGCACATTTAATAGTGGTGCTTGATTATGAAAAGGATAAATCTGATGTGATTGATACAACAGGGGAATGGATTTGATGATCCAGGGAATCCCTTCCAGATCTCTTTACTCCTAATGAATTTATTTTTTAAGGTTGTGGGGGATTGCTCTACTGATGGCAAACAGTGGTGAAGCGTGTAGATACCTGCTGATGGTTAGTGGGTCTCCACCCCCAGATTTAACCACTTTCCATCAATAAGAAGGCGGAGCAGTTCTCTTTGCCAGTTCTACCCATCTTGAACCTACCAAGCAGAGGTGGATGCAAGGATCCTACCTACTTCCCTCTTTGCATTTTCCAACTACTAAGGAGTTCCAAAATTCACTCTGTGAAACAGTACTACAAATGTCTCAGCTCACAGATTCCCTACATATCCCTAGGTACTTACCTGTTTCCCTACACCATAATGACTGCATCCCTTGCTATCTTTTTTTCATGTGAATCTCCTTGGTAAGGATGAGCAGGGATCACCTTTTAACAATGGGAAACTGAGGCACAGGAGAACTGAATTTCCTATTCAGCAGAGGACATCAGTAGCATGGAAGGGACCTCCAGCCCAGCCCAAGGCTGGGATCTCACTGCTTGACTCTTCATGCACCTAACTGGGCTCTCCCTTTCACAACAGGAATAGCAGTGCACAAAGTGGTTTTCCGCCCAAGCATTCACTGATCTGGGATTCCCATCCTCTGTCAAGCCGTGGGGGCTGCGCTTGGGGTTTCTGAGGGTGCATTGCAACGTTGTTTCAGAAGCGATGCCCAGGGAAAGTGATTATGTTCTTTTTTCCCCCAGAGCAGTTTTAATTCTTTAATTCCTACTTGCTAATAAGATAAAATGCTGTGATTTCTGCAGGATCAAATGGTGCAGGATAAGCTGAGGGAGTTGATTAATTAACGTGCTTTTAGAGCCGGGAAAAAAATTATAAAAAAAGGCAACAGGGTAGGAGATAATAGCTATGAATATGATCCCAGCATTACCTGCCATGACACTGTAGCCAAGAGAAGGCTGTCCTGTTAGTGCTGGGCATGGTACTCTGAGAGTGAATAAAAATCGTATGTCAGAAGGTAAGGCTTTCTCTCTCCAAAATATGGCTATTCACGGACATGTGCTACATTTCTCCGAGGCCTGATCCTGCAAGTAATACCACATATAGTACTTCTGTGCAACTCTAGCTTCCCCAGGGACTGCTTGGAGCAGTGAGTGCTAAGCCCAGTGGCAAGTGGTTGCAAGATCACATTCATAGTGTGCCAAGAATTTTGGATGAAAAGAGCTATAAAGAAGTCACATATTATTATGTCACATTGCAAAGGTCAACCCCAGTATTTGGTCTGTCACAAGGACATGATTCAAAGGCAAAAAAATAGTGTCATGGCACAGGGGGAAATAATTTTTTAAAAACTGCCTTTGGGGCCAAGGATACAAAATTACATCAGTGCTTGGAACTAAATTCCCATCCACACCCCACAATTCAATTTTGGGTCAGAAAGGCAGAACCGTAACAAAATCACCTTTCAGTGGCAAATCTTATCTGCTGACACATCCCCTGCAAAATCAGCGATATCGAAACTCACACTCCTGTGTGATTCTGGCAACAGTCAGGAAGTGCCAGTGCCCTGCTCCATCATGGATCCTGAGAAAGATTTGCAAGATCCATTCAGCTGCTTAACACTATGTAGGCATTCGCTGGAGCAAGAGCAGTGGTTGTGACATTGGGTGGTGGGACAGCTAGTCCTGCATCACTTGGTCAGGAGCATACATCTCCCCTCTCAATGCCACAGAGAGGTTTGGATAATTGGACCAAAGTAATTTATCATAGTCATGGCTACTTTGCAAATATTTATGCCCATCTCTCTGGGCTTGCTGGCACAGGAAAGCTGTTGAGAAATAAAGTGTGGAAGCCTTAACTTATAAGGAGTCATAACTGCTCTGCAGGTTGGGTGGATTAGCTCATTCCACTTCCAGAACAGACTCAAGCAAAAGCTGCCCAACTTTCTGGATCAACAGAGCACTTTGTTGTGTGCCAGCAGCAAAATCCCACAGGACAACCAAGTTGGGTGTTTGCACATCTCACAGGCTGCTGCAGCTCACTCCCAGCAGCCCTGCAGCTGGCTGAAGGAAGCTTCTGTGATGCTGTGACAGCTGGGGACACACCAGGCTGAGGATCCTACACAGAGGCTGCATCACACAGTGAGCACCACATGATGGTGGCTTGGCTCTGTGGGAGGGAGAGCAGGGTGAATAGAGGTGTTACCAGCCCTCAGCAGGCTCACACAGCTCACACAGCTCCCATCAGCCACCGCCTTGGCAACACCAAACTCCTTTGCTCTGTCAGCTTCAAAACTTGCACCAATCCCTCACTGCCTCTCCTCTGGGCAAGGGATGAGAGCAGCAGTGGGCAGTGACGGTTGACATCCCCTCAATCGCAGCTGCAGGCACCCAACCACTCAGACACTGAGGAAGTGTCCAGACTAGCAGACAAAATGTGTCAGGGTTGGCATCTGACAGTCCAACTGCTCAAATGGTCTGGTTTCAGTCCATGCCAATTTGACCATCCAAACAGCTGTTGAGACAACAGCACAGGTCAGGGACAGTCACAATGAGTAGGGTAAATGCCACTCTCTTTGGAGGCTTGGGGTGGTTTAGCTGCACAGAGACAAACCATGCTGCACTTGCTGCCATCAGAGCCCGAGGACAGTCTGCACTGTCCACTAGTGCAGGCACAGCCTGGACACCCACAGAGGAAGATTGCACTGAGGACTTCTGCATTCATTCTGTATTATCTCACCACACAGAGAGGGCCCAGAGAGTCGCTATAGCAGAAATGTGTGCAGTTCCCATCACAGATAAGAGCCCCTTCACTGCCAAAATGCACTAGACCCGACCTAGTCCCAAAGCCACTCAACCCCATGTGTCATTTCATGCTCAAGCAGCACCAGTCCCCCGCTTCCAGCTGCCCCAGGGTTCGAGATCCACTCACTGTTGCAGCTGCCGGCGGTGCCAGTCTCTGTCGCTGCCACGCTGCGCTGAACTGGCCCTTCGGACGCGGCCCTTCCTGACAGTGAATGGGTGAAAACAAGGGAAGGAGACAAACAAAAGAGAAGGGTAGGGTGAGAGAGGGAGGGAGGGATGGGGGGGATGAAGCAAGGGGGACAAGAAGGGAAAGGGTATGTCTTTAACTGAACCATAAGTCTTTCACTGGCTGCAACATCCCAACACTGCACAGCCCTTGCTGTGAGGGCACAGGGCAGGTGAGACCCTCTGGCCCCCGTCACCACCACCTTGCACCCCACATGATCACCTGCAGCAGTGCAGAGGGAAGGTGAGCTAGGCAACAGTCAAGGGGAACTCAGCCTCCTAAAACTTCTCCTTGGTTTGTGAGGCCACCTAGAACGGTTGCATAGAATGTCATCCTCTGGGGGACTCAAAATTCCTCTCCAGACAAGAGAAGTTTTAGGATCCTTGAACAGTTCCTCCGTATCTGGTACTTTAGCATCCTGCTCCTTGCCCATTGCCAGCCCTCCTGGGCACAGTGCAGGGACTAATCTTCCTCTGCTAGCAGAACAAGACCCAGGCCTGATGTCTTTACTCAAGCAAGTTCAGGCTAGCCAGAGCTAAGGGTACTGTTGGACAAATGTTCCAGTGAAGCACCTCACACATCACCCTATACTTGCCCAAAAGTCTTTGTCCCATCAGTACTGTCACAGGTTGGGGAAGAAAATACCTAAACCCACAGCTTCTAATCACCCACAAACCTGCAAGCACTCACAAAACTGAAGCTTAGGATGGGACAAGGGAAGCAAAATGCTGGAGGAGGAAATACAGCACTACATTTTCATCTGCATCAAAATAGGAAAGATTTTTAGAACAGGAAAGAGGAAAAGGGGTAACAATCTCAGTGAGCAAACTAAGAGTGAATTGACAGGCATAAGCTCTGCTGACTTTCTAGTGAGCTATTTATGTTCCCACTGGGACAAAAAGGAGACAAAATCCCAAGATGGAAGGGCAGTTGGTGAGCATGGTGATTCGGTGGTACACTTCTCCCTGTGCTACTGAGGAGCTCAGGCTGAGAGCTGCCTGGGAAACACCCAAAATACTGCCTTAGGGTGTGTCCAGCTGGTCATTGCCCTGGGTACCTTCCCACCCTGCACCAGCAGTGGAAACCAAGCTGCTAAATGTAGCTGACAGCTCATCCTGCTTGGGGAATTGCCCCGTGAACGACTGACTGACTCACCTCCCTTCCCAAAAAGTCGAGGTAGGAAATGGGTGGAGGAAAGGCTTAGAAAATTGTTTCATGCTGGTTGTTTAAATTGCCTGTGCATTACAGTGTTACAGTTGGGGGAAAAGTAAAGAGAAATCTATGCATAAAGCTGCATCCTAAAGCCAGCTGTGGCAGAGGTGTAGAGGTTGGAAAGAAGCAGAGCAAATGAAGTCATCCAGCAGTGGGAAAAAACATCAATATAATATAGTGCAGAACAAAGCAAATTCTACCTCAAACACAGAGCTGAAAGAAACATCTTCCTCTGTCAGATCTATTATCATGCATTTATTCCAATAACAAATAACCAACCCAAAGAGTAACCCAAACCTGATTTATTCCTCCATCTAAGTAAATATGGAGAGGCAGCCGAATTTGACTGTGAAAACCACTGATCTCATATGTTTTCTTTGTATATGTTTGAAAAAATAGGAGTGAAGTTTCTGCCTTGCTGCCAGGGGATGCTGGCAAAGCATTTGAGCTACAGATATTGTATCTTGTCAGTAATGACTGCAGGGAACTAAAAGGGATTTGGATTTTTTAATGCTTCACATTAATTGATAATTTGGTCTCAGAATCCACAGTGGAACACAGGATTTGCTATATTGGATCAGTCTAGTGGCCCATAAAATTTGGCGTCTTGCCTCAATGATGCTCAGAAAAATTATCATCCAGTGTCTTTGCTTATAAAGTTGCTGACCATTCCCTTAAGGCCATATAGGGCAAAGGCATGGAAGGTCTCTCTGGCCTACACAGTAAACCTCTTTAAAACTCTGGAACTTGGCTTTGGCAGGACTCTATTACATTTTTTTTATTTCTTTTTTTTAGGTTTTTGCATTATTTTAAGACAAGGAAGACACTCTATAACTACAACCATTTTCAACAGACACACTGCTGTTGTTCCTCTTGGTCACCACAGCCCAAATACAAAGAAGATGAACTTGTGTTTTCAGAGGGCAAATGAGAACATGGCTGAGGCCAGAGGGGGAAGATGCCTCCTGCTGAGAAGAACAGTATTGATTAGGCAGTATAAAGATTTCCCTCACTAATTCCTTCAGCAATCTTATCATGTGTTGCCCACGTAATTGGATGGGGGAGAGAGAGGTGGAATCACTTAAGCGTTCAAAGCTTGACACGCACTGAGAAAAGATTCCCATTTCATATGTATGTGCAATTTTGTGCATCGTTGCCCCTTGATTGTACATTGAACATGCTCTCTTTGACAGCTGAGCCCTAAACAGACTATATGTTAAGGACAGCTGCTTGTAAAGAGGAGCTTTCTTCATCCAGCTGGCGGGGAGAAGGTGCTGCTGGGGCTGTGAGAGAGGCAGGACTGTGAAACTGGGGGAGACGAGGAGGGGAAAGCCTACAGAAACTCTGCCCATGCAGGAATCATGAAAAAAAAAAAAAAAAAGAAAAAGGCAGTCATTTTTTTCCCATGCAAGCATCTTAATTAAGTAGGCTGATGAAAATACTTGCATCTTAATTTTGTAGAGAGGTCTTCAGTTTGTCTGGAAGCAAAGCATAATTTATCCTTCCTCTCACTAAATTGGTTTGTATCTTCTCTGCCTCCAGTTCTTTTGCTGATCATACTGAGGTTTGGGAATGTTTCCCAGCTCTCCTGACCTATGTGCAACCTCTTGGCTGCACCCACGGTAAAGGAGAGCTGAGGTCATGGTCCTGCAGGTGGGAAGGCAGGACGAGGCCAATGGCCAGCTAGAATGAAGTGAGGAGATGGGTTCAACAACCTAGACAAGCTGAGAGGGGAGGATTTTAAATTTACACATCCCAGTCTCCCTTGATTGTAAGTGGCAGTTCTCCTCCCAAAGCATGAACAGTTCATTTCTATATGCTCAGAAGGACCTATACTCTTTCTGGTCCACGTGTGTTGGAATAATGAAGCTTGCTGGCATATGGTTCTCTGCTTTCTTCAGCTCTAGCTGCAGTTTAAATCAGGCCACCTTGGTAAAACCCAGGAACCATCAGCTTCTCTGACCTGGCCTGTAGAAAATCCTTCTTTGTCTCTGGTGACACCATAGTGGAACACATTTTGGATGGATCTCCACCACAAGAGAGAGTCTCTCATGGCTCAAAATGAGGCATTGTGTTCTTTCCTCTGTATGTCACAGGTTTCAGGCTAATGGGATGTTCCAAGTGGGGACAGCAGGAGGAAGCGAGCACACTGCATGCAGGCAGCCTTTAGTAGGTGTTGGGAACCACACTTGGACAAAACAAATTAGAACAGGGGGAGTAAAACAGTCTCACAGTCAGGAGGAGGGAAAAACTACTAAAGGATCGATGGGGGTCACAAATAGCTTCTCTTGCCTCTCTGTCTCTGTCAGCTGCACCCAGGGAACACTGAAAATGGAAGAGTTCTGCCCTCCCTAGTTAAGTTTTATGGGAAGGGAATTGCTTTGAAGGTAAGGGCTCCTGAACTCCCTGCAGGAAATTTGCTGTCTCAAGTTTTTACAGTACAGGTGGCAGGCTTGGGTACTTTGGCTGCATTGAGAAACAACCCCAGCTTTCTGAATGGAACTGAATCTCTGACTTCTGGGGATGGTGTCACTACCCCTCACTCAGCTCCAGCATCTGACTAGTTACTCCCAGGACTCTTCCCAGCTCCCATGAAACCAGAGATCACCCTGCACAGCTTTGAAGAGCAGCCAAAGTCCAGCCAACATAGGGAAGGACTGGAAGAGCCATTTCCATTGAGTCTGATCATGCCATGTACATCACCAGGTGTTAGGTCAGGAAATACTGAACAATAAACAATTCCTACCTGTTTGGCTACATCTATGATCTCTGCAAATGGAAGGTTAAACATCATGAGGAAGCTAAACTGAAAAGCTTTGAGCTTCCAGCCCTCTAGATCTCAGCCCGATGGTTGGGAGAAACCAAAAGTCTCAGTTCAAATGCCTGGAAATTTGATTGAAAGATCCTGAGTTTGATTAGCTCCTGCTAAGTGTCTGAGGGTTTGGGTGGTTTGGGAAGAACACAAGGGGGTTAAGCATGGAGGTCAGTGTTTAGGTGAATATTGAGACTATATTAAACAAAAATTCTGAGCCAAATGACTTGCAATGACAGCAGCAACATATCCCAAGCAGGAGACGAGGTGAGTGTGGAGGTCAAGTACAAGAGCAGGGAGTTTTTATTTCCCAAAAACAAACTGCTCTTTTGTGCCTGTGCTTCAAAGAAGGTGTCACCAGATTGTGAGAGCTCTTCACCTGCCACATCCCTCTCATTACTGGAATGAAATAAATGGCAACAGCATGAAAACAGCAACTCAAGCAGGAGAACAACAGGTAGACAGTGAGGAAAAGAGGAGGGGGAAAACAGGGTGCAGATGCAGGTCTTGACAGGGTGGAGAATTAGGGCAATTACCGTTTCTGAGAAAATGCCAGGAATATAGCACAACCTAATTTCCCCAATTAATTCTTCTGCACTTGAGCTGCTTTGTGTGAAGGGCTCTTAATGTTTCAAACCAAAGAGGGGGGAAAGACTCAACATTTGTTTTTCCCTCAGTGTAGAAATGGGGAAGTGTTGAGGGAAAATGTCTGGCTAAAACACAAGATGATGCTGTTACATCTTCCTTTCAGGAGATAAGGAGCAGTGCCGCGAATTCAATTTGCAGAGGTTTTTATAGGAACAACAGAGATATCAAAGACCAGCACATTCAATATCACACTGACTTTTCCTGCATGCAGAACACACCAGGACAGGCAGAGATACTTTAACCCATATCAAGTCATTCCCCCACCTCCACTCTTTCCAATCTTATTGTGAACTGGGGAGAATTTGGTTCCTCTGCCCCCAAACCCAGAGTCAGGGCAGCTTTAAGGTACAATGGCATCAGCCATCCACACCTCATGGTGCATAGAGTTGTCATCTTGGGGGAATGATGGCAATGAGAACAAGGAAAGAACAAATCAGGGATGATGAGATACATTGGATAAACAGATGCTGAGAAGGGAATGTAATACTTTCAGACATGGACTCTTGCACATAGAAGATTCTGTCTCTGCCTGGCTGGCACAACCGTGTCAGTACTAGAGGTCACATCTCCAGAGTACTATCAGACTTTTTTGCCCTTACTCATGTAGGTATGACAAAGAAAAACATAATTCCAGAATCCCACTTAAGACAGGAGAAAATTAAAATCCTTTTCATTTCTTAGTCCTTTTCTTAAGGCAATACATATTTACAGATACAAAACCTTCCCAAAACTAAAGTATAAAGGATGGAGAGAAAGCAGCACATCACATTTTACACCTCAGAGAAGGGGTAGGAAGAGACAAAAGGCAAGGCACAGATGCATAACACCTGCACAGTACTTTGGTGCTGGAAATGGTACTGATGTTGGAGTTGAACGTGACACACACATTGTACCTTCTACATGAGATCCTGCACAACAGTCAGCATTACCAGGGACTGAACATGCTCTCCCCCACCCATCAGCACTGAATCTGAGCCTGAAGACACTGACTGGGTGCAGGGAGCCTAGCTCACTCTCTGTCCAGAGCTGACTTACGGCCAATGTACATAAGGTCTGCCATAAAACCTGAGAGTGGCAGCATTTTTTCCTGCCAAAGTGAGCCAGTACCATATCCCACATATAAATTCAGAGGGAGTTTTCCTCCCCTCTGCCTGCTGGCATTCTTCTTCATAGGTGATGCTGCAGAGCCCCTGGCACACTCATCACAGGGCTCCATTCTGGTGCTAACAGGGCTGGGCAGCACTTTCCCTCTGCTAGGATCCACCTCCCATGCAGTAAACATGCTGCATGAGTGGGACAGCAAAACAACAAAGAAAGCATTAGGGACATGAAAGTGGGTGTTGTACAGCTGATGGATCCACATGGGCACTAAGGGGCTCTGTCAAGTCTGCACAAAAATGCTGTTGTGAGAGTACAGCTGAACCCCTGCAGAGAGTTCAAAGCTGGTGGGAGCAGAGCACCAGGCAGTGATGGTGTGATCATTTTGGAACCCTCTATCTAGGAGACTGTGGGTCAGACTAAATCCAGTTTCAATGTAAGGCTTGTCTATTAGTCTTATCTACCATGCTGGATGAGCCTCCAAAGGAGCACGACCCAGGCAGCTGCTAAACCTCAGTGATCTATTGCTCACATGGAAACTTCACTGGAAAAATAACCAGCTGTACCCATGAGAAAGAAAGCAATCTTGAACTCCAGTGGAAAATAACTAAAGTAAGAGATGGTCTAGATGGGAGACGGTCATCAGATAGCAACCTCACAGTGGGTACTGAAAATTATCAAGAATACAGTTTTTTTGCTAGCCATTTTAAAGAAAAAGAAGAAAGAAAATGTTTACATGGAAAACCTTCATGCTTCAAAGGAGGCGGGATCCCAGACTTTTTAAAGAACACTGACCTAAGGCCAAAGTCATAGCAAAAATGTTGTTTTGGTTCTGATGGTCTAAGGGTGTGAGAGCCAAGGTTCATAGGAAGAGATATTAATCTTTTATTAAACCAACAGATAAAACTGAAAATAATAATAATAAGAACTCAGACAGGGTTTGTGTACCTAAAATTCATTCTTTTCCCCACTTCCAACAATATCATGTGTTCTATTAAAAGATATTACTTCTTCTTGAAAATCTTGTCTCTCCCAAGTTCAAACAATGCTTCAGAGTGGTGAGGACACAGAAACAGCGAGCGTTTTTGTTATTATGTTTATCTCTGTGTTGCTAGAAATACAAAAACACTTTCAGAGCCCTTTGCAAGTCCTGCATGTGTCTTTTTTTTTTTTTTTTTTTTTAAACAAGCAGGTGTCCTCTGTGTGATGAACTGTGACCACAAGAACACTCAGGACAAACCTCTGGGAAAGGATGGAACTAAATCCCCAAGAGGTTTCAATCCCAGTCCAGGATTCGGGGCAGGATGCCAGAAGGGCAGGACAGAGGAAATATTGACAGAAGAATATCTTAATGGTGTTTACCGGCTACCTAAATCCCTCCTATATTTGACATTTATCTTCACTGCAGATGTCCCACCCATGTCAGGATATTACCTTAGGGGTTGTTAAGGAGTCTTGACTACAATTTAAGACTGTGTTCTCTTCTAAATATGAAGAAATGCTGCCCTTTCCCTGGACAGTTATCATGGTTTTGTTTTCAAATTAAATGATGCATTTTGGGGGATAAATGGAAAATTACCTGGATTTTACTGGAGCTTGCATGGGTTCAGAGTCACAGAAGGGTTCTTGAAGCAACCAAACTCCTGTCTGCAGGGTGAAATAGCAGCTGGGAATTCTAATCTCAGCCCTGAAGATGCCCCCAGCTCTGACATTCCCTGCTCCAGCCACCACAACAGCCCCAGCTCCCTGGATTGCATTGGGCAAGCACCATGTGCCTGACTTGCTGCAGTCTCCATGCCACACTCAGCTTGGCTGAGGCACAACGTCCCTGACCTGCAGCGTCCCACCACCTGCTGTCACAGTCCTGAGTCATACCCAAAAAAAGTCGCCTACTCACACAATTTTTTTAAGAAAACAACAAGGAAAACGAAATCCGCCCAAATCTTTTCTCTCCAATGTGGATATATTCCGTCCTGCCTTCCCACAGAGACCCACACCAAAAATTGCACAGCACGTTACACAACACAGCACAGAAATGCTTCTTCAGCATCCCCGCCTTTACTCTTCACACGGAAGCTGGGCTACTTCTCCCTGCCTCCCCAGTTCCTCCACTTTCCTCTGCTTTCTAATCAGATGCTGATCCACCTCTCCCCACCACTTCCACCTCCACAACCATCTTCTCTCCATCCTGTCTTGTTGAAAGGAGATTTAAAGGCAACGGCTGATGGGATCCCTCTGTGATGCAGGAGGAAAAGGACACATCTGTCTTTAGAAGGAACACGGAGAGCCTTGCAGAGAGGGGAAACAAGCCTCTCTGCCACCTTTGTTAGGCAAATATTTGTTTTCTGTATCCAAATGTGTCACAGAAAATTAAGCAGTTCACCGTTGTTAAAGCACTTCTGCATTCCACAAATGCAGGAGCCAGATGGTGTTCTTTCTTTGTCTTAAAAGATTAAAAAAATGGGAAAGAAAGAAAATGCCTAGGAACAAAACCTCAGCCTGGAACACATTCGTATAGCCCACTTAAGTTACCATACATCCACATGCCCAGTTATCCAGGCTTGGGCCTGGGCAGGAGCAAACACAAGAACAAGACAGACTGAAGTGAGTCTGTTTGCAGAGAGCTCCAGACCTGTCACTTTGTGTCAGCTTGGAGGTGGAATCTTTCCCTGTGTTTCCAGAAGACGACAAATAACAGTTTCTCCCAGGGCTGCAGCTTGGACACACCAAGCGACGTTTTCTAGACACCATCTGAAGCAGAACTTTGCTCCAGGTCCTACTGGTGGCAATGGCAGGCTGTGCGCAGGGGAGAGCTGCTATGCACAAACACTGGGAAACAGACTTTGGAACTTCACTGGGCAGGTTGCAGATGTGAGCAGGGACAGCATCGAAAGCTTGAAAAGTTCAAACCTTCAGCCACATCTCCACCTTTCACAGGTGAGACCCAGGAGCAATTTGATTCTCCCACTTGAGCTACTTTGTTCTTATGCTGGAAGGAGTGTGGTTGGACTGCAGCTAGAGGAGGGATGAAGGACACTTGGCCCCTGGACTTCTGCTCTTTGTTGGCCTGGGTAGGCTTCTGTCAGATTTGTCACTGACTCCTGCTTTGGCCTGGGAAGTCACATAAACTCTGCCCCTTGTGGAGTGCAAGTACGAGCAATCAGAACCTTATTTTGCTAGTACCCTTCTTTGGACTTTAACAGCAAAAAGGCCTTAATGAATGAACTTAGTGAACAAGAGTTTCAAAAGTACTGAAAATAAGTGAAAACAAATAAAGGAAAATCAATTAAGAACAAAAGGCTGTGCTGCTCTGATACTCAGCTCTTGTTCTGGTAAATAGGTGATAACTAGTCACCCGTGGCAATTTGTCTATGCAAAGAAAAATCTACTAAAAACCCTTAAGACACTGGATGAGATAGCATGGAGCAGTCCTCAGCAAAGCACTTTGCACAGACAGGATGAGGTCTACAGGACACCACCACAGAGAAGACGAAAGATACCACAACAACAAACTGGTCTGTGGAGCTCATCTCAGTTCTCACTTTATGGGCCCCACCCCAGCCTTCTCCTGTCAACAGCAACATATTTTCCCATTGCACAGAGAGCTCTCAGTGCTGCAGAACACAAACTCTGCTGGGATTGTCCCCAGCTGTGTGACAGTGACTGTGGTTGGGGCAGGCCTAACAGGTCTGAAGGGAAGAAGGCAGGCAAGAACATGGGCAATCACATGTGCTGCTCCTCATCTTCCCCTGGGCTCTTCTCCTTCCTACTCACTCCTTCCTGAAGCTTCAACAGTGATGGGACCAGAGCACCTCTCTACTTCCTCATGATGCCCAATAACTCCACTGAGATTTTTTTTCCCAGCAAAGGCTTTTCTGCTGCACAGTGAAGATTGGTTCCCTCAGTGGTGATTAAACTTAGTGGTAAGCCAATGTTCTGGCCTAGGAGAGGTGATACGTCTCAGCACAAATCTGATCATGTTTTCCCTCCTCCCAAACACAATAACTCCCCTTGGCAGCTGTTTGTCACATAATGAAAACTTTCTGAATCAGATCAAGACCATAGGGCAACCCTTTCTCAGGTAGCTGATAGAAATCATCCTCAAAGCCGAATATCCATGTTGTTGAGAAATAAACCAGCCTTAGTCCAAGCATGAAGGCTAGAAACCATGGCTCCTTAGTCTGAAAAGCCCTTCCCTGGTGGTGGATGGTCCAGTAACAAATGACTACTCCAGTGTGCTTGAAACGCTTTGCAAATCACATCTTCTGCTATAGCTGGGAAAGGGTGAGAAACACACTGTTCCCCCAGGGAGGCTGCCATCCTGGACAGGCAGGACAGTGCAGACAGGAACAAAGGGAGTGTGCAAGACAAGGGGACAGTGCGAGCACAAATCACACAAGAAAAGGCTGCAAAGGTATTCCTGGCTCATTGAGTCTGTCCCCAGAGAGGAGTGCAGGATTAGCCTCTGCACTAAACCCAGGCATTTTTATCGAGTTGCTTCCTGAACTTCTTTAATGACATGCCCTCAGCAACCTACACCTAGCAAATTATTCTATTGTCTAAATGATAACCTTGCTGGACAAAAAAAAATATTCTGAGGTTGAACCTAAATTGACTATTATTTCCTCTTCCATATTTTATGCACTTATCAGTCAGTTTTTCAGTTGCCTTTTGTCTAGGTCCCTGTATTAAGTTTCTTTAATTTAACACCAGAGGTCACAGCCTGTAGTCTTTATCATCTCTTTGGATTACCTTTAATTTATCAATGTCTTCAAAAAATAGGGTATAAAAATAGGCAGTAAGTATGGGATGACTTCAGAGCCATCCCAGCACATGTGACTGTGAGGTGGGGGTATCACAGGGAGTCTGTGTGTAGGCATCTGCATGGATGTCTAAACTACAACCATGCCCAGGACTGAACAGGAGTAAGGACAGTTGTTTGGGGATGCCTCATCAACATCTGTGCATATGTTTCAGTGAGGAAATAAGCACACAAGTGAGCTCAAGGGCTCAGAAACCTGATTGACTCTAGTATTTCCTAATCTCCCTTTGCTCTGAGCATCAGACTGCCACTGGAGCTGCCTTACCCTGTAGTAATCAGTGCTGTAGACATCTCTTGACATCCCAAAGTCTCCAATCTTCACCAGCAGGTTGGCTCCGACCAAGCAGTTCCTGGTGGCCAGGTCTCTATGGACAAAGTGCTGGGAGGCAAGGTACACCATTCCAGAGGCGATCTGGCTAGCGATGTGGAGCATCTGGGATAGCCCTAGCTCCCCTTTGGCTTGTCGAGGCTGCCCATCCACGAGGATCATAGCATCTGGGCCATGTGCCCTATAGGGAGGAAGAAGCAAAAAGCATAGAGTTGGGTCTCAAAAGTGACCAGGAGATGGGAATCCCACCCGGTCACTGTTCCTGCTGGAGTGGGGACTAGCCCCCAACATCTGCAGTGTAAGAATGTACACACAGCTCCAGTGGAAAGGAAGGAAGAAAAGCTTAAGAGAGAAGGAGGTTGGGGGAACATTTGGTGGGTGAGTGGGTGCCGTACATCCTTATCCTATCCTTAGTTTACTGCACACAACCTCTTGTGGCCATAGATGGAGACAGAATGCCAGGACGGTGGGACCACTGGCTTGATGCAACAGGGACATTCTTCTCTGGCAAGTCCTGTGCAAATTAATGAGCCTTCAGATATTTACATGTTTGCCCCATTTAATTCTTACACCTTTGAAAACTTCCCAAAGGTAGAGATATCACCCACTTTTCTTCCATAGTTGTCATATTCTTGCTATTTAATCTCTTTATTAATCCCAAACAGCCTACTTTCTTTCCTCCATATCACCAACCAACCACCTCGACTGGTATCAATACAGCGAGAGATCAAAGAAAATGTTTCAGAGGAACACTAGCAGCTTCAGCCCTGGAAAATCCCTTTTATATCCTGAGCTATCCCAAAGGTAACACAGGTACTGTGAACTGTGACAGTACGAGCACAGGTGCAAAGTTTAGCCCTGGCTGTCAGCAGATGCAGAGAACATCCTGAGCAACAAAAGGAAATACTTTGCTGAACCAAGTGCATTGTAAATGCAGGTGAGTCGTATTCCTGTCCTGTCCCTTTTTTGTCCCCTTCCTTGCTGTGTACCAAGCCTTTCTGTGCTGTGCTCCCTCTGTGATATCTCTTCCCCTGGTATAGCTCACCCTGTGGTAACCTGGATGAAGGCAGAATAACAAAAGCCCTCATATTCAGGGAAATGCAAGAAATGTTGCTGTGACCTTCCTTCTTGTGACAAAACACCATACAATATTTCCTCTGAGCTTTCATAGTGTTCTCTTTGAAATTATTCTTGGTATTTTACTCCTGTCATCAGCAGTAACTCCATAGAGAGACAGCAAATTGAAACTGCACATTCAGAGCTTTCCCTCCACCTTGACATGGGACCGAACAAAGCACCACAAGATCCAAACTGCTTCTCACTTCTATCTCTGTTCCTGAATTGCTGTGTTAGGCTTAAGGGTGCACCAAAGTGACAAGCATCCAAGTGTTTGTGTTTCAAGCATTAGTTTTTCAAATGTCCCCCTCTTCAGCTACTTCCTGCTGCCCTACCAGTGGGAATATGGCTCTGAAGGTACTCTCCTGGTAGAAAGGACAACTAGAAGTGGAGAGGAACCGCAGAAACAACTGCTGAGGAGCCAGAAGTGTTTTTTGGGAGCCATGAGTGGGTGATGCTGCTAAATGTGGGATGCGTTGTCTGGGAGCAGCAGTGTGAGTTAGCAGAGCTGGGGCTGCCAGAGGTGTCTTGGAGGCCCATGGGTATGGCGAGAGCACCAGCACACTGGAAGAACTCCTGAAGGAGCTACAGAAGAGTGCATGCAGAAATGACTGTTTGATGTCTTATTTAAATAGCCCACAGACGTGTTTACCCCAGGAAACTACTTGGTGGTGACAACAAATGGTGACAGCAGGTGAAGCTGAGCCAGGACTGAGCAGTTTAGCTAAAAACAGCAAAGCAGGAAAAACAGTACCTTCTGAAACTGTTCTGGACAATTTGTGCCAATCATGCCTTGCAGTTATACCATATTTAGCTGTAGCTGATACCTGTTGTCATCAAAGGTAAACACGCCTAGGTGAGAAGTGAAGCATGTGTTACTGTCTCATTACTGCCACCTTTTCCAACTACAATAATGGACCCCAAATAAATGCCTGTGTCTGAAGGGAACAGGTGGTGTTTAAAAAATGGTCAGCCAACACCTTTATTTCAGTGGCTCTTTTTACAACCTACTATACAGGACACATGTCGGTATGTCCTCTGCAGTACACACATGTCCCTCCCTCCCTTCCTCTCTCCCTTTCTCTGTCTCATACGGGTATCATCCAAAACAAAGTAGAATCAACACATCTATGAGATAAACAGGAAGGATATTAGTACATTTAGTTGTGTCAAGAAGCCTACAGGGAATATGAGAAGGGTATGTCCATCTTCTCTTGGGCAAAGGAGTTTAATTCCGCTTTACAGTGAGGCCATAAATTAGGTGGATTTCCTGTTAAAGAATGCTTGGAGTTTTTTTCCATTATGGAGGCTTTTTGGAAAAAAAATCACCCTTCTGGGCTTCCTCTTCTGAAATTCCTCTTCTGACTGCGGGACTCAGTCTGACTGTGGGGCTGCTTCACCAGAAGGGCTGACACAAAAACACCAGAACTTTCCAACTTTTTTAACAAAACCTATCGCCTCTCAGCAAATGGCAACAACTTATTACAGACTGCAGAGAGGGTCTGTAATGGCAATGTGCAATTATCCTTACTTCAAAATTGCTGCTTTCCCAGACAGAAAACAAAAGCTAGAAAAAACAGTGACAAAAGGAAAGGGGGGAAGTGATGGACATCTGTGGTGAGCAGAGAGGGATGCGGTCACTGTGTAGAGCCCTGAGTAGCGGGTGTGTGTGCCTTGCCACCCACCCACCCCGGCAGACTCCAGCCCCTGTGCACACCATCCTTAGGGATGCCGTCTCCCTGAAGATCAATGCCTGTATTTCTCCATGTCAAGATCTTTTCTACTGGTATTTTTTATTAGGCAGGACACCACAGTTGCAGTCTCTCCTGGTGCAGACAGCAGGGTCTGTTGTTGCACTACCACTAATAGTCTTACACAAGGGGGCCCTGAGATGTCTGTAGAGCCATCCCAGTACATGCCATCACTAACCCAGCAGGTGTGTGTTGATCTTAGTGCTTCCCTTTGCCATACCAGTTAATATTATACACCAGTAAAACTCCCTGTTCTCTGGGAAGCAACGAAGGTCTAACAATACATAGGGGAATTTATTTATTGTACTTTTCTCTAGGAAACTGAGTCTAAAGTGAGCCTCTTCCATTTTACTGCTTTTCCAATTTCTGCAGTTAAACTGGAAAAAGTCCATCTGAGTGTTTCTTACAGATTCCCAGTATCCCTGGTCTCCAGTGTCTAGGAGTCACTATCTTCTGCTGCAGGCTGTGTGAATCATCACACTATAAAAATTGCTGCCTGGGGAGGGATGCCAGGCAGCTCTGCATCATCGACCCTTTCTGACCCCCTTGCAGTCCCCATTTCCCAGAGTTTCCCCACCACCACCTGATCTGACAAACAAAGCCCACAACTCTCTTTCCATATGTCCCCTTAGGCATTTTGAGTTCCTGTTTGCTGGCTATAAGCTCCCTTACTCCCAAAGCTAGCTTCCTTTGGGACACAAAGGGGTTTCACTGCCTACCACACACCAGCATGCAGAGAAGGGAGCATGTAAGTACTTTCTCCAAGGCTGCACAGGAAGGAGAAGCTGGCAGCTATATGCAGCTCAAAGATGAGGAGCTGCAATCCCAGGACCACACATCTGGAAAGTTTCTTTTCCTTCATAAAGGCCAAAGATAATACAATGAGCTTTCTTCTCTGGTGAAACTGGAGACGAATTTCATCAGGCTAAGTGTTTCTCAGACATGTCCCAAGGAAGGGTTGGGACATAGGGATGAGGGGGTTCATGGCTACACATGATATCAGGACACGGTGTTCTGTGAAGCAATTCCATGAGGCATTGGCAGTGGGCACAACACATCTTTCTGAGACAGCGAGAGAGCCTGTTTTGGACTATACTGTTCAGGAAGTCAACTAGAACAGTGACAGAGGTTGTGCCTCAGCTGTAATATTTCCCTCCTCTAAGGGAATAAGGCTGCTGGTTCTGCCAGGAAAAAGGATGGGTCAATTTTCCACTCTTTGTGAAGCACTTGAAGAACACCATGTCTCATGTTCTTTTTCAGACTGCCTTCCTCCAGTCACAAGGCTGAGCCACTGTCCTCAACACTGCATCACCAATCTGTGCTAAAACACCCTTTCAGACCAACTCACAATTTCATGCCAGTAGGCAGAGTTCAACCAGGGGCTGCTGGGAGGTTGCTAAGCCCTTGCAGGTACCACAAGAGAGGATCTCAGGGTAACTGAGGCTGCTCACCCTTGAATGTGGGTCTGAGGAGCTCTGTAAAGCCACTGAAGCAGCAGCCTTCACTCGCCCTACCTTGCCAAGAATGTCTTGTCCCAGCTCATCCACTGCCCTGTGAATGCCCCAGTGGAGCTGCAGACAGGTTATCATTATTCAGTAGACGAAAGAAGAAACCTCTAGGATCCTTTTTCATATCTCTTCTGCTATAGGTCATTCCTTAGAAGTGAAAACCTCAGGGGAGAACCTGTGTCTCCTGGTCAGAAACTGACTGTAATGGCAGAAAAATCCTGAGTGCATCCCAACTCCATATCTAGACCTGCAGTGCTTCTTGTTCCTCCTGCAATCATATTCACACTTAGCAGTCAAAACAGGAAAATATCAAGGGTCCAATTTTCTAAATATTGGGAAATAAATCCGCTAATTATTTCAAGAGGTAAGTGCCACTCCACTTACATGCAGGTTTCAGAGTGGAATTTCTGTTTCGTGGAAGAAGAGCACCATAAACATCCTCCCACAGCTGCTCCCTGCCCCTTGCTGCTGGTGGATGCAGGGCACACAACTTATCTGTCTCAAGCTGATGAAATGGCTGAAAGATGATGGGGGGGCACTCGGTGCTTCAACAATTTACATGTCTCTAGAGACAGGGATGGCAATTATGGCACTTTTTCAGGCTTTGCCTGGCTTCTTGAATAGTGTGGTGCTACAGGTTAAGGGATCTATGTGTGATGAGGCTTGTGGACCAGGGAACAGGTGCTGCCTGAGGCCCTGCCAACATTTTTCAGGACTTTTCTGAATGTAGGAATGAGAACTAGAGTAAATTCCCAGGATACCAATCAGATTAAGGACTCCAGCAAGTTTCTGAAAGGAATATTTTGGTTCTTGTGCTGTTGAAGCAGGAGCTGGGTGACTAAGGGAGTGATGGCAAATGGCCTTCTTGCTTCAGCAGGACAAAGCTTTGCTGGGTGTACAGGACTTGGACCTGCTGGCAGCTGTGGCCTTCCACCCCCACAGGGCAGAGGATTGCAGACACGCTTCCTTGCAGCTTCAAACTTGCTGAGGTGGAAGAAGAAAACCCTGGTTTCCAGAGCTCACGGGCACCATTGCTAGGATTACCTAAGAGGAAATGTTGGAACAGGGCTAATAAAGCACCAAATCTGGTGAGGACCATCATCTCCTATAAGCTGTCCTTGGAACAGCCGTCACTCATTACTCAGCTCACTGAATAACAAAGTCCCTGGTGCACCCCTGAGCCAGAACTCACACCAAGGTGGCTGTGCAGCAACTCCCATGCTCTCCTGCACACGTACCTCAGGAATTTGTTCAGGTCCCCGTGCTTCATGTACTCGAAGACCATGATGAGAGGGTCACCGTCCCCACACACACCGTAGAACTTGACGATGTGCTCATGCTGCAGGTTGGTGAGCAGCTCTGCCTCCCGCTGGAAGTCCTTGCGGGCTGCCAACGTGGGGTCTTTCAGTGCCTGAAATAAGGGACACAGACATGCACGGGGTGGACTCAGGTTAGGGGAAAAGCAGAACAAATAGGTCAGAGAATCACAGAGGAGCTGGTGAGGAAGGGAGGGGAGTGGGACTGCTGCCACTGGCCCCTTTGCACTGGGAGGGCTGGTGGGTGGCACCACCTTAGCGTTTCATTCATGTAGTTACTGGCCCAGAGGGTTCCCCAACTCATTTCCTAGGCAGCAGCAAACATGCCTCAGAGGGTAATAGCTTCCAATTATTCCCAGCTTGGGCAGAATTTGTACTGGTGACCTAGGGGTGAATGGCTTCATGTCTCATTATTATTAAATTCCTGAGCCAGTCAGTCCTTGCTATCTGTCTTTTATTTTGAAATAGCTAACTACACTGCCTTTATTCAGAAGATGGATTTGCCTGGCTGTGCAGTTATTGTGTAGATTTTTCAAACTGCCTCCAAAGAAGGACACTGTCAAGTCTTTTCTCATAATTTTTAAAATCATGTTTTTATACCCTGCTGTTTATAACAGCTCCCCTGAAAGACTGATGCTGAAATCGGTACCCTTATTGAGAGTATCTCATCTCCCACAATTTGAGCATGCCACTTTGCCATTTCAGGGCAGCTTGCAGGCTCCAGGTGGTGTGGACCAGCCTGACATTGCAGAGTTGCCATGAGGATGTTGCTGTGGGTGCAGCTGGCAGTCAGGGAGGATTCCCCAGGGTTGAAGTCTGGCTTGTCCATTCATTATTGTGCAGTTGCATTGGAGAGTTATTTTGAAAGTTGCTTGTTGTCATCTGAGGGTATCAAGGGAGGGAACTTGACAAAAAAGTTGAAGTCCAGACCATTTGACCAGAGGGAACGGCCATGAGAATCAGCACAGTCTTTGCAAACATTTAAGGAAATAAAGAGGCAAAACTGGCTTTGAATTGCTGTGTCTTTCCATTCCAGGACTGTTTAAGACCAATTCTGGCTTTAACTGTGCAGTGTAACAGGAGCTGAAAAGGACTCAAAGAAACTTGTTGCAGTTATCCTGAGTCAGTCTGATGGGCATCAGTTACCCCTCAGTGGTGCAGGACACTTCGTAGCTCTTCCCTTACCTACACACAAATATATTTGTTCCCTTTTTCCTGTGCCTTGAATCTCCCCATGCAGATAGGAGAAGTGGCATGAGCAGGTGCAGGCTGCAATTTATGTGCAAAAAGAGATGTTAAGCATCAGAAGCTGTGCTTGGAGGACAGGACCCAGCACAGTTACTGCACCTTGGCTGGCCCACAGTACTCCTGAGTGTAATGAGTCCTCCAGAGCAGGTGCTTTTCCCCTTGGGGCAGATCTGCTGCTCCAAGGGGATATGTTTTTCCCCAAGCTTAATACACTACCTCATCTTCTTCTGCCCCCAAACTACCAGTCACATAGCATAAATCTATTTTAATCCTTTGTCCTTTGGGATAGCTTGACTAGAGATATTTAGGTGAATGCTAGTTACACAGTACACATGGCAAAGCATCCATCCTTATCTCAGGCACCCAATTACTTTTACTTATTTAATATCTTCATAATGGTGATGCTACCCTATTTTTCTGCAGGAAAATAGTCCTGTCCCCCATCATTCTTTTCTCCCTCTTTTTCCTGTGGTTGCACATAATATTTCAAGATGCAGTGAGTTAGCTTTCCTCTCCTTCACACAGTCATTTCTACAAGGTGTTAGGACTGCAAGTTTGTAAATCACACACCCAAAAAAAGTTATTAAAAACACCCACATTACTAAGACTGCACAGCCAAGCATTTAGAAATAAGAGAATCAGCAGCTGGAAGGAATAGAATAGAGAAAGAAAACCAGGACCAGAGGAACAGCAGGGATGTCTCAGTAAAACCACTGGAATGCCTCTCCCAGGAAGATCTGGGGGGGACTTTTTTGTGCCTCCATCATATAATTCCCCCATAACTTCTGGCAAATCCCTGAGCATCTGCAGGTTTCAGCTGTTGTCACAAAGTGCCAGTTGTTCCAGTATTACCTGGAAAATCCCCTCTTATGTGGCATCAGGGCCCGGTCTCCACAAGCATTGTGTGTTTATTTCTACAGCAGGCCCCACTCTGAGTCTGGTTCCTGCTGTCCATGGGGCTAGGTCAGTAACTCCATCTTCCACCTAAGTGAATCCCTTCAGCTCAGTTTTCCTGCTTCTCCATCTGCCTTTCATTCCCTGCAAAACGGGGATGATACAACCCCATCAACTCACTGGGAGCTGGGAAAACAGGCACATTCACATCTAGGGAATTCTCAGCACAGGAGTGATCATCACAATGGAGCCACTCAGAGAGAAATGGAAAATATGCATTCGAAGGACATGCCCTTAATACAGCCCCTCCAGCATTTTTAGTACTTGACTCTGTCACCTCAACACTCTTCACTGGATGTAGTTTTTGTGCATTTCTTACTATGCTTTTAGAAGCAAGCTGAATAAAACAGGAAGCTTGTCCATGTCATCACATCAAAACGCCGCTTATCTGTGGGGCTGCAACCTTTAGATTTGCTGAAAATTTGAATCCATCTAATTGAGTGAGTAACACAGCCACTTTCTTTGGCCCTGGGAGAGAGTCCTTGAGAGCATGGCAGAGACAGACTCTGGGCTGTGGACTCAGCTGCCCTTAACCAGTGTGTCCTGCTGCTGCTCCAAACTTCAGCAACTGGGGAGATAGCTCTCAGCCTCTGTCAGGAGCATGAGATATTCAGGAAATGCAGCCAAATCTCAATTTAATATGTAAAGCCTTATTCCTGTCCTTTTTTTTCTTTTTATTTTTATTTTTTTTAACCTCAGACTTATAACATGGCCTAAATTAGAGGGATTTTTTTCCTCTGCCACTCCCAGAGCTGGCAAGAAGCCAGATTCCAAGGCTCTGCTCCATACAGATGGAACTGTATGATCTTACAGGATGAAAGGCACTCTGGAGATGTAAGCTCATACTAGCAATTAACAGAAACAAGTTTGGATGCTGTTTCTGCCTACATGCAAATGAAACTCAGAAGAGGCTCGAGAGCCAGGCTCACTTAGGGATGGCTGACACTGATAGGCAGGTAGCAGCCCTGAAATCAAGCAATTAATCAGATGGGTGTCTTCGCTGCCTCAGCTTTAACCAGTCTCAGAGGTGAAAGGTACAATCTTGCACTTCACTGCCAGAGCAAAAGGGGACAAATGAGCTAAAAAAAAAGGGTTTGAGCTGCCAATGATTAGAACAGCTCTCAAGTAACTGGATGCCTCAAGTATCCTGGAGAGAGTGCTGGAACCTTTTTCCCTGTAGAGCATCAGTTCAAAGGCAGACCTTGTTCCAAGGAGTTAGGAGGCATGGGTTAAATCCAAGGGATTAGACTATGTGTGTCTGCCAACTGGTAATACTTGAGAGGAGAGCAGAGTTCTGCACTGAGTGGTCTCTGCCCAGAGCCAGACTGATGGGGCACAGTTCACAGAGGGACTATCACAAGGATGCAAGCAGCACAGCACAAGCCAAGCTGAACTTGTGTTGGCTCAAAATAACCAAACCAGGAGCGACCTGTGGCTAGGCAAGCAGAAGCTGAGCCGAGTTGCTTCGCCCATCTTGTGGCAGATTGATCCCAGAAAATTGGTTCATCGTGCTCAGCTTTTAAGTGCTTTTTTTTGCTGAGTCCATTTTTTGTTTCAGCTTCTGCATGTTACATGAAAGAGAAAATCCAGAAGGAGCAGTGCCCCACGGAGGGAGGTAGATCCACACTGTGATGCTGCAGCTGCATGGGAGTTTTCAGCTTCCAGACCAGCTTCCCTCCCCCTGTCTGTCTCCTGGCTGCACCAGCAGGAAGGGAAGCTTTGGCATTGGTGACAACAGACAACCTTGAAGCAAAACACTGAAACTTTGTGTGACTAAGTGGATTTACCACAATCTCCAGCATCAAATTAATCTCCGCCCATGGCCCCCAGCCCTCCCCTGCTTCCCTTTCCCATGCAGGCTCATCCAGTCTCTCTTTGCCAGCCAGCCCCTGCCCAACTCTCTGTCATTCTCCTTGGGATTTACCTTCACTGCCACCAGCATTTTGTCATTGGTGGGGCTGAGGTTGTAACACTCTGCCAAGAACACCTTCCCAAAGGCACCTTCTCCCAGCTCCCTCTTCAAAACGATGTCTCTCCTCTTAATATGCTGGACATCTGTTGGAGGGAGGGAGGAAGAGGGAGAGGGTTGAAGGAAGAATGAATCAGGGTTAATTCAGGGAATGGAAAACAACTAATTCAATTTTCTTGTAAGCTGCAAGGGATCTGAAATTGCTTTGCAAAAATATCTACAGGGATCTTTTTACCCACCCACAGAATGCAGCCATCTCTGGTATGGAGCTAGTCTCATTCAAAACATCTGCTAGGAAAGTACTTGAGGTTTATCATGTTCTCATTACAAGCTCATGGCAAGCTTGTCCACAGGGAGAGGAAACTTAGGGGCAAGTTCTGCTACAAAGACCTGCATCTCTTTGGAATCATCCTGGAAATAATCCATCTCTTGTGACGTGTAGCAAAGGTCACGTACTTCCGATGCCAGGCCAGGCGAGATTAGAAGGTCCTATTGAGTCTTGCATTTCAAAAGGGATTAGTTTAAGCCCAAACATGGTAGATTTTTGAGGCTGAACCTTGGCAAGTCAAACCATTCCCAAGAGGAGGAGGACCACTGACCCCCATGCACCTCAGGGCATGAGCAGGAGCCATCTGGAAGTGCCAAGTACTGTCCTGCAGCAGGACCCTGACCCTGCAGCCTTCTCCTACTCGACTGTTACCTCAGAAAAAAGGTCATCTCAGGATGCAGACACTGGCACAACAGACAAACCAAATCCATTAGTTTCAATGATCCCACTGACATTTAGGGTGGTGAGGACTGACAGAGAAAAACAACCAAGGTTTCAGGAAGAATCAAAAGAGCAGTAGCTATTAATTTACCAAAGGTACAGAGGCTGATGAAAATTGGTCTGCTCAGCTAACAGGTCATTCCTAAGGGCTGGATCCACCCAGGGAGCAGGCATCTACAAGGGTAGGTAAGTGACTATGGGATATCCACTAATGCTGTGACATGATTAAATGCCACTGGTTGCTGGGAGAACTTGGGGGTCTCCATACCCTCTTCTGGGAACAACACTAGGGCACAGCTACTTGCTACCAAAACCTCCTAGTGCCTTTCTGACATCACAGCACCCCTGCAGCTCCTCAGCAATAGAAAGAGGAGTTTTTTAATGCCCACAATGAACTGTGGGAGCAGCTAGAGATGCATAACCAGCATAGCATTTTCTGGAGGCACAGTACCTAAAACTTCATATCACTAAAATGTCCTTCAGTGAAGCACACTGCCTCCCTTGAGAACTATGGTAGCAAAGACCATCTCCAGATTCAGCCTGAAGGCCATGGCAGGGCAGTGGAGAGCTGTACACTTTTCTCCAGTTCTTGATGAGCAAAAGCTGATGCACGAGAGGTCTCCCCAGGCAGAGGTATTACATGGGGACAGTGCCCTGTTTCCTCTCCTACCCTGAGATGTTCATAACCCTGAATAGGTTTGCTCACAAACTGGACCACTTTCGAGTCTTTTCCATCTCTTCCATGTGTGACAGTGATACAGCCCTGGGCTCAGGTGCATTTCCTTTGGGGCACTGCAGATGCAGGAGGTGGAGGTGACTAACTCCAGGTTTCAGACTGGCTGCAGGGACAGGTCACTAACAGAGATCACAATCTGCCACCAGCTCCTGCCACCCAGGTGCCCAAGTAGGCACCTGTATCGATCCAAGGGTGCCTGTGCCCCACAGCAACACAGGTGCCACTTAATGCATCAAAACTCCTTCGGATTGGAAGGCAAGCATCCTAATGGCTTTCATGCAATTAAGCTTTTTAATTAGGAGCTCAGAGGCAAGTTTAAGGAGCTGCAAACTCTGGGCCTTTGGCTTGTTTGGGAAGATGGATGCCGTGAGATTGCATAAGCAATGGGCCTTGTAATGAAAGATGCCTCTCTAGGGAATTCCCACTGACCTTTTTGTTAATTGTTCAATAGACTGAAAACTGTTACTTACCAATATTAATAATATTATTAACATTAAGGCACAGGGTGGTAGGCACATCCAAAATGATTCTGGTTTTAAACCTGCAGTGACAGCCAGGGAGAACAAATCACATGTGGACTTTGCCTTCTCCACCTGGTTTAGCTGAGTGTTTAAGGAGTACCTTGAGAAATCTGAGATATTATGTGTTGAAATGTTAAGTGGTGCACTTGGGTGAGGAAAATCCTAATCTAAGAAAAGCTCAAATGGCACCAATTTACTTAATAGAGGAAAAGGATTTTTTAACTCGTTCTCTTGGCAAGCATTTCTATAACACTCATCACCACAGTATCTTGGACTTACTGTATTGACAAACCACCTATTTGCATTGTTGGTTTCCTGAACAGCAGCAGTCAAGAAAGTGGAGGAATGATCTTGTACTAAGACGAGCCCAAGGACACTTCAAAAAACTCAGAAATGTAGCAATTGCAATCTGATTGTCCCATTTGGTGTGAGATAATGTTAAAAAGGAAACTGTCTCAGAATAACCAGCAATACTATTTGAGAATATTTACACTTCTTACGAATAACAACACCATGAAAACTGAAGCAAACCTCTGTTTCAGTACTCTCCAGGGTCTTGCCCAAAACATTCAGCTTCCAATTTTTCCTTCCAACAACACCTTAATAAATTATCAGACATTTGTGAGAGCTGGCATCCAAACTGTGTATTGATGTCTACATTATTAAAATAATATCCCGTCTGTGTTCAAGACCAGATTTTGCAGCAAGTTGTTAGAGTCACCTGAGAAGTTTCAGTGTTGAATTGAGAGAGGAGCAATCTTTTTGCAGTGGTTGACTCATGTAGCACTCCTGGATTTAAAATAAACTGTGGCGGTTATAAAAATAAAAGAGTCACGAAGTTAAGCAGTTTGACAGCAACTGGACAATCTTAATGCAGAATCAGAAAAGTATTTTTGTTGATCACAATTTCTCTCAACCTCAATTGGCCATAAATTGTGCTTTATTCGTATTTTAGGCACAAATGGAATAATAAGTGAGTTATAATAAATTGCTTTTTCACATGCTAGAGGCCTAACACAGTGAATTTTACACCAAATTCTTCCATTCACTGTGAGATCAGCAGTATGATTAATTCTAAATTACTATTAAATATGGTCTTTGACCATAAAGCAGTGACAAACCACCTCGGCACAGTGCAGATGGCTGTGTTATTGTGCTAACCCTGCACCTCTGTGCTCGTCTGTCCTGGCTGTAACTCATAAGGAAGGCCAAGTAGCCATGAAGGATGCTCTGCTGCAAGGGCACCTCAGAGGTTCATCTGCATAAATCTGTTTACCTCCTCCTGGAGAACGCTGAGCCCTGTCTGATAAACAGCTGGTGTTTATTTGTTTTAGGCAGGCAGTGGTGTGCTAATCTGTCTCGGCTGTGTTGCAGTCAGCCCTGTAGACAAGGTGTATGCAAACTGCCTGCCTCTAAGTACCACTCATTTGTGGTTTTTTCTCCCCTTGTACCATTAACTTATAAAAACAAGCCAACAAGACAATTCAAAAGAAGAACCTATGCAGGAGCCACAGCAAGACCTGACAGGAAAATAAGCAGACTTGACAGCGTGATGGGAACTCATTCAAAGCCGCGCTGTAACTGCAGGAAGGATGTGAGTGCACGACACCGAAATGATTCCAGTTTAAAATAAAACATCTTTCAGTTCTAGTTTTGGGATTACTATGTTGCTGCATGACACAGTAGGAAAGCTGGGCAGATTCCCCACCTTCCCTCTTGTCTGTGAAGATTTAACACATGGAGAAGGTGTTTCAAACTCTTGCTTTTACTGTTGTTCTGAATAGCCCATTAACCACATCAGAAAACACCTGACCTGTAGCTGGTTGGAAATGGCCTGTGCCTTCAGCTCAGTGATGGCAGCGGGAGAGTAAGTTAGAGCATTAACAAGAATAAGTCTGGGACACTGCACCCTCCTTTACAAACAGCCTGCAAAGTAGAAAGCTTTCCCTTTCTCTGGAATGGCTGAGGCAGAAGGGTGGCAGCTTTGGATCTGCGAAAGGATCTTACCTAACCACCTCTGAACCTTTTGCAGGACAGCTAACTAGATCTGTGCTTAAAGTGAATTTAGTCAGAAAATTAGCTGTCTAAAAGCAGAAATTTCTTCCTCCCCATCATTTCTCCCATATGGCCTTAGTCATGTCTGTTCCTCTCCTCAACACAAACACACTGCAGTTTGA
>JAWWEU010000017.1:7728418-7759502 GCA_035583155.1 Acropternis orthonyx
CTCATATATGGATTAACAGCTTAAATTTAAATATGTTTTCTGAAGTCTTACAGCAAGAACATACTGCTACTGGAAAGATTACTGGGAAAGGTGGGAAAGGGTATTACTGTTTTGCACTTAGGTGAGGATGCAGAAGCATAAAAAAATCCTCCTAAAGCTGGCAATAGCAATTTCTAGAAGAATATACATGGATGATGCTGAAGAGCACACAGTGGAGTATAATGGTGGAAAGATCTTCGACATGCCTTTAGCTGTTTCTCCTCACTAGCCTAGGACAGGTGTAATTTCATTGGAAAATACCTTGAACCAGATTATATATGTTGCTTTCCTGAACTGCCCTAACTGGAGGACCAGCATCAGATATTGGGATGGTAACATGGCAAAATCAGAGGCCAGTGTCCACTAATCCAATCCATCAGTCTGCCTGCAAATCCTCTTTCCTTGTTGCAATCTGAGCTTGTAAAGTGACCCCAAATTCAGCTTGTATTAAAAAGGCCACTTTGATGTCTTTTCTTTATCAATCAGAGTTTAAATCAAGTCTCTTAACCTTTCCCAGAGCAGAGATTTTTCAAGCACGTAGCGGAAAAATCTACCCAGATCAATATCTGAGTGCATATGAACACCCAAAGTTCAAAACTTCACTCAGACTTCTTGCATTTACACAACCAGTTCCAATTCTCCTGCAAACAGAGCTCCCATCAAGTCACTCAAGGTCTCCAGATTAGAAACGGGAATTGTAGAGAAAGAGGAGAAAAAGAAAAAATAATGAAGGAATAAATAATTGCCTAGCTATTAAAAGTCCCCTCTTCATTTCTGGAAGCAGTTCAATGAACAGAAAATTCCTATGCTGCCCAGCTTGCTTCATTTATCCTTCTTTATTGGATAGCGCAGTGTCTCTGTGGCATAAACTGCAGTTTCCCCATGCCATGTCTCTTCTGGTATGGGTACATTCCCAGTGGTGCTCACAGTACTGCAGGAGGGTCAAAGGGGTGTTCCCTCTCTCTCTGCTTCTCTTCTTTCTCTTGGGATCCCTCTCTCAAATACATCCCAAATCAGGAGAGGCACTGGTTATGTTTGGGACCTTGGTCACAGTCAGCACTGGTGAAAAATCCCTCAGTCCATGAAGTTACAGCAGGGAGGACTTTGGTTCCTGCCCTCAGTGTTTCCTTTGCAGATCCTTAACAGACATCATGAAAAACAAGGTGATTAAGAGTGACCTCCAGGACACATCCACTTTCAACCTCTTTCCAGTTGGAGACACTTGCAGCAATAGACCTTTTCTGTCCCTTGCTCTTAGGGCAGATTTCTACAGAGGTTCTTATTTTAAATCCTACACTAATGTTTCTACCCCGTCATTAATCTCAGATGCTGCTCCTTGTCTAATACTTGTGGAACATCTCAGTGTACTATATCCACTGAATTTCCCTTAGATATAGTGGCAGTGGGATAATCAGGGAATGCCAACAGATTAGTTGAGTGTGACCTCCCACAACTTCAAGCCAAGTAAGTTTGGCCTTAACAGAGCCAACACTTAACACTTTCCAGGTGTTGTCCCACAACATCCCTTAAAGTTTAAGATGATTTCAGAGAATTTCCCAGAGCAAACATTAAACTTACTGGTCTGTCTCTTAGCCCCTTTATGTCCACCACCTTTCAACTCTCATTCAGCTGTCCCATTTTAAATAGGCAATTTAAAACGTCAGCAAAGAGCTTGGCAACTCGTGTGCGTGCCCTCAGGTGTACATCATGGGACGTACTCTCCACTGTAGAGGATGCTCACCTTGTCCCATGCCCTTGAACAGCTGGCCACTTATATGGGGAGATCTTTCTCTTCATCCTCTACGAAGTTGGATGCAATTCTGGCAGATGAAAAATATTTAATAATCCTTCTCTCCTCTTACTGCTGATTCAAGGTGGTTTTCATTCTGCCACCAGTCTAAGTTTTCCATGTATCACTCTCAAGATAAACACCTTCTCCTCCATGTTCTGTGTACCAGGTCACTGTTTTCCTCAAAACTCCAAACCCCTCCTTATTGTGAGGCCAATTTTGTTGTCTCAGAAATACTTAATGTGCAAAAGGACCTTGCTGTCTGTAATACACCCTCAGCATCTGGCTGATGCTTCCATCCCTTTGTCTTCTGAATTCTTCTTCCTCCCCTCTCCTTTCACTGCGATACTTCAGCAGTGCCCCATCATGGTCTCAGTCTCTTGCTTAGCCAGCTTGGTGTATATCAGTCCCTTCATTTCACCTTCTATTATCTTTATTTTCACTAGACTGAATGTTTAGGGCAGCCTTCCCAACTTTATCTAAAAGACCTTCACTAAAGCCCAGCCAGCTTTCTTCAACTCATTTTGCATTCCCTGTAAGCTTGTTCACCAAAACGCCACTGGTTTTGTGTGGCTGCCCTTTCTGCAGACCCTCCTCAGCACTTCAGCTCTCCAGGGAATATAATCACTTCAATTTCAAGTGTATTTATTACAGCTGCTCAATTTCCTTTAATCTGTCATTTCTCCTTCTCCTCCCCCCACTTACTGCTTTCTTTTCACTGAGCTCTGAGTGCACTGGAGGAGGCTTTTACCTCTGACCCTCCCTACCTGCTCCAGCCCCATCCCAGCACTGGCTCACACTGGGTACCTTGTGCACTGATTATCACCCATTACTGTGTGGCTTAATGAGTGTGCCACGCCCTTTGCAAACATATGTCACAGACAGCATGCTCCTATTGGTGACCCCTTGGGACTAATTGAGGGAGAGAAGACAACACTTTCATGCACAAATTGCCTGTTTCATCAGCACCAAGAAGGAAAGAAAGACCAAGAAATTCTCCCAGGCCCGTCTGAGAGAAGGAAACCTTAACAAGAGTGCCCATGTCTGCCTGAGTCTTGTAAAACAACATAATTCTGGGCAGGAAGAACAATGTTTTTATGTAGGGGATGCGTGTCCGTTTGCTGACAAGGTTGAGTGCAAAACCACAAGCATCCCTTCAGAACTGGAGCTGAAACAGCCAGAGAAGCCCCAGTTGACATGAAAACCATCAACATGCCTCCCTGCATGTTAAGCTGTGTGAGCACGCACACCTCCCGAGGTTTAATTGGTGTATTAATGTATTAAAGCACTGACACAAACAAACAGGGACTGCTTTCATAAGCTACAAAATCCTTGAGTACATTGTAATTAGCTAGGCTTGTTAAACCACTTAATAAGCAATAGATAGCATGTGTATGATGCCCCTGTGTCTTAGCTCAGAAGGAAAGACAGGCAAATGCTTAAATATGAAATGAGTTCAGGTGAATTCTAAGAACTGTTCTCATGACATAGGACAACTCTGCCCAGGGCAAACAGAGCTGAGACCAGCACCAGGGTCATGGGTTTCTCTAGTCACAGTACCTATTCCTCCTCTGGTGTCCTGTTCCCACCAGACAGCTCCCAGACTGCATCTGTGGTTTTCCAGGAAAGGCAGGGAAGGGCTGCCACTGGGGAGAAAGCACCATATTGGACACAGGGTGGGCTACCTTTTCAAATGTTAGGCTTCTTTTTCTGTGACATCTCATCTTTTGAGTATTCTGGGGAGGAACTACCTGATTTCTGAAGTAGGTAACTGAGGAGTGTGAAATATATAGCTGTATCTTAGCATCCAGTATACTGATGGGGTAAGGAGAACGGAGTATATTCACATAACTCCATATGACACAGTATGCTAACATGACTTTCACCTGCTCACAAAGGGGATGAAAGTAGCCAGAGCGAGGAGACTAGCCAAAACACAGCCCAAAAGCTTTCTGTCCAGCAAGTCATCACCAGGACTCATGCTGTGATCACCCTTTTCCCACTTGCTGGGGAGTTCCAGGAAAGTGGAAAAGTCAGCACGAACACAACCAAAACAGGTGAGACAACTGTAGGGCTACACAGCATCCCTGAATGCAAATGGGCAGGCACTGCTCTAATTTTATCCCAAATCCCAGCTTACTCCTACAGTGATACCACCAGTCCATGTGTCCCTGCACAGTCCAGCTGGCTTTCCAGCTCCAAATTTAACTTTCCCCAGCACATCACCACGCACAACCGCAGCTTTCAGAGAGCGGGCACAGAAGCTCCCTTAAACACCGCCTCCACCCAAGTCCACCACGGGGATTTGCAGCTCTGCAGCTATTCCTAGATCCCAACTGGATTCTTCTTTTCATCTTTGTTCTGCCTCCTATTCTAGTGCTGAACCCCAGGCCTGCTGCCTTGGAGCTTCCTCCAAATGCTGCATTCATCCATTTTTAAAGGTGACCTTCCAACTTTAAAGGAAGTTAGCAAGCCTCACTGTCTTCATTTGCCCTCTCCTTCTTTTCAACCTGCTCTTTATTATGAATTAAAAAGGGGCCTGAAAGGTTTTCTCTATTAAAAAATAAAAGCTTTAGAAAGAGCACGTTTCCAGATAATTTCTCTCCCAGTTTTTGCAGCAGTTGTCTTGTGTGCCACGGTGTTTGCTTGGTGCAAACTATCAGCTGCCAGCTCTGATGGTGAAACCTGCTGGGGGTTTGGCCACCTACCTGACCCTGTGGGCGCCTGTCACCCCACCCCACCACTGGTCACCCTCTTCCTTGTTCTGTCACTGCTGTTTGTCAAAGTAGTGACCTGAAAGATTCTGGTGAAAAATAGCCTTTGAGGGAGCAGGGTTGGAAGTGGGGTTATTTTTCACTTGCACCATACTCGACACCCAGGTTAGACTATGGTCTCATAAGCTCTTGTGATGGCACAAATGAAGAGCAGCAAATAAATGAAGTTCTCTTTATTTCACCTTACCAGCAAAAGTGCATCCTACCAGCCCTGGGGCTGTATAGTGATAGAAATGGAAGGTGTCTCCAGCCTTTAGCAGTAAGATTACTCTTGCCAATGAATTTGGTGACAATAATTAAAAAGGCAATAGCAAAGCAACATGATAGTTTCCTTCTGCTGTGGTACAACATTTTGACATTTAATCAGGACAAGCTGAACCTGAATTTTTACTGTAATATGACTGATATAAGAACAAAAACCATGATCTTATAAAGTGAAAGCTCGCCTTCCAGTCCTTCTCTCAGATTACAGATTTAAACAAACAACAACAATAAAACACAAAGATAATGCAACCAATCAACCAGTCCCTCTTTCTCACTTTCCACCTTGTTGACTGTGAATTCTGCTGCTATCCAGACAGGTTGTGTTGAGTACTTCTTTTTACCAAGAGGTCAGGACACCACAAACCAGCATCACACAGCCAGACTCTGGATTTAATCATTTACATTTGCTTCCATCCAAGAAATCATCGGCATTTTCTGAGCTATGGACATCTGGTTGTCAGGATCAAGGCTGACACCCACAAACTCATTTCATGCTGACCACCAAGTGACCACAAGTGAGAGGGAGCCCTTATTCACAGCTGGCTTATGCCACACTGAGCCTGAAAGTGTATGGCTCAGAAAACACCCAGCCTCTTCTCCCAGACCATTCAGTTATCCCCATCTGCCACTGTTTGCCACTGTTTGCCAGACTCAGTGTTAACCCCTCAACCCTGCTTGATCCCATAGCATCACTCTTTCATTCTCCTTCCCAATCAACATGTCCATGCTTTTCCCAACAGCCCTGCTGTGCTCTCACATGCTCACTAGGACATGCACTTCTTTGAAAACCAATCATCAAGATGCACAAAAAGGGAAGCGGCTACAATTATCTACTGAAAGTAGGAGAGTGGTTCAGATTTTTAGGAGAAAAAGAGGGTTTCTTAAAGCAAAGGCAAGATTTCGAGGAGGTACGACCAGGTCAAGATTTAGTACAATAAATAATGGAAGGTTCCTAGACTCACAGCCTCAGCCTTTTCTTAGCTCCGATGCTCAGTTTCATCTTTGGGCTATGAATGATTCACGTAGCCTTAAAATATATATAATCTATATCTCCTAGAACAAAGAGTCTTTTTTTCAGAGGGTTGTGAGGGAGCAGGGAGCAGTATGTGTGATGCCTGCACTCGGGCTTGGATGTCCCTCGGGAAAGGGCCCTTGTGGCTCCCTGCTTCTTTCCAAACCCGAGAAGTTGTTCTGAGCTTGAAGCTGTGGGAGACACCAGCTCAGTCTCTATGACACAGGGATGTGCTTGCCACTGAGGGTCTCAAGAGTTTCTGTCTTGAATCACATCCAGTACCAGCTCAGAGCCAGGCTCTTCTCATCCATCAGTGCACCATGGGGGACTTCAGTCATGTATGCAGAACTGCAGATGTGGAAGCTGAAGCAAAAACTTACCTCCATGTCACAGCCTAATCCCCTGAAGGCTTTACCAATCTGACTTCCAGTTCTCTCCCTTGGGCTGTAGATCACATTTAATGAATGTGTCTCTTCCCTTGGAAATCTAACACCACTTTTCCATTATGAATATTTGATTCCTTCTAGGCATACAAACACAAACATACACATGCCCCTGCACCATTATCAGTGAGGTCTACTTACTTCTCCAGACAAGAACACCCCTCTGGGCAGTTCTAAGGATGTTATGTCAAAGAAACTTCCTTTCTGACCAAAGAGATGGCCATCCTCTGATTTCTTGTTGAGGAACCTAAGCATGGGGCTCGGTAAGATCTGGTGAAAGCTCCAACCCATGAGGATCTGTTCTTACTCAGAAGGGAGCACAGGGAAATGGGCAGGCAAGAGATGGAGAAGTCTCAGACACGGATGGCTTGGCAGTAAAGTCCTCTGTGGCTCATGTCCAGCAAGCTTGGGATGCCTCCCTCTCAACAGCCCAGATGGCAGACTGAGCTTCACAGTGCTATAAACTACAGGCACAGACGCCTAAAAAGGCTGAACTATCCCTTCAAGGGATCATCCAAATAGATTCCTGTGCAGCCCTTTGTTTTCAATGGTGCTTTTGGGATCAAAGAGCCAGGTTTCAGTCTCTGCTCTATCTACAGCTCATGATCACCACATTTCCTTGCTTTTTGGAGTCTTAGAGATCTTCCTTAGCAGGGACATTGTCAATCCTTATCTATTTGGGTACACCTGATGGCATCTTTTATGCTCAGGAGTCTTCTATATTTTCGAAGGATGACTCTGTCTTTTTAGTGAGGGATATTCTTCTTCCCTTGTGAGACTGCTATTGATATCAATCTACTCAGCTTTTCTGAGGTTCAGGCCAGCACCACTGAATCCAGAGAAGGACATCTGGCACAACATTAGATGCTTCACACATTACAACCATGCCGAGAAGCTTAAGGACCTATAGGGAACAGTACCCAGCTCCCAGAGGTCCCCACTGAACTTAACAGGATTAAATTGAACTCAGACTAACCATAGGATGGTACTTTCATCCCAGATACACTGTCAGGGATTTTGTGTGGCTGTACACATCTTCAGTTGGGATTGAGTGGCAAGCGTGTCGTATGGCTGCAAAAGAGACTCTCCATCTGTGACGGATGCAGTGCTGGCCCCAGGCGGGAGGGCTAAGGCACACCACAGCCTTTTTTAGCTTATTGCTAATGAGAATGAGAGGCTGCACTATCATCAAGTAGTCACCCTGGCAGTTCTGTGCTCCCAAGTTTTCTAAAGAAGTGAACAGCTATGCCAAACACCTCCCACAGCTCTGCCATACCTGCTGGCAGCCCGGTTGCGTCCTCCAAGTCGCCAGACCTGACCTGGGTGGTCGAACAGGAGCAACCATGGGCGTTAACCCTGGTCTCCAGCAGCACTTGGCTCTTCTGGTTTTCCACTCCCACACAGTGCCAGATCTGCAGCATTTCCAGCCAGAAGAGCCCCTGCTTTCCCCTGAGCAGGGACTGACAGTTTCTCACTGATATTGTCTAATGCAGTCAGTTATCATTTATGCATTGAGAGCAGATCCATCAAAATAATTGCTGCTAGAGGTCTGAATTCAGTACATTACACACAACAGCTCCCTGGGAAGAGAAAAATGACACTTACCTGTCTTTAAGTAAGTCCCTTCCCGGTCGCCTGCAACATCTGTGCACCATGAGATGTGGTGGCTTTAGGGGCTGTGTACCTCTGGACTTCTAGCAGTGCTGAGCCTGTGACTGGAGCTTAAACACTCTTAAGCTTTCAAATCCTCTGGGACCATTCGATGAACAAAAGTTTCTCAGGACACACACATAAAGCAACCTGCAGCTGCCTTCAGAATTCTACTGGGGACTGGACCAGGCAGTATCAGGGAAGAAGTGACTGTGCGCAGCTGCTCCTATCATCCCCCAAATATTGCCTGACATTGATACAGCAAACCCAAAATGTTCTGTTGATCCAGAATATCTCTAACATTTCCAGGCAACAAAGCTTCATGAGGAAACCTGAGTAAAGGTACAGTTCTTTAGCCTGGCAAGATGAGCTCACATCAGTGATGTTTGAAATGTGCACACTGCATTATCATGATGTCACCTTACATGCCTGTTATTGGCACCAGGGACTGCATCCTGGCAAGACCAGGTCTTGGATACATCAGCTTGCAAGACCATGAGCTCCTTTTCTCTTGTATCAGATGTTGCAATATATTCCACCACCTCATCAGCCTTCTTCATGGTGGGCAAACATCCCTCTCTCTCTCCAAATTATCTTAATAAATAGCCTGGACACATCTCTGACTCACTTAAGATAATGATGACCTGGCCACAATCAGTTTATTCAGACATCCTGGCAGTTTACCGAGCCTAATGCAACTCCAGTCTGGCTCTCCCTGACTCCTCATGAACGAGGCTGACCTCTAGCAGTGGCTGCACTGCCATCAGTGGATGGAAACCCACACACAGGTCAGACACAGGCTGCTCCCAGAATTCAGGCTGGAGCCATGAAAGCTACTTCCTCTGAAAACAAGCTCTTAACTGCTCCAAAGGCCCAGGCAACAGCAGTTTTTCTTGCCTGCAGACAGACCCGTTGGGATGGTACCAGTCCCAAGATGGGGTTAAGGACAACCAGATGACTCAAGGGCATCTCTGCATATTACATCTCTCGCTGCCTGTCTGAAACATTCATTCATCCAACCTGAGAGCAAAGCCAGCACCCATCACACAGCATAAATATTTGAAGCAAAACCTTTGGGAAAAAAAGGCCAAGTATTCAGAAATCATAAGCAAATCCTTACAAAAAGCCTCCTTCTCTGAAGGAATCAGGCACAGGTCACAAATGACTCACTAACAGCAGAGTAAGTCATTTAACCAGCACTCAGAACAAATCCCTCCACTTTGTACAGAACAACCAAAATTTATTCCTGCTGATTAGTCAGCAGTTACACTCATAAGTTCAAAATTAATATCAAGTTTCAAATGTAGTTGTCTTGAACTTGCACTCTGCTTTACTGCTGCAGAGACTAACATCTTTAGGAAGGAATACTCCTGCAGTTATTTACCGATGTGGGAGTGTGGGTTGGGATTTATTCTAGCTCTGTGTATCAGAACACATGCTGGCACCACCTAGAAGCCTGTCTGTCATAAGGAAAGTAGGAGGGATGACACTGGAGAAATGACAAAAGATGGAGGCAAAGCAAAATTCACCGCAACATCTGAAGACACTGTCACTTAACCAGGTAAAGCGCATTTACCAGCTGTGTGTGTGCTCGCCTCCTGTCATACTCTCTTCCCTTCAAAACAGCTGTATGCACTTCCACACAGCTTGTTAAACTTTTCTTCTGATTGCTCAGGCTCTGCAGGCACTGGTAAATACTTGGTTGATAAGGACTCTTTGGCTCAATTGCACAAACTGCACCAGAAGCACTTCCAAATGTTAAGGAAAATGAAGTCACTCAGCATTGATTTCTTCTATGGTCTCTTGATGTTGCTCCTCAAACCCCATGGTTTTTAGCTTTACTACTGTGTCTGGGCCTCTTTATCCTCTGCTAATGCCAGGGCTTAACCCTGAGGATCTGCAGCTTGTTCTGGGTACAAGTCAGAGTAGAGCAGTGATGCACTGCTGCAGTTTGCTGAAGCAGCAGAAGCAGCGTCCTCTGACTGCCCACAGCTCCCAGGAATTCTGCCTCTGCCTCCCTGGACAGCACAACACAGATACAGGGAAACAGCAAAGAACTGCTGATAAATAAAACCACCACCTTCAAAATAAGCTCCAGCCTCTTGGGAAAGAGTCTCACTTGGGGTGAGTCCTCAAAAGCACATCTACATAATCAAAAGAGCAGCAAAGAACATCAGGAGTTCATTGGTGCAATGTGGATAAGCAGCTGTGAACACTCACCATACCCTAATCGTGACCTAGAGCATCACACACATCAGACACTGCCCTGCAGGAAGTCTGAGCCTGAGTTCCCCACCAGGCCATCCTCTGATTCCATCCTGCAGAGCTACAGTGCCAGAAACATACTGCGCCCATCATCCTCACTTCAAGCACAAACTAAAAGAAACATGACTCCATCTTTTTAGAGTCAAAATACAGCAAACCAAAACTTTGTTTCTCTGCTTATTCACTCACAGGCTCCACACTCTACAAGAACAAAAGCGGCAGAGTTGTGGTGTCAGGAGCTGATAGGTACCAGTGCCTGCACCCTATCAAACCAGCACTCCAAGGCTCTTCAGTAACAAGCTCTGAAACCAGCTCAAGAGTCATTTGAAGCCAGCATAGGGAGGGAGAACAGGACAATAGTATCAACTCATGGTCCAGCTGTCACAAAGACCACAGTGCCTTCACGTGGGTAATTCAGGCAACAGAGATGATCAAGAAGCAAGAACAAGAAGAAACAAGTGCCCAATCCCTCTGCAATGCACATTAGGGTCCATAAACATAGTTAAACCAGCTCCTTTAGAACCGACAGCATCAGAAACATCTTGGGAATTCGTATGTAAGGAGTCAGTTGTCCTAAAACACAAAGCAAAGTGAACCAAAGCTGACCATACCAGCAGCCTAAGTAATTGGCTAAATCAACTGTTGTTTGCAATGTTTCTGGGCTGTGAAATCTGATAACAGACCCTGGAGTAGTGGGGAGGAAACGGCAGAGCTTCCAACATCCATGTTTGCTTCCCACACCTCAGAAAGGAAAAGTAAACAGGGATGAAATCCAATGCAGCTCAGCTGCTCATCCCTTGTGTAAAGTTACATCAGAAGACCACTTGCCTCCGGCATTGCAGACATTCCTGGAAAAGTCATGGTCTCAACCATCACCTATTCCTGCAAACCAGAGCACCCAATCACTTCTAGATACATAATCATTAGAAGGGAACGACAGGCAGAAATTCCCTCATAGCATCATTTTGAGACATTTGATTGAAAGTCATGTTATGGGAACACCAGGATGTTAGAAAACATGTTTTTAATTTGCTCATCAAAACTCTCACCAGGTTTTCTAAGAGGGTTCCAACACCCTCCACTGATATCTGCTCAAACACACCCCCGGCCTCGAGTTCACAGTCACCTGCAGGCTGGCACAGCAGTTTTTAGTTACATAAATTACATCTCCTGTTAACAATTCTAAGACACAACCGCTAGGACACATCCTCCTGGCAAGTCCCACATGCTGCAGAATGGTTCCTTTCTCCTCCTGGAGCATCCAACCATCCGAACATGAACTCCTGATGGGGAACCTGAGTGCAGCGCTCACCTGTACCCCACTGCTTCTACATCAAACACATCCTCAATAGCTTAAGAGGAGGCTAATTGTTCCTGAGGAGGGAACAACAGAGGATCAATTTGCACAGCCAAGCAAGGAGATCTGAAGCAACAACACGTCCTGAAACAAAAACACTGCAGCCAGAACAATCTTTTACTGTCAAGTTTCCTGAGAGATAAGACTTCTAATAGAACTTTTTCTGCTAACTACAGAAACTTGTCTTGGCAAATCCTGACACAATCTCCCTGCAATACCAGCTTGTCCCCAAGAATATGGCCATTTTGAGCTACAAAACCCAACAGGTTGTCAACTGAGATCATCAGCAGCTAAGCTCTCAGGCAAGATAATATCTTTGAACCTGATGAGAGTGACACAAACAAGAGCCACACCTGAGCAATGTTCCCATCGCAACAGTAAATCCCACCCTCCACACCCACCAAAAAAGAAAACAAACCAAAATCCCCACACATGGACCATCTCACGAAGAAGTAGACTATAGGACATGTCATTCTGAACATTTATTTATTTTGTCTTCAAAGAAGAGGCTTGGTGCAGCTGTTTCGTTAGAAAATAAAGTGTTTATTAAGAAACTAGACATTGAACACCCCTATAGTCTCTGTGAAAAGGGACCGTCCCATTTCCCATTAGCACAGGATGATAGTTATGGCAAGATAAGAATGCTCAAAGATGGAGGAATCTCATTGACAGAAAATGAGGTAATGATTTACAATAATTAAAAATAAAATAAAATTTAAAAAAAAAAACCATCCTTAGACTTGCTACTTAAAGCCACCAATCGCAAACAGCCACGACTGGCTTTCATTTTCAGCAGTGAGGAACCAGAGACTTTAATCGGTGTTAAACAAATTGAGACATCTATCACAGTGGGGAGAACTGCTTTTAAGTATGTTGTACGGTCCGGAGGATTTCTTCTAAGCAGAGATGGACCTGAGCTGCAAAATTCAACCCTTCCTCTGCTAGGGTGTTTGGGTATAGGCTTCTGCTCCAGGCCCACAGATGTATCTCTACGACTGATACACACAGTTGAAAGCAGAGTCCCCTGAACAGTGCTAGGGAGAGGAGACAGTTCAGACGGACAAGACATCCCCAGGTCAGGTGGGCGACTTCCAGGAGATGGGGAAATTCAGTTCAGACAAGCACCCAGTGATTCACACGCTCGGTGAAGCTCCTCCTCACTCTGTGAATCTGCGGAATTGAGGTGTCAACAACACACGGCCGTAGGTCCTCTCTGGCAGTGCACCTCTTGCATTTCCAGCTCCGATGCGGGCAGGAAACGTTGTTGGGAGATTTGGTCATGGTTTCTGAAGCCATCCAACCTGAGCCAGGTCTCCTCGTACTAATGCAGATGCCCCCCTAAGGCATGTCCGTTAACTTAAAGCAATCTGCCACCATCTCTCCAGTACTCTTCTATTGCACTTTACCTTTTTATGCAAATGAACCAGGAGAAGAAGCAAGAGAATGGAATATTCCCAGGGACATCCCTGTGGGACAACTGATACTGACACCTCCTGGCAATGTCCAGGGTGGTTCATGCAGGTCACCTGTAAATGCAGGATGAAGCAGAACATCCCATTCTGAGGCTTCTGCCCAGTTCCGGTGGAGAGGGACCATGACTCTTTCCAGTGGCAGTGACCCTTGAGGGCTGGTGAATTTAGAGACACCCCTGATGTGATAAGGTCATCTCAGGTCACCAAGAAGGCAAGCAAAGCTGAGTGGCTGGTGAGCAAGCTCCTGGCCCAATATTCCTCTCAAAAGGATCTGACCACACCTGAACCTTTTGGAAGGTTTTTTTTTGTCCTCTAGAGAAAATCTGCTTTGCTTATAGGTTATCACTGATATGTGTGAGCAAATCTGTATTTCCCATATACATGACATCCAGAGAGTCCAAGGAAAGCCCTGCAAAGTTGCCACAAGGGCAGCTGGCTTCTCTTGAGGACAGGATAAAAGGGTTTACTTTTCCATCTGAGAGGCTTTGGATGAAGTAAGACAAAAGTGGGATGGGAAAGGGGGAGAGAATACGAGTATCAGCCAGAACAGGATTGATACTCCTGTTTTTGCCAGAGAAGAAGCAACAGAATACCTTTTTTATTCTCCTTCAGTCAACCAGCCTCAAGCTGATGGTTCTGTGTACATGACTGTACATGACAATCAATCGCTAGTGGGGTAGGAATAGAGGGGAGAGCTAAAGGGGGCTGGAAAAGGCCCAGCAAATGGGACCTGCGTGCATCTGATATGCTTTTCCTTTGCTTACTGCTCTAGTCCTGGCAAGGACACAGACCCTCCTGCGCTATGGATTCTCCATCCATGCAGGAAGTCCAGGCAACTCCTCAGATAAAGCTCATCATTTAAGCAGCAGGGAGAGACCAGAGTATGACAACAATATAGTCAGATCCAACAAGCCGCTCTAACACACACAGACAGACAGACAAACAAAAAAAGCCTCCTAGAATATGTGCACTTCAAAGATAACCACACTCTCTTCCTGTCAGAGAAGTAAGATATTTTTTTCTTTCCATCCTCATTGCTTCCAACATTATTTTCTGTGCAAGAACTGGGAGCGGGGCTGCCTTTGTTCTTACCAAAAGTCTTCATTCTGCTTTAGTTTCTTCCAGGCCTCGGCTCGCTCTGGGAGACCTCCCATGGCGGTGCCACATAAGAGGTGATGGCAGCATTCACTGGGTGTTGCGAAGACACAAGCTTAACAAGGAAAACTCCAAGCAGGGAGGACATGACTAAAGATGTCAGTTTGGTTGGCTTGGTTGGTTTTTGTTTTGTGTTTTATTATAAAGCAAAAGTACAATTATTTACTGTGTTATTAGGATGACTCCTTTCAATTGGGTTTTAATTCTCTTTATTTGCTCTCATTGCTGCTGTTGTGCCTTGCAGGAATATTTAACGAACACAGCGACCATTGGAGGAAAAGAACAACCCTGTTATCTGGTGACAGAAAACCACAGTTTCAGTTGGCTTTAACGTGTGTACAGGCAGGGCTGTAGAGTCCTATTAGGAGGAGACCTCAATCCATACAGACCACGCTTACTGCTTCCCACCATTTTGAGGGCACAGCCTATAAACTTGACATCAGAACAGGGACTTTTAAGGAGTTTTTAAAAGCCATGACGTCCTTTGCTGAAATAAACACTGACATCCTCAACATAAATGCCTTGGTTAAGAGGTTTGGAATGTCCAGGGAGGCTTATTGGATTCAACATAATTTCTCTGAAACCTAAAGGGGGAAAAAAAACAGAAAAAAGAAAAAAGCAAAATAAAGTAAACGAAAAAACAAAAAAGAGCAAAACTAGAAAAAAAGAGAGAGATATCGACACACATGTAATTATATAAAAAAGAACCAAATGAATAACTAGCAAACAGCTGCTGTTAAATTAAAGCCAAAATGTCTTCTCCAGGCAGGGCTACCTCACTCTCTCTTTTCTGTAAAGAACAGGCAATCATTTCATGTGAAGCGTGCAGGCACAAGTGCTCTGAGGACAAGGGCATGCAAGCAGTCTGGACTGAGAACCAGGAACAACTCTTTTCTAGAGGTTCCCCCCAAGTCCAAATTCCTACCTATTCCATCTTTCCCCTAAGCAGACATCGAGGAAAATGGAGATTCCTTCCTATGCCTACTTTTCTCTCATGATTTATCTAATCTGGTTTAACATTCCTGAAGGCAAAGAGTACCATTGCAAGGCTGGGGAGACCTGACTCTCATAACCTGATAGACCTCTCTTAATCCCAGCTGTCCCACCTACATTGAACTCTGCATGCTGGCGGCATCTTCTCCTTACACAACCTTACCTCTCTAAAAGTGATTTGAAGGATTTGCCAGAAATACTGGCCAGATGAGAAAGAAATATAATGGGAGCAGAGAACACAGGCAAACTCCTTTCTTCAGTCCAAGAAACTTACTGGGCAAATACAATATTTTCAAGGACTATAAGAAACATCTCTTCAGAATGTTGAAATGCCCCAGCCAAGGAAACTCACTGCTAATATATGGTCCTAATACAGATATAACTGGATATAAACTACTGACCCTCCTGTGCTATGGATCCTCCATCCATGTGGGAAGTCCAGGCATGACAAGAACATTATTGTCTGAAGCCAAACAAATGCAAGTATTCAGGACTTGCCAGAGAAGAATTCTCTGAACTGGCGGGAGCAAATCTGTTGTGGAGCACTGGGTGTGAGCTCCAGGAGGGAATCCTTCTGTTGAGACACCCAGTCCCTCAGCCCTCTCCTCAAGGTCTGACCGAGGGAGGGCACATTCTGGTTCACTGTTCCTGATGTTTAGCCTACATTTCCCTTCCTCCTGACTCAAACACTCTGTTTTCTATCATCTTTTGTTCTAAGTCCATCAAGTTCTTGCAGAAGAGACCCATGCGTTTGTCTTCAGGTGTCACCTTACCGTATATTACATTACTTTCTCAGACACCCGTTTTTAACGGTGTGTCTACAACTGAGGCCATCCTAATGGACTGGAAAGAGACATGGCAGGAATAGGCATAGGGCACTGAAGGTAGCTGCTAAGACTGCAGTGAAATTTCTCTTTGCTCAGTTTAAATGTGTAGTCTTAGGAGGCTTCTATGCCAGGGTACCAAAACCCCCAAGGCTGATCCACCAAGTTGCCATGACCAAGACACGCATGGCAGGATCCTGGGAATTGCTCTAATCTATGCCAAATTCTCATGGGTCCAATGGGTTTTTCCAAGAAAATTACTGGGATGTCTTGGCTACATAATTGCTCTAAGGACTGGAAAATGCTCCTGCTCCACATATGGTCACAGGATCCTCAACAAATTCCCTAAATTTGTCCAAATTTGGCATCACTAGAGCAGCATGGAGGAGCTTGGATGCCAATAAGAATTATTTCAGTAGGAAAGGTGCTTTCCAGTGGGCTAAGAAATTTTCTCGCACCAAATCTACACCAGCTACAGCATTTTGTTTTTGTATTTTTTCTTTCTATTTTTTCTTTTATATGTATTTATACTTCTTCCCTGAACTCTTCTACTCCATCTGCTCATCAAACACATGCTTCCTTTGATGGAACTGAGGATGCAGACAAAAGCTGTTTGTTTGCTTTGGAACTGTTTAAACTTGTTTTGGGGAAGCTATCTGTTATTCTTAGTGGCCCTTAAGGGCTGATCCACATGGGAGAGTAAGCCAGGCTCAGCTTTGGTTCATGTGTCATAAACAAAATTCACAGGCAAATTCCAAGCATTGAAATATCATTAGGAGTGAGAAAGAGACTAGCTCAACTCTCACGGTTTAAAGTGCTGGAGCTTGGAAGTGTATATATAAACCAAGTCCATTTCTTATCAGAGTCACTGGGACACAAATAAACAAGGCATCCCTGAACATCACTATTTATCGTGTTTTGTTTTTCATAATATAAATATATTTTATGGCCACCAAAGGACAGCTGGGAAAGTCTATCCTCGACAATACCAAGTATCTCCAAGGAGAACTCCAGTCCATTTTATTTTCTTTGTATTTCTTAGCTCTTCTAAATTAAGGCAATTTAACTTCTGCTGGACCACATTCAACAGACCTAAAAATTCACTGGGGACACACAGTCCCACCAAAGGGACATGTGAAAGATCAGCAACACTTAAGGCTGGGGACACCAAGGGTTTTGCTCTTTTCCATCAGTGCTATGCTGTGAATTGCAGCTGCACGGACCTCCAGTGACAGCAGGGTCTTTGCAGAATGGGGCTGCAGGAGGGGTTATCCCACAACAGACATGCAGCCGCTGCTGAGAGACAACTGGGAGCATGGCAGAAGGACAGCCTACGTTTCTGAAGCTTAGGAGCTGAACACACATACCACTGACTTGGGAAAGCAATGCAGCATCAGTAGTTTTGGCATCCTCTCCTTCTGATTTATTAAAGTCCCCAAAGAATCTGAAAAAAAACATGCTTCTCTCCTGACTGGTTTTCTCTCTCTTCCTCACTGCTGTCTCCCATATTGTACTGCTACTTTTAACCCCGTTCTCTTGTATGGAGCAGAAACCAACAAGGCTCTTGCTACGTTTATGTCTTCACTGTCAGATGTGAGATGGATGATGCTCACTGAGATGTCAGGGGTTAAAATGGGTGAATCTCAACAAGTTCAGAGTTTGGATGCTGCTATGACAAATGTCATCTACCATCAAAGCTATTACCTTCTGAAACACTGGCTTGGAAACGCCTTAAAAAATGTGGGGGGTTTGTTTTATTTTTTCTATTTAAAAAAAAAAAAAAAAAAAAGAAAAAGAAAAGATAACTAGAAGTGTTCAACTTCCCAGAAGGAGTTGGGGAAATAAACAGTCCCTTTTGTAGAGTTTCACATTTGTCAGTGCCAGCTGGAAAATGGGAGGAAAAACACTATCTTTGACATTAGTTGTAGATTTGGAGGGAAACTCCAATATGCAAGCCTGAAAATAGTAAGGAGGTAAAAATCTCCACTCTGTAGATTCAAATCAAAAGCATCTCCAAAGACCTACAAAACTGGGAAGGGTCTGACAGATTAAATTTGTTCTTCTCCTTGTACTAGTGAGATCACTTTTTAAAATAAAACATAATACTGTCTCTACTAATAGCTATGGTATGGTAGAGGAATAAATGTATGGATAGTGTTGGAGAACAGGGAAGGAGGAATGAGCTCAGATTTGCTGTGCAGCTCTGACAGCTTGAGATGGAGGTGGGCAGATGGGGTATTTCTCTAAGCAGGCTGGATGGATGTGGCAATGAAAGGACAAGAAAATTGAAGGCAACCAAACTATGCATTCATTTTTTGTCCTCAAACCTGGCCATCCACTTAATCCTCCAGAGCTGTCTTGAGTTTCCCAACACCCTGGCTCGTGGGTCTTGGCCACTCTGCCCCATGCCCATACCAATCCAGCCTACAGACAGTGTCCTGCCAGGAACACACTTCCTCCACAGAGTGAGAGCAGGACTAAGGAGAAAAACTAGATATTTTGCCTTGCCTTCACTGTTTGCCTTCTGGTAAAACTGCTACCACCCAATATAGTATGCTTCTAGGGCTTTGGAGAGGCTGCTCCACATCACCTGAGAAGAGCAGCAGGGAATGTGACATGGGGAGGTGAGGGAATGACGCAGAAAATGATGCACAGCTCCTCACGCCATCCCTATCTGCCACAGCAGGAATGGTGCAAATCAGTTCTGAAACCCAGGGATGGAACCTGCTTCTAAAAAAGCAATATAAATTGCTGTGGGAATGGATGAGAAAAGCAACAGGATGCCATGTAACGCCTGGCAAAAATGGGTTAAACAAAAATAGCAAATTAAGGGCAACAAGCTGGCCAAACATAACACTGCTATCCACACAGCTCACATTAGGCAACAGAGCTTTGAGCTCTCTTCTGTGTTACGGTAGAATTTATGATATAAAGGAAAAGCAATAGGAGACTCCAACAACAGTGTACATTTTCTTTCTCTATCCACAGATATGAAGTACAAATAGCATCAAAGAAGGCATGAAAACCACCAAGCCTGGCCCCGCATCCAGAGCGAAGTAAACAGCCATCTGTCTAGTCAAAGTCAGCACTGATATGTCTATATCTGAGGGGAAAGCAAGACAATGATACAGGTTTCCTGACATGGATGGGTTCATCTGCAGGGCTAGGAATAAAACCCCTCCTTTTCTTCCCCTTCCAGGATACAGCAGGGCAAGATGTAACCCAGCCTGAGGCCTCACTTTCCCCAACAATGCAGGTCACAGAAGCTCAGCAGCACAGTGGGGGTTTCTCCCTGCTGCTCTCAGCTGCAGATAAGCACATCATCTCCTTTCCTGTCCAAGGTGAAGCCACAGAGCCTAGATCTCTAATTTACACCAGCCCAACACTATTGACCACAATGGAGAATCGAAAGAAAATTCACTCCACAGACGAATTTCACACAAATACACAGATCTTAAGAAGATCTCCAAGTAGATAACACCTCTTTTGGATTCACAGAAAGGCTCCAAGAGCTACAGAAATGCTTACAATCATTCATTTTCATGGAAACAGAGTCCTTATTCCCCTCCACAACAGCTCACCTTGATTCATTTTTCATTTACCATGGTTTAACCTCAGGCATAAGAGTCTCCCACTTTAATCAATGAGACTTGACGTCACTGGAAACCTCTTGGGAGTGTGCTGGATGGAGCTCTAGCTATGGTTTGAGGCATCTTCATCTTCTCCACAACCCAAAATCACAAGCAGGGGATCGCAGCACCACATGTGTTTTTGAGGGCAGGAAAGGGAAGAGATGGACTGAGAGCAAGAGAAAGAGTGAAAGCAAATGGATCCAGAAGATCTCTTTTCCTCTTAAATTTCTCTCATGCTTAACTAGAGCAGAGGAAGGGGTAGGAGAGTTCTGCAGGCACTCAACAGCCAAACAGTGTTCCTTGAGGAATGGCAGCATTCGCAGATTTCCACACAGTGAACTCTTGAAGACTCTGTAAGATTCATTAAACCTTTGGTCGGAGGAATTCCAATATCCACTGCATTTCTAGTGTTGCCGCCACTAATGTAGGCCATGTCCATATTAGCCGAGATCACAAGTTTGTTTTCTCTGGAACTTTTTCATGGATGGAGTAGTTCCAAGATACTAAAATGATGTAGCCTGATAGCTCAGGAGGCAGAGCTCCAAGATTCCCCACCAATTCCCCTTAGGAAAAGCCCCAAAGTAGGAAAGCACTTAACAGGGTATAAAAATGAAAAATAAGAATGCAAAAAGAAAAAATCTATTTAAGACCAAGGACCAATAAAAAAAAAAAAAAATCACTATTTTCAGGTCTGAGATGGCTTGTGATTTGAGCCAAAGCTTGTCCAGAGGCACAGCCAGTGTTTTTCTCTGGGCTGCATGGAGGTGCAGCTATTTAAAGCCACTCAGAGGCCCACTGCATGATGGAAATCAGCCAGATCAGTGGGGCCTCATCAGTTTTGTTTTTGTTAGATTGAAGCCAAAGTATGCAAAATGACTTGTAAGAGGACCAGGGAAGGGGGAAGGACTGGGCACCCAGAAGTTTTGCCCATGACACTCAGAGCTTAGACTCTGCCTCATTTCAGTGGTACTAGGTCAGGGAGAAGGTCTCTGAGCAAAGAGAATGGCTCTTTTGTCTCTCACAACAGCCCTGCCTGTGCAAAGACACGTGGCAAAACTCTTGGGGTTTGCAGGTCAGCCATGAGAACAAGCTGCAGGAAAGCGTTTGCAAACTTTGGTGGTATCTTTCATCCTGGGCATTAACCAGCTGTTGCCCTGCCTCTGTCCCTCTGTGTTCTTGCACTGACAGATCCAGGAGCCTTCTCCTCTCACCAGCCAGGGGAAAAAAACATGTCTCCTTGCCTGCATGAGTCCCCAGTTCTCACCACCGTGCACTCTCACTGTCTCTGCACGTCACAAAGCCCAAGGGACCCGGCCTGAAAGATCCCATCCCAACAAGTACTACATCGTTTTCATCACTTTGGCTTTCAAATACATTCTTTTGTCAATTTTTACTTCTTTTTTTTCAAGTCAGCCCTCAGAGTGCTGCCAATTTAAGCACTGTGCACAGTGCTACAAGAGCTTCTCATTTCCACTTTGCCTGACAGGTATTCGTGTCCCTCTGACACTGCCTCTGTTCCACAGCTGCTTCAGACAGCAATAGTTACCCTAAGCATTTTACAGAGTTATTGAAAACACTGACTAATGTGCCCAGAATTGAATATTCACTGGGAAAAAATCTGGTTGGGCTCATGTTCCTTAATTGCTGATTAATTCCAATTATGGTACAGCTGATCCACCAGTACCACAGATCACCACATCAAAGAGCCAACCAGCAAAGGAAGCCCCTGAGTTAGAACAGCAACAGCCCTGTTGCAAACTTCTTTTCAGCTGGAAAGTGCTTCATAAACACTAATTTGTTATGCCTTGCTCATTCCCTGGGGAGGAAGGAGCTGTTAAATTTATTTTGCAGACAGTAAAGCAGTGGCACAGAGCAGGACCATGTTTTCTTCAAGGTCTCCAAAGGAACCTGTGACAGTTGTGAACATTCAACAGCAAACAGCCCCAGCTCCCAGACTCCCATCCTCTCCAAGAGCTCTGGGGTCCAGAAGGAGACAGAAGTGCTTGGTAAAGCCAGTGGGCTGGGATACGAGAGCAGACACCAAGCAGAGACAGGGTAGATAGGAATGCCCACAACTGCTGCAGTCTGCAGCTGAGACCTTCCCTGCCCAGGCACTGCTAAGTGATGCTCTCCTGCTCTTCAGAGGATGGGAGGAAGCTGGTGGAGGAGCTGATCAAGTCCCAGAATAAATCTTTGTTTGTTCAAGTCTCTTTACTCTGCCATCTGCTCCAGCAACATCTTATGTCATCTAGAAAGGCCGGAGCTGCCCTCCAGGAAGCCCAGGAGCGGTACAAGCCCGAGAGTCTGAAGTGTCAGGAAGAACATCCTGTGGGAAAACATGGTTTCGTGGAGTTTACAAGCCGAGGATGGAAACTGAGGAGCACAGGAGATCTCAGCAGGCAAGGAGGCACTGAGCACTACAGAGGAGCTGTAAATGGGAACAGGAAGAGCTGAGGGCTAAAACACAGCGAGAGCAGCAAGGAACCTTGAGGAACAAGGTTTTGTTGATTTTTTTAGGCTGTTTGGATGCTGTGTTGTCTGGAATTATTGTTCTTCATCTATGTGTCTCCAGTGCTCCTACTCTGTGGATTCTTTTGAAAACAGGCTTCTACCACAACTCTTCGGCTCTTGACATTCTACCACAACTCTTCGGCTCTTGACATTTTCCCACTAGATGGTTCTCAAAATAAGTTGCCTTCTGCACCAAAATATATCAGAAGACTGTCATTACACTTCCAGAGGGAGAGCTCCTGGCTCTGGGTTTTGTTTCAAGATCATGTCTTGGTGTATTCCAGCAACTCACAAACTCTAGAACACACACCCCAGGGTACAAGGAAGGCTCTGCTCTCCCAGGGAAAGACGGAGAAATGCAGGTTTATGCTGAGATCATGAACCTCCTGTGGGACCATTTGGATAGTGCTGATCAAATGAGTGTCAGGTATTTGTGGTGGCCTTCATTCTGCAGGGGAAGTGGCTTTGCTCCCACAAAACACACATGAAACATGGTTTGTTCTTGCAAGAGAATGCACAAAATGCCTGGGAAGCTCCTTTCAGCCAGCAAAGCACAGGACAGAGTGGAGAGCCCTCCAAGCAATGCACTGAGGGGCTGCTGCTGTGCAAGGAGACCCTCACACCACCCCACAGCAGAGAGTGAGCTTTGCAGAGTGGGGAAGGTCTGGCACAGCATGGCAGGGCAGCAGTTGAAGATCTAAGCCCAAAATGTGTGGCTGCTGTCAATTAGGGAGGAAGGACAAGGGTTTCTTTCCTACAAGCTTTTCCCAGCAAGTGGTCTAGCTGTGAATTCTTCCTCCAGCAGTCAGCTCCGAGCTTAACAAACTACATGTCTGACAGACCCTTCTCTGACCCAGTTTCATTCTGGGTCTGAAAATAAGTCTCCCTCTCTCCCTTCTCCCTCTCACATCAAGTCACCTAAGCACACAAGGCATTTAAAGCACTTGAGCCCAATCTTATTTCACACCACATCATTCTGTGTAAGCCTTTGTGTATCTGCCCCACTTGAGCCGTTGGCATGTGCTGATCAAATACCAGCAGAGATGAGGGACAGTGAAGGGGCTGAGCTCACAGGCCTCCAGGTGAGGAGGCACTGCAACATGGAAACTCCTGGGAACATGGCTATCCAAATCCCATTTTCCCTCCACCAGAAGCTTTTATGCTTGAGAAAGAGGAAAACAGCTTTACTTAAAAAAATAAGGCAAATAAGTCTTTCTTCTTCTGCATCATCTATCATCAGAAGTTCTGCCTTCCACAACAGCTGGGACATCTCCCCCCTCTATGTAAGCTGCTCCTCAAAGCAAGAACTACCCACACCAGGGCAAAAACACGCAAAAACATACAGTTCTAATGGCACTTTCACATTTGCAACATGCAACTAAATGTGAGAGATCACAGTCCCCAGCCCTTAATTCAACCTCACTGTCAAAACTAGCCCATGCACAGAGGAAACCAAGCTGAGTGGTGCCAGAAGTGCCAGCAGAAAGCAGGGAGAATGTGCACACAACCTGCTGCATGTGGGACACGTGGGGTGGCTGGTTGGGAAGCGTGTGAGAGGAGAGCAAAGAGCGATGCAGCAGCACGGAGCACGTGGCAGGGAGCAGAGGAGTGCAGGAGAGGGGCCGGAGAGCACGAGCTCACACGTGTGGGGCTGAGAGCAAAACGCTGCTGAACATTTACTCTCGCATTACGGATTTAATGGCTTTTAACAGGAGACTTTGTAAGCGATCAGGAATTGGAACAAAAGGAGCTGGGGGAATAATTATTCTAACCAGGGGAGCTAAAGAACATGGCAAAATCCGTGCTGAGCAATCATGCTAATTAAAGGCACCCAGAAGAATCAGGATAGAAACGCCAAATGGTTTTCACTCTGCTGCCCTAATCCACTAACTGCCTCGGCACTTTGACTCCCACCAGCTGCGGGAAGGACGGCTCTGGGTGAGTTGGTTTGTAGCAATAAACGACAGAGCTAAACAAGTGACACAGGGGGGGTTGGTCCCCTCTGCAGTGGGCGGAAGCGATGCTTGGTCTGCCAAACTGAACAGTGGCTGCTTTGCACCAGCAGCCTGGGAGAGGACCAAACGCTCCCACAGCCTCCAGCTGAGCAGCAAGGATCCCAATGGTTCCCAGAAAGCAGAACAGCTACTGGCAACTACCAGCATGAGGCTGAACACAACCCACAGCCACAACCCCTGGTCCTTTTGGACCAGTCACTCCTGCTGCGTGATTGCCTCTGCAATGAGCTGTGTTACACAGCTCAGCACAGTGGTCTGTCCTGGGACGTGTTTCCAGGGCCACACCAGAGCTCCGGCAGCACAGAATATGTTGCTTCCTTGTTTTCACAGCTTCAGTCATCACTGAGTTGGATCCACTCATGTTGGTGAAGGGACTTTCAAAGGTAAGGACATCTTCCATGCTTCTAATGCTTAAAATGCCAGCTGGGGTTCTCACCATGTTAGCATCAGGAAAGCAAGAACTAACACTTGAAGCATGGGCAAATTCTCACCCAGAAATGTGGAGACTTGGCAAATATCCATGTTGTAGGGAAAGGAAATGAACACTATTGCTCCAACAGACTAGAAACTTTACAGATCTAAATAAAAACTCTCATGTGCTCAGCATAAAACCCAATCAGACTCCTCAAGGAGCTGCTGAGCCTTGACCTCTGGGGGATTTCAGAAGAAGATCTTCCTCAGACAAAGCTGGAGTCCAACAAGGCACCAAGTGACAAGGCAGATGGGGAAGAAACACAAGTAAGAGAACAAGGCACATAGTAGTGAAATCAGATACTGAGTACAGAGAAGTCTCTCTCTGCCCTTCCAACCTCCAGGTGAAGGTTCTCCTCAGACAATTGCTTGGGTGAGATATGCATGCTCTTCGCCCCAGAAGGGCAGACCTGGGTTTTGAGGCAGTTGCCTGCATTGGCACAGAGTGAGAGCTGTGCCAGGGAGGTGGGGCGGCAAAAAAGCCAGTACTAACAATTGCCATCAAGTAACAGCTTTCTATTTAAAAAACAATGTTGTTTTTGGTTTTGTTTTTTTTTTTTGGTTTTTTTTGGGTTTTTTTTGTTTTTTTTGGTTTTTTTTTTTTTTTAATCAACAAGTCCATTAACATAAAGCAAATGCCACTCTAATGTACACCCACAGGATCACAGTGTGAACTATTTGTGTGCAACATCTTTTGATTGATTCACCGTAAAGATCATCAAGTAAATGAGAGAGGATGTAATATTTCTGCAGGAAACATTTCACAGCGGATACATTGATTGCAACACTCAGCCAGCTGTCATGTGCCAGTCTCTTCTTAAAGAGACTTCATATTTGATTCTCTGATCAAATATTTTGAAACGAAGAATAAATCAGGGCTCAATCTGTGCTTGGTTCATGGAGACCTGGTGTTCTGCCAAGTGACCAGTGTCCAGTCTCCTCCCTCTCCTCAAGGCTTACCATTCCATCCCCTTGACCCTTGCCTAGCCACACATACCACTGCCACTCCACTGCCTCGCCTCTTCCCACCAAATCCTTGGCCCAAGACAAGGGAGTCTGCTTGGTGACACACCAGGAGACCTGTTGACTCGTTCATTCAACTATCAGGTGCAGCTAAAGCTGCAAAATCATGGTCCATTGTGCCTACGAGTGCCTCTCTGCCTCCTACTCTGTCACCACAACAGATCCATTTTTAATTGAAAGCCCACGGAACGTCCAACAGGACAGGAAAAGGCAGGGCTGAAAATGAGAGATACCCTGAGAACAAAGTCAGAAACTTCAGGACCAATGAGGAAAATAGCAATGAAACCCCCAGCTGAATAATTTGCCCCAGCACCAATCCCAGCCAGCACAGATGGCCTACGAGCCAGAGCTGAGAGCTCATGCACTCTGCAGTTTGAAAAAGCAGGTCCTTTTTCCACAGAACAAACCCTGGGCTGACACCTCCTTTATGAGCTGCTGAAAAACACCATTTTCTGAACAAGCTCTGCAAAAACACAGTGACACTCCCAGTTTATGTGCAAGTCCAGCCACTGCTCACCAAGCCACAGCCTTGGAGCTGTCAAAGCCGCCCTGAATGACACCAGTGGGGCCAGGAGACTGCTGGCACCACTGCTGAAGTGGCATGCTTATTTCACATGCAAATGAGCCACACAAATTGAGAGCAGACCCTCCTTTTCCCCTCTGAGCTACTCATAAATTACAGAGGTGGAAGACAGGTGAAGGGTCTTTGAGGCAGGTGAAACACAGCGGTACAAAGGACTCAGCATCTAATTGGAGACAAAAGGAGAAAGCTGAACACTCACCCAGGTCCCACAGGGAGACACAGCTAACCGTCCCCTCCTGAGATAAGCTCCATCAAGAGAGCATCCAGCCTGTTGAATTAAAGTCTCCTTGAGGCAAATCAGAGGTGCCAGCAGCTACAAATGAGTGCCCCTCTGTGACAGATTCCATCCTTTTTCCCCTCCAGAACCATCAGGAAAATAAATAAATAAACAGAACAAGCCTGGAGGTCCTGTTCTAGCTGAACTACATGTGCCATTACAGCCTCACAGCCAGGCAACAAGGTAAGAGCTGCAGGTATAAGCTTGGCTGTGGATGCTGGGCTCCAGCCTCCTCTTCCCTTCTTTTCAAAGAAAATAAAATTGAGTTTGTATTGACTACTGAGAAAACAAGGCAACATTATACAGGACACGACCCTCCGCAATCAAATTAGGTCATTGCAACACCATAACCAGCATGGAATATGTAGCCTGATAGGTTATAGGATCAAGGAGAATGATTTTATGCATCAAACATTAAAAGACAAAAGGAAAATTAATCATATCAGGACATTCAGCATAACCGGACTGAGAAATAAATTTGGAGTGGAAGGAGCAAGCACCCCTCTGTCTTGGGGCTTCCCTCCTGTGTCCCCACTCAGACTAGCCTGAAACTCTTCAAAACTGGTCACAAAAAACATGGCAAAAGTTGAGAAATATCTTTGGCACTTGCTGCACAGCTTCCTCACTTTCCCTCTCCAGAGCTCTGACAGTTTCCAAAAGAGTAAAGCCACTATTCGCAGAGTTTCCAGCCATGGCCCTCATTGTATCAGCAAAACGCCCAAGAGCAACATAACTAAGGTGCTGATTTCAGGAGTGCTCAGATCTGCTTAGATAGGAGATTTAATGTCCTACTTCTGCTGTAAGTCACCACTTCCTTATCTATATATACATTGCACACAGATCATCAGAAAATAAAAGCCAAACTCATGGTCCAGCTGCACAGACTTCTGCCACTATGGTTTGGAACTCAGCTCTCCTCCCATCTCCCTTCCCTGGCTCACATCTCTCAAACATTCCCTGTCCATGCCCTGTTCCTCAGTGTACCCCTACACAGATGACCCTCCACCCCACCTCTCTTATACCCCGACCACTTGGTTACCCACAGGACCTCACCTCATTACCCAATTGCTGCAGGACTCAACTCAAATATTCCTCTACAAAAGGGAAGAGAGGTCTCCAGCAGTCCAGGTGTACATATTGGTAGGTATTTATGGTGATGCGGAGGCCACAACACCCCTAGAAAGGCACGTGTGGGTTAGCACTAAATGTAGCAGCAGTGCTGTTCATCATTGTACCGGGGACTTTGAGGGCATAGATGTGGAGCCTGAGCTTTGCATAACCTGGGAGGTGAGTACTGCCACCCCAGGCAGGTCAAAACCCAGCTCAGCACAACTGCCCCAGTGCCTGTTGCACTCCATCAAGCAGAGGAATATGCATCCAACATATTCATCCCGCTACATGTGGGAAGGAAGACACAAATCTTCCTAAAACCTTGATTTACATAGCAGTCTGTGGCAGTGGTTTCCCAACTGCATAATGAGTGCATTAACTTTGGCTAAGCTGATTCTCCAGAGATGAAGAGATGGAAAAAATAATCGAAACAAACTGTGATAGAGTTTTTGATTAAGCAGCTGATGATCAATAAAAGTTATCTGCAGGGCACAGACTGTTAATGAGCTACCATTCCTGTAGCAAAGGAACACCTGAGCCCACGCTCCCTTCTTCACAGAGGCCACAGAGGTCAGCACGACCTGCTCCTCCTGGACTGACAAGGTGAGAACATGGGCTATGGAGTCCACAGGTCTCACCTGCCCTTGTTCCAGTTAAAAGGGTGATGGTGCAAGAAGGAAAAGAAATAACCTTAAAGAGGAACATGGCTAGAAAGACAGGAATGAAAAAGGTTAACAACCTGATTCAAGCTTGAGGTGCTATGTTTGGGGCAGGGGAGAAAAAGAAGTTGAGAAGGCATTCATAGCCTTCTCAGACAGTTCCATTAATTTAAAAAGGCCTAAGAACTCTGCAGCTGTAATGCCAGCACTGAGCCCTTCTTTGGCAGGGAGCAAGAAGGACCAGCCAGCAGGGCTACCTGCCACCAAAGCACAAAGTAACCCACATAACATCCTGCCATTACCATCCCCTTGTCCCTTCCCCCAAAATGATGTCACTGCAAAGAAGGTGTTAAATCTCAATACTTCTTAATATCTTAAATTTATCCCCAAAGATTCTAAGGCATTAAAGAGTGGACTTTATAGGGAATTTCTCATAATAATGTAGCCACCTGTTCAATAGCAGCTAGGCTGCACAAGGGTTTCAGAGAGCAAGTGGAAAGGAGAGCTTTGTATTAAAGCTACAGAGCAGAGACAAGGCTCAGATCGGCAGAGACATAAAATATCCCTACCTCTGCCTGAATTTAGCAATTTCACTGTAACTAATCATTTTGCCCCTCCAGAAATATCTGGAGAACTGTAAGTGACCACAGGGAGCTGCTACGATCTTTCTATTACATTTCCTCCCAAAGTTGCCTCCTCTGACAGCACAGCACAGCCCAGCCTGTCTACAAAAGGGATTTGTTTTCCCAAAACTCACTTAGCCTTCCTGTCCTCAGAGGGTCTAGGGAAAGCTGAGAAAAATCAGCAGACAGGATACTCTTTCTGAAGTGTCTCACAGGGAACAGAAGGGATGAACGGCACATTAGGATTTCTCCCCCAATTTCTCAAATTCTCACAGAACTGGGGTTTGCAATCACCCTCTGCAGAGTCCATGTCAAGACAGATCATTAATACTACTTGATGCTAAGGATCGCTTGTATTAAAAAAAGCACAGCAATTACTTAGCTCAAATCTCTATATTATTCATAAGATCCATATCTATCCTGGATATAGTATTTACACTGCTATGGGGAAATGTAATAAATAAAGCAATATGTATTTCCTTCCTTCAGGTCAAGATGAAAGTCTGTATCTTAGAGAGCGGCACTTTCATTGGGCAGCCAGGCTCATATGCCAGCCTCCCTGCTTAATTCCTTCAGCCAGGAACTAAAGCCAAGGTAAAAAATAACTGCTTTTCCTCTGAGCCCAACACTCAGGTTCCAACCAACTCCAATGAAGCAGACCAGGAGGCAATGCCTAGGTGGAATGAGATCAGCAAGGAGAGGTCTCTTCAGAAGTAGTCAAAAGAACAAAGCAGAAATATATTAGACTGTAGCTTGGCCCCCATGAAGGTGAAAAGGGAGAGTTTGATCTAACCTGTCTGGAAAGGGGCAGGAAAAGCTGAGATTTGCTATTTTCTGGGATCATAATATACAGTTGACAGCTCCAAGAACATGTTTGTCCATCCAAACCCGACTCCAAAAGACTGGCTGTGAAAGGGCTTCAGGTGTGCACTCATAAACACACAACATGGTCCAGTGGGCTGAACACAGGCCAGACTGCTAGCTGTCAGCAACCTGGTGTGACCTTGAGCAAATTGATGTCTTTCCAGCTGCCTCTCCTCATCCATAAAATGAAGATGAAGATGCTTGGCAGCCCCTTGATGGGCTGGAAGGAAAAATTCCTCTTTCCCCAGGAAATAGTGGAAATACAGTATGCTGAGTTACTTCTCCTCATTAAGAAGAGGATAAAATATACCCCATCGCTCAAATACTTGGCTGCCTGCTGTGCTCTCAGTAAGGTTCCCCTGACATTTGGGCTCTGCTGGGATCTGGCACAAGAACAGAACAGTCCCACCCCACCCCATCTCTGGAATTTGCCCAGAATTTATTTTTAACACAGACTCAGTGTGAACATTTGTGGTGGGATTTGTATGAAGTCAGGCTGATCCCTGAGTCTGAGCTTGTCTCACCCTGACTATGCCAATAGCCAGGACTGTCAAGAGAACAGACGGCACAACATCCCCCACCCTTCACAAAGAGCCTAACATGATGCAGACCCAAAGCATCCTATCTCATTCCACATGTAGGAAGGAATCTTTGGGCAGCCACCTCGCATGGAGCTACTCCTGCTGTCCAGGGGTAACTAAACTTGTCCTAGAGCATAAGACATAATAAACAGGGCCCCAAGCTGGGCTTAAAATGACCTTTCAAAATCATGTAGCACTTTGCCAAGCTTATTATTTCTTTTTGATTCTGGACTGTGAGCAATGGGATAGAGCAGAAGCTGTGGCCCATCTGAGAGAAGACTTGAAGATTGGGTTGCAGCTTTCTCGTATGTCAAGACCTCAGGCACAGCTTGAAGCACAAGGTCCTTTGCTTTGGTATACACCTGATGGCCACCATGTCCCTTGCTCAATGCTCCTCATCAATTAGAGTGCAGAGATGTAAAATGACTGATATTTTTAATACAAAGGGCCTGTCATTTATTTATTAGCTGGCGACAGGCCCTGCAGTCTAGGATGGATGCATTATAAATCAACTGCATTTCTAACCATTAAAAATTCATCCAATTCATAATGTAGGATGCCCATAATTTCCTTATTAGTGTTGAGTGTGAAGGATTTTTCTTTCTCCTCCCTTGATTTTACTTTGCCTCTTTGCTTTCCCAAAGATCTTGCTCATCTGTGGATTAGCTTGGCTTAATCCTGCAAGAGGGAGGGGGAGG
>JAWWEU010000017.1:7759665-7896037 GCA_035583155.1 Acropternis orthonyx
AGGAGGGGTGTGTGTGGAAAGATCCCTTTTACCTCACAAAGGGAAAAAAAGGAGGTATGGTGGTGGTATAGGGAAGGATGAGGCAAAACCTGTTAAAATGTAATAAGATAAAAACAGGTGTCCCTACACTATAAACCAGTACATTTAAAGCAGATCAAACATATGAGATTTATATATAAAAATAGAGAGGTTTAGTAACCTTCAGACTCAGTGCTTCAATTCTTAGAAGAAAAATAGGTTAGTAGGGCTGAAAGAAAGGCGTGACACTTTTACAGACCCAGAGCTGTGACAGAATACTTCAGGAACTGCTGCAACATCAGCATAGGAACCTGGAACTACCATCAACTGAGTCTACGTGAAGCTGTAAATCACCACCTAATTTGAGTACTGCATCCCACATTGACCACGCTTGGCTGCAGATGGCAGGACAGCCTGATCCTTGATGCGGTACACACAGAAATTGTCATGCTTTCACTGAGTCTCACTTTGTTCCCATCGCTTAAACAGATCTGTCCAGGGAGGGGCAGGGAGAGAGGGCTTGCACAGATTCAAGCAAGGTTCAGCATTAGGTAACTTGCAGCGTGTTTAGGAATGAGTGTGCAGGATTCTAAAAATGGATTATGCAATAAACCCTGTCTTAATGGAGACAAGCCCAGGCATTGAGAGCAATCCTCACATGCTGTGAATTCAGTGTACTTTTCACCTCAAGACACTTGCATACAAATCTTACATCAGCTGCACATGCAAAAGGGTTTGCTGAGTTCTCAAACGGGTATGTTCACTTTAGTAAATCACATCTTGTTCAACAAGGCCAGTGCTTTACACTTAACCATGGTGCAAGACAGCTGCTTCAGGTCAGGGCTTCAGGAGCACACCAGCAGAAGTGGTGCTTCCATTAGCAGCAGCATCTTCCTTCATCCCACTGACCCCACTTTCTGTCTGCACCCACCAACAAAAGCCAGAAGGATGCTGAGGCAGACTAGAAATGTTCAGCAGCCAAAGATGGCAATTTCTGCATTTCTGTTATATGAAGCATACGGGCTCTGCTCCACCTGTCCCGCGCTGCAGGGAAGCACGAGCCATCTCTGACTGCCCACCCTGTCTCCCCAGAACCAGCCACCACATGAGGCTGGGAAACAAAAGGCTCCTTTTACACAAGAAACTCTTTAGGCAGAATAATTTTTTACATGGATCTTTCCCCAGCTTTCAGGACTGAACAGCCTGTTTTGGGCTCTCTGGCCCAAAAGCAGCACTAAGGGCAGGTTGTTTTTTTTTTTTTTTTACCACTACTGACGTACAGCTTTTCTGCTACATTTTGGGCTGTACTAGTTGTCCCACAGGGTAGCACTACTAATAATGTTCCTGCTGTGTGTGCAGTCATGCAAAAGTGCTCCAACTCCTAAACAATAGCAGCTATTTTTAATTAGGAATCACAGTTTAACCAGACAATGAAAAAACAATGAGAGCCTGCAATGTTCAAACCAGAGAGACATCTCCTGTCTGATCATGATGAGGCCCCATGCACTTCAAAGAGATTTTAAACCTGAAAAACAGCCTGGTTAGACTAAAAAGTCACAATAAAATTCCTCTGAGAGCTTCTGGTGCCTTCAGGGGTACCACAGGCACATCCCCTTGCCCCAGAAATGCAGAGGTACCCCAGCCTCCAGATGCTTTCCCAACAGCCAAGCATTATAAGCCACAATAAACTCATTCAAAAGCAAGACAAATGCTTAAATGAGGACCAAAGGAAATCAATACCACAACTCTGCCCAGTTATTTTTACAGCGACCCACAGCAAAATTCACACAATCAGTGAGCCATAAGGAGAACACTCTTGAACCCCCTTCAATACCCTTGACACCAGGGCTGCCTGAGTCTGCAATAGCCTCAGGTCGTGCATGTAGTTACCTCTTGTCTCACAGGGGTGAAACCACAGGCATGAGGAGTGTTGGCTGGTGAACAGAGCCTTGCTCTCTCTGTCATGGACAACTCCTTCAAGTTTAAGCACACTACAAGTGCAAATGGATAGGGAAAGGCACCAACACCTAGGCATACAGTTAGTAACACTAGGAATGTAAATCTATGTTGTCCCCATTTTGTCCCACACTCACCCTGCTACAATGAGACCGGATTCATGCCAGACCATGGGTGAAAAGCACGCCTGTGCTTCCAAGCTCTGAACACCCACCACAAACTGGAGAGCAACCATGTTTGCTGGCTTAGGGCAATCCCTGGCAGGGGAACTGCCATGTTGGGAGCATCGTGGCATCCCTGGCTTTGCTGAGAAAAGGCAGAGCTGTGACAGTGCTCAGCAGAAATCCATGTGTCCTTCAGCAGCAGCAGCAGTTTTGAGGCGGAGGGAGTTGGTGTGTGGGTGTCACTGTGCAGGAAGCTGAGCCTTGGGCAGAGAAGAGTTGTTCACTCATCAAGTGTTTTATACCGTGCCCATCCCACGGTGTGTGGGTGAGCTGATGGGGAACACATGCCCACGAACACAGGGACAGTGGGGTGTGGGTGTGTGGGTGTGTGTGTGTGTAGGCCAGGGAATGATGCAAGAGGAATCAGAGGGTGGGTGAACTCCTCTATGGAATGAGCAGGGGCCTGGATGCAAGGCAGAGTATCAAGGTGTACATACACATCCTCCATGAGATGCTGCATGTCTTGGGCAGATCGGTCCAACCCAGTTGCTGCAGGGATGAGACTGCCAGACAGCTGCCTGCTGTGTTAGAGCCACTCCAAATCCAGGAGGAAACCAGGTCAGGACCTCCTCTCATCTGGCTTGTTAAGTGCTTGACAGTTCACACACCAAGGGCTCCCTTTCTGAAATCACCCCAAGCAAGCCAACCCTGCTTGCTGGCCCCACAGACACCAGGATTAAATAGTCCAGTGGAGATGTGTTTAGGCAGGAGAGCAGGCAGAGTTTTGTATGAGAAAATACTTCCCTGTTAACTCCTTGATGTCTGTATCCAGCAGTACTTCCACCACCAAGGCAGCCTCTCTGCAAGCAGGTCACCATTAGCAGTCCAAAGTCATGTTCTGCTTGATTTAAGGGCTTCTCTTCCTTGTAGATCCCCATCACCAGGAACCTCCCTGCCCAATGTATTGTTACCCAGCTGTGCTGCCAGCATCACTTCCTCATACAAGGGCTAGAGACTGCTCAGACCCCTTTGATCCTGGATGTTGTTACAAATATCTCCAGTAAACACAAAATAAAGCAACAGAGATTGGAACTAAAATCCAAACAGCAGCAGAAGGTGATCAGGTTGTGTTTAAACCAAGCTGGGTGACCATCAGATCTGAAACAAGCAGGGCTGCACAGCTGGCTACAGCAACTCCTCCTAAGGCAGGCAGGGACCAGGCAGAGCCACACTGCTTTTCTTTCTCATGGTTAATCCACACAGAAAATATCTGCAGAGCTTGTGAGGGGCAAGGTGTGAGCAATGGATTTTGCCAGCCTTTTCAGGACATCCAAAAAAAATCTCATTTCTATAGCACAACCATGGCAGAAGGGTCTGAAGTGTGACTCAGTGAGCGTAAGGTTGCAACTCAAAGTGCAGGTGCAACAGGTGGGACAGGCACTCCACTTCTGCAAATGAAGGTTGGACTTCTGTAAAATGTGGATATTTTTTCCACTTGCTTTTTCAGAGCTGGATGAAATGATGCAGAGCAGAAAATAACCACAGGTAAGAAAAGACATCTCACAGTTAAGGCTGGATCAAGTCCCGTTGTCCATGTGGTATGTCTCCTGTTAGTCTGATGCTGCAACCTGAGCAAGGGACAAAAAGGTGATGCCAGGCACAAGGGAAGTTCTGTTATGCTCCAGTGAGGGACAGAAGCAGTAATTTTGGTTGCTCACATGTTTCTTCAGATACATACAACATCTGCTCTGTAAACAGCCAGCCAGGGCCTGTGGGAATTCTTCAACATACAAATCTTTTGCAGGACATTCACATCAGCACTTGGAACTCAGCGAAGTTTCTATGAGAGTCAACAGCAAACCAGAAGGAAGGGAAATTTGGAGGCAGAAGGTCATTGCAGAGACCTCCAATGCCATCTCCTGTAAGCAGCTGAGCATTGAGGTCAGGGCTCTTCCACAGACCCAAGTTGCAAAACCAGGCTTTGTTAGGACCAGGAAGGAGACACAGAATAGAGTAGCAAAACACACATAAATGAGTATACAGCTACTCAGAGATCCTGGTTAAAACCTTTAGAAGTGTCCTGCATGGGTTGGTGAGAAGGACAAGACTATGAGACCATGAGAGTTCCAGTGCAGAAGAGTCTTGACCCACAAATGCCTACTTCAGAAGAGTAATGGTCACTGGGTTCTGCTGGAGAAGAGCCTGGGACTTTCATCTTAGAGGAGGGAAGAGGGAAAGAGAAGTTTGGAGAAACAGCAGAGCTCTTTGGGAGAGGCTGAGACCTGCACAGCCTGGCCCCAGGCTGGGCATGGGGCACCAGAGTGCTGCTGTCACTTCACACTGGGCTCCACATTTATACTGCATGAAAAGAATATTTGACAAATCCTCTCATCCCTGGGGGGAAAAAAAATGAAAGGAGAAAAGGAAAAGTTTCTCTTTTCCACTACCAACTGTTTCAGTTTTCTTTTTTAGGCAAATAAAAATACATGCACTTATGACTTTAGTTTTATGTTGTTTTTGGCAAAAATTGGAACATGAACTGATCAAAAATAGAAATGCTGCATACTTTTTATCTTCCCATACCCAGGGTGAATAAAACATACTAGGCAAACATAAAAAATTAACAGTGGTAAGGGTAAATATCTTTTTCATTTTTGTTTTCAAGACCTATTAGAAGCTGAGGTAAGGAAATCTATTTGTTTAAGAAATATGATTTTTGAAATGACCACGATGTTCCTTTTAAGCTGAACTGAAATACAAGATAAAGACAGGGTACTGAGTGAAAGACTGCTGATGGCACTTTTATTGTGAGATTTGCCTTGTTTTTTTCTGAAGTAGTTCTTTTTAGCCGATTACCATGTATTTACAGTTAGTGTAATTATATCTAATTACTTAATTAGCATGAATACGTGTAATTACTAACTTCAAATATGTAATTATGTCAGGGCAGCCTGTAATAAACGAGGTTGAAAAAAACCCTCATTAGGACTGTACGAAAGGACGTCGCTCCACCCGTGTGGAGAATGCATCCCAGTCCCCAGACTGCGCCAGTCCTGGAAAATACAGCCAGCTCCAATTCTGCCTGGCAAAAACCTCCCCCAAAATTAAATCATTTGCCCCAAAAGTCTAGCTTCACAGTGCTTGTGGGAACTGAACCATCCACTGCTGGGACACGGATGGGGATCTGCCCCCAGATTGCTTTTCTCCATTGAGGTTTGGCTTTTTTTCACCAATTTCTGTCATTCTCCACAAGACCTATTTTGCCAGATGAGAAATACAAGGGAACTGAACAACTCCAAAACTGTGCTGTGGCATTTGAGTAAACCTCGAGAGATCAGATGCAAGAACTAATCTGCATCTGATGCATTGTGCTTAGAATTAATGACTACCTAATTACTATTATTAAAGTAAAACAATCTTCCAAAATGTTTCTTCTGAAACATTACCAATATTTCACCACAGAAATCTCCAGCTACTCATAATTGAAAAACTTGAATTTTGGAAATTCAAATCTTGAATTTGAAGAAATGGAGATAATGTAAGAAGCTGCTTTTACTGCCAAGCCTGCCCAGAAGGACTGATAGCCACCTTCAGGACATAAATGAGGGTAGACTGGATCATGTTTTGCACTACTAAAATCTCTGACCATAGGCTGATGTTTTGTGGTCCTACACTTTCATCCTCATCACTTACTCTGATCACAGTGCTTGCCACAAGTCCCATTCTTCTCCTCTCATCTGTTTATTTCCAAATATAGAGAAGTGCAAACTGATCACAACCTGTTGCTCCTCCTGCTGACATCTGCCAAGCAGAAATGCACTTGTTTTCTCTTCAGTGTGCAAAAGATCAGGAGAAAAAGGCACTTATAGCTTATTCTTCTGAAATCAACTTCTGGTTGGTCTGTGCACATTGCCAAACTCTTTGCTTAACCCTCCAGGCAGGGCTGAGGACAGCTGAAACAAGGACTGGATGCAAACCTCAGTGCTGCCCAGCATGCCATGGAGTTACAGCATAAAGGTGGGGGAGCATCTTCTCAAAGACTCAATGCTTCATCATGAGAAAACAGGGTGGTGCTGGTTTCTTCCATGGCTCTTTGAGAATCACTCACCCAGGAATGCAAGAAGAATTCTGAGTCACATTTGTCCCACCTGCTTGTCTAAAACAGGTAGTAGCAGAAAGGGAGTAAGGGACAATTGCAAAAATCCCAGAAAGTCAAAAGTGAGAGCTGGCTCCTGCATCCATCCCATCAACAGGAGGACAGCACATTCCCAGTGAAGAACACGTCTTTATCTCGTTGAGGACATGTTAACAAGAAGATCCCATGGGACAGCAATGCACAGTGGGAGCAAGAGGGGCTGCAGCTCCGCAGGCAGGGAGCTGCTCTCCATATTTCAGCTGCAATTCTATTATGCAGAGCTAAGTGGCTGGGAATAAACATCCGTCATCCCTGCGTGATAAGTGATGCTTGCTAGTATAGAGGGTGACAGAAATCTATATCACATCAATGTACTATTAATACTGCATTAAGCATATAGAGTTTGCTCTCCTCACTGCAGCACGGCAATGGGTATCGGCATGTCCTCCACCCAGACAACATCCAAGAGCACAGGGATGCTTGCAGGAGGAATGAAAGAGAAAACCTTCATGATGGAGAGGGAAAACGCTTGCTGAAGATGTTGCTCTAGCAACAACTCAGTGCAAAGGAGAGATGCTGGGTGTCATGGAGCACCTTTGCTCACAGCTGGGCAGCAGCTCTGTGGGAGGTGGATGGTAGGAGCTCAGCTGGACATCGAGGTACCGCCCAGCCCAGAGGAGTTCTCTCTACAAGTGACAACAAATGAAGGAGTGTTTTGTGTCCAAGCTCTGCACAGGAGGAGAGAAAAACCCTCCAGTATGACAATCATGGGGAGAACAGGGGCAAGAAATATTCTCCAGCTCAGGCTTAAGTTGAGTAGAGCACATCAGATCAAACAAACCCCTTACAGCAAAAGCTCCCCAAAGCATGGTTAATTTAAAAGGTGAATTATGAAATTTTCCAGCCTCAAGCAAAGCCACCAGTGAAGTCAGAAATTTTGTCCCAGACAAGTCTTAGGGACTAAAACACAAAACACATACCAAATTCAACACTGCCTGAGGGCTGAAGGCAGGAGTTTTGCCCCATGAATGACAAAGAAATCTAAAAAATGTAGGGCTTTCAGCCTGCCAACATCCAGCCGTGGTTTGCCTCTTGTTATCACCCAAAGGGAGTGCCAGTGTTGCGGGGTTTGGTTTCAGCCCCACTGCCTTGCAGCCCTGGAAAACCTGGAGCATTCCACCTGTGGCACCTCTCCAGATGCCATCCCAAGCATCTCTGTGAAGTCTTCAGATCCTAATCAAACAGTCCCGTGAAACTGAGACCAAATCCTGCTGCGAGCAACTTCCCCTGCAACCCACCCAGCTCTGACAAGCCCCATGAGGCAAACACTCAGAGCAAAATGTAATCCTTTGAGGTTTAAGCTCTGCTACTGCACAGCCTCAACAACACCCACGTCTTCCAATGGTCGGCACATAGATTAAAGAGATTTGAGACAACACAGGAGGGAAAGGAAAAAAAAAAGTAAAGCGGGGGTGCTCCCTCTCCCAAGCCATCAGAGTTTGTAAATCATTTTGAAATGAGGCGCTATAAGAAATTTAAAATATATGATTAACGGCACAGAAAAACCACGCTACATTCAGCTTCTCTGCTCCTGCCTAATCACCGCCCTCATCCTCCCCTCTCTATAAACAGACCAAATTTAGCACATTAAAATGAAAACCAAGGGGAAAGCCAGGCACATTCACTGAGTACATCCCATCGCTCTGGCGAGTGAAGGACAGTGATAGGGCTTGGGAACAAGCCAGCAGGACTGAGGAGGGTGCACAGCAGGGACTGCCCCAGGGACACCTCCATGGGAGGAGCAGCTGCAGCTCCCCTTCCCCTGAGCGAGGAGTGGAGGCCAGGAGCAGTGTGCTCCTCCTGAACAGTTAATGTCAAATGGGTTCCCACAGGTTGGGAGATTGGCCTTCTCCCTGTTTCCAAGGGCTGAGTTACGCCTCCTGCACTCATGAGTCAGCAGCAGCCAAGGGAAGAACAGGGGTGGCCGGCACAGCACTCCCTGCTTGTGGCTGGGCAACAGAGATAGGCTGGGTTGAGGGCTTTTTGGTTTTGGTTTTTTCCCCCAAGCCTTTTATTTTTCCAAATCTACCTGGAACACACTAAAAGGATGAGCAATAGCAGGAATGGAACATTACCCAAACCTCCTGCATTGCTCGGCTTGCATCTCAGAGCTGGCAAGAGGCCTGGGAGAGCTCAACTACCGCCTATGAGCCACATGCTGGCGAGGGCTGCATCCCACTGCTCACGTGGGAAGTGGTGCAGGACTCCCAGAAAAGCACCCTTTTACATAGCACTTTTCTTTTATGCTCAGAATTTATGATCACCACCTGCTAGTCTAATAAGCCCAGTTCACGCCCCAGATTTATACAGGAAAGATGCAAAAGCTTTACGGAAGCCCATAAAAACAAGATATCCAGCATCTAAAACTCCTGGAGATAAAGATATCTCCACGCGTCTGCCCCACCTATGCCCATGTGACTTGAGCTTCTCCATGGCCCACTGGGGAGCCAAAGAGGCAGCCCCATGACTGGGAAACTGCTGGAGGAGGAAGGGGAGGCAGGTCCTTTCCCCAGCCAAGCAGGGGTCATGTCCATCCCCATGCTCTCAGGTGGCTCTTGCTCATGCCTGGGACCTCATGCTTGGAGCTGATGAGGAAGAGCCTGGCTTGGAATGGCACTTTCAGGCAAGGGGGGAAGGTGACGGGTGGGTGGCGGAGGGAGGGTGAAGGGAGGTGATGGTGAGAGTGGAAAGTCTTCTCTGGAAGCATCTACATGTATGTTGTGATTTCTGAGACCTGAGATTCACTTTGGTTTCTGGACCATACCAAGACCCACTCTCCTCAAAAACCTCCTTCTCTTCTTCCTCATCCTCTTAACCTCTTCCTCCTCATTGTCCTTCCCCCCATCCCCCCACCCCATCCCTTGATCCTTGCAGGGGGTTCCGGCCGGATCAGGCACTCACACGTGTCTGGCTTGTGGCAGTTGTGACCTTGTCGGAAGTACTGGGGGTTCTCGATGACAGGAATGCGGGTCATGCCAATCACCACCGTGTCCGGGCCAGCATCCAGGGATGAGGGTGTCGTGATGCCATGGTTGATGTGGTGGAGAGGACTGGCTGAATCCTCCTCTCCGCTGATCACCGCCACGGGACCTGCAAACAGCACACACATCTGTCAGGTACAACATGGAAAAAGGGACCAACAAGACCTGCTGATCACGTGTGTGTGGATTTGCTGCAGGTTGGCAGTGGATCACCACCAGCCACAGGACAGGATGCGTGTTCTAGCAATCCTGGCACTTGTCCCATCCCCAGGGACAGTTTCTCCAGGCAGCTCACAGTGCAGTTTTTTTTCCTGGCTTTGGGGTACCAGACTAACAATCTTAAAGGGTTAAGTAGCTACAGGTGACACCACATCAGAGGTGAGTCATGCACAAAGTCCTCCCCTAGGGCTGTCACAAGAGAGATCAGTCACTGCGGTGCCTGTATACCCTGGAATCACAAGCTTGGCAGAAATTATGACCACACTTAGACTGGAGAAATATCACCCCCAAACAGCTATTTCACTCCAAACCCTTATTATGTGTTGCCCATCTGATTTCCCCCCTTCCAGTTTCACCTGGGCACACACACATAGACTTTCAGTCAGGCTGATACCTACAGGGACCCACAATGTACTGGAGCAGATCCTGCTCAGCTCATGCTGCTTACCACCACCACTACCACAAATGGCAACATCTCCCCCTTACCCTCCTGACCCACAAAAGTTGGCAGCACCATTAAACAGGCAAGAAAATGAGGCAAATTAGTCAGACCCCCAAGATGGGAGCAATGGAAGGCTCCTATCCCTTCACAGTCTCTCCGGTCTTCATTAATTGCTCTCACTGGAGCAAAGGCACAGAGGCAGTTTCCAACAGCAGGACCCCCTCCCATGCTGGCCTCCCCTGGAGGCCACAGGCACCCAAGGATGGCAGAGAAGAGAGCCCCCAGCAGAACACGGGGAAGGCAGTGTCACAACTTTTAGGCTGAGCTGCAACAAACCCAGACTCCCCTCTCTTTGCCACCTCTAATTCATCTGCCACCACCTCAAGTATGTCTTATCTCCCAATTCCCCATCTGCTGCTTGCTCATGGGACCTGTTATCAATCCCCACCAGGCTGAGAGCAACCCTGGTGGAAAGCTCAAGGTGGTCCCTCTGTACTGAGCAACCCCTGTGCAATGTCCTTGAAATTGATGCTCTGAGAACAAGTCCTCAGCACAATCCACGTGCCTTCCCCCAACCCCCTCAAAACCCACTTACACATCCTTGTCTACCTCCATGGAGAAGGTCCCCAAAACACCAGTATGCCCAAATGCACCTATATCAACCTCCAGCCTGTATCTACAGGCCAGTAACCATGTTCCAGCTCCTTCAGATTCCTGCCCAGCAATGATTTCTTACACTCAATGTCTGCACTCAAGAGCAATACTGCTCTGATCTTGCCCAATGGCAAGCTGGTTCCCGTAGGTGAAAAGAACTGATGCAGGAAGGAACATCCATACCTGAGAGCCAAGACCTGTTTCACCATATTCAGCTCTACCTCAAATTTGGGCTTATGTTTTATTTTATTTTTAGACCCTCTAATCCATGTTGCAGTCACTATTGCTGCACTGGTGCTGGACAAGGTAGGGACCACAGTGAAATCCTCCGTGAAAACTCCTTAATATATTCACACGAGAAGAAAAACCACGCTCAAGTAGTAATACTTCTTTTCACCTGTCTGGGCTACAAGGGGCTACCAGAAGCTCAAGTAAAAAGGAGCAGAGATGCTGCATTGAGGCTTCAAACATATTCAGAGAAGCCAAACTTACACCTACACTGTATAAAAAACTATCATCTCCCATCAGTAATCTGCTTCTAATCGTACAATTACTTTATTATGTAGCACTGGCAACAGAGGGGAGTCTTCAAGCCATTTTACTCTCTCAAGCTACCGGGATGACAGGGTTCCATGCAGTCATTCTGCTTGCATTAATCTAGTCTAAAGGCTGCTCATTTTTGCAGTTTCAAGTATTGTTTGTTCTTCTAAGTGGGAAATAACAAAGTTATTGTGTAATTAGCAGAGTCCTGGCAGCTGTGACAGGTGTTCTAGTCACGAGGAAAAAAGTCTCTCCTTTATTGTGAATTCTTCTTGGCAGCTTCCGGATTTCTTAATGTTACTCCTTGGGCCCATGTGACTTCCAGTTTTTGGGATGCAAAGGCAAAATTCAGCTCTTGTCATAAGATGCCTCTGTTGGGACTATGCACACTGTAGTTCTCCAAACACAAAAAGCAAACAGGCAATTTTGGTTTTAATGACTCTTCTTCTTTTATGATGCCAATTCTTTGCAGGCAAACCAGGAGGAGTGGGCTTTGTGTAGTGTGCACATTCCTTCATCCATACCCTGCACTACTGGCTGGCCCAGCTATGACTGGAAGGGGAATGCTCTGCATTTCCATATGCAGTTCAAAACACAAGTCATAAAAATATCAGCTGGTATAGACTGGTGTAAGTAATTTGAGAAAAGACCATAAATATCTCCCTGGCAGGGGAGCAGCGGAAGAGCCTGTTGAAGGCTTACAGCTTTTCCTAAGTAGTGAAGGTGTTGCTTCAAAGGAAGGTACCTCATCAGGCAATGGGGTGTGAAAGGTCTCTATAGTGAGTGATGGCCAGCTTGGATGTGACTTTGAGCAGACTGGTCTCATGGAAGGTGTTCCTATCCATGGCAGGGGGGCTTGGACTAGCTGATCTTTAAAGTCCTTTCCAACTCAAACCATTCTATGATTCTTCGTGAAGGAAGTCATTGTTGTCTTCTGCCCTGAGAGCAGAAATCACACCTTTGTGACAAGGGGCTAAAAGGACATCTCCTGCGGTATTAGGCTTTGTACCAACCATGGGACATACACCTGGCAGACACAGACCCTGCTGAGGACATGGTTCTCAGGGATTCACAAAGCCCTGACAGCATTCTTCCCTTGCTGTTTTTACTTATCCATGTACAAGACACACCAAGCCTCAGAAGCCTCAGAGCCGAACTCTGGTGCTCCATGATCACCTCAACCCCTTCCCATTTCTGCAAAAGTGGGAAACCCCAAGAACTGCCAGGGTCAGTCCTGACACCACAGGGACAGCACAGCTCAGAAAGGATATTCTGCCCTTGCAATAATCCAGTGACAATTTACTGCCTCCAGATCTATTTCCACGCCTTGAAAAAACCCAATATAAGTCCCATTCTCCAGAGTCCTAAGGAACACACACAATGGACACACTGCACTAGATTTCCAGCTTTCCAAAACTTTTCTGATGACATTAGGCACTGATCTAACATGGACTAGAACATATTATTCAGCCAATTCATCCCAATATGCTCCACAGGATATAATTTGATTAAAGACATAATTTTCAGTTGCAGACTTCTCCAAGTTTCTCCTATTAATTTTTTTTGTGTTTTTTTGTTTTTTTTTTTTTGTTTTTTTTTTTTTTTTTTTTTTTTTTTTGTTTTTTGTTTTTTTTTTTTTTTTTGAGAAGGGGTGTGTGGGAGTAGAAATCTGGACTACATTAATTCCTACAGCACAGTCATGACTCTTTTTCTCTCATTCCCAACTCTTCTGGCTGGTCACTGCTGAGATCCAATTCCCTCTAAGCCCACGGCCACTCTATTGTCACTCAGAGTCAGATGAGTACGGGACTCCCTGCACAAGCCTGAGACAAACTTCGAAAACACGTTGGATATCAAGCAGTCACTGATCACTTTTATAGGTTTGACTATTGCTCTGACTCAAAGCATACAATGCCAATAGCAACTCCTGGGAATAAAGCAGCTACCTATAGTTCAACTTGTTAAATCTATCTTGAGGCATTAGTACATACTTTTTTGCTGTTAAGTAGGTGAAGAGGTTGAGTTTTCTGATTGTATAATTATGACAAATGGCCTTCTTTGGAAGAATTCCCACTGGTTTCACCAGTGCATTTTCCACATAAGGTTAAAGGGGGAAAAAATGGAGCAAAAGAAAGGGAAAGCACAGATTTTAAGATTTAGGTTTACCTTCCATTTGACAGGAAAATGGGCAGAAAGAGATTGAAAAGAATACAGTTTTGTACAGTAAAAGTGCAGAATAACAGTCAAGGATAGCTTGGAGTAATTCCTAATGTACCATCCGGTTATCTTAAAACATTATATAAAATATCCTGGAGTTTTTCTGAACAGTGATGCAGTGGTTGTTTCTGTGAATAACTCAGCCTGTGTTATGGACAAACATATGATGGGTATTAACCATAAAAAGAGTCTATTTGTTAATACTTTAAGAAGTCTAGGTCCGTTCTGAGCATTGAACATGTTGCATCTATGCTCTGAAAGGCTCTCTCCCATGGCTCTCCTTCCTTCCAAGCAGTGGTCTTGTCAGCCAGCAGCATCCACACTGTTTGCAAGGACAGAGTTGAGCTGTTCTCCCTGCCAACCCCATGCAGTTTTCCTGACAAGGAAGCACTATCAGCAACAGTAATGGAGCATTCCATCACTCCTTTTCCCTTGGGGAAAGGCTGGGGAGATATTAGGACCACCCAGGGCTACCCTTGAGTGAAGAAGCAGGCAGCCCCTGCTTCAGTCCAGCACTACAGCTACTGCCAACCTGCCCCTTCAGAACACCAGTGTGAGAGTCAACCACAATGACCAGAAAATCAGGATCAGATGAATCTGATGCTATCCAAAGAGCAGCAAGGCAGCTTGAAAAATTTTACTTTTGGAAATGTCACAAGCAGCAATGCTGTTCTTCCTTCCCTCCCACATATTCTCTACAGCCAAGTCCTCTTTCCCAAGAAAGACACCTCACTCAAACACCACCATTCCCAGCCTCATCTCCACCCTCTCTTCTCCCCCAGCCTCCCAGTCAGGCTATACTCTATCCATCCCAGCAATGCTCCAACTCTTCCTACTTTGCATCCATCCTGGTAACATCATCACTGTAAATACTCCTACAGATTACCACCAATCTCTGCTTTTCAGAAAATCTATCATTCTCTGTTCAGCACTGTTCCCTGTGGCTGAAGTGGAGTTTGGCTTGGTGTTTACCTTCACCTCTGTGTTTACCTGGAAGCTCTGTGAATAGGATACAGCTTTCAGTCCATGTCTGTGAATCACCTGGTTCATTCACAATGTTATATGGACAACTTGTTACTTATGAAAAATAAAGCTAATAGTAGTAATAATAAAAAATAGCTTAGGGATCCCTGTTTATGTGATCATATCATAATGGTAAATTATTTATCAAGGCTAAGAGCTATACTTTATGATAAAACACAGGCTCAGGAATATAGGGCACTTCATAAATAACCACAGATTAGAGAAGATAATGGTCACTTCATACACATCCATAACATAATGAATTCCCCAAGGCAAAGAGGTGAAGAAACAACAAAAACTCCAGCCTGGTATCACAGTAACATCTCCAAAACAACAAAAATGATTAAAGGTGGAGAAAACATGACCTCTAAGGGAAAACTGAATTATGCTTTGTGTTGAGAAGAGAAGACTGAAGGAACACGTGATAACAGCCTTCAAATATGTAAAAGGTTGCAGCAAAGAGAAATTTAATAGCTGCTCTCCACATCCACTGGGGATAAAACAAGAAATAATAGGTTTAAATTGCACTGAGGGAGATTAGAGTTTGAATGTTCTCCCCAATTGCCTGGCAGTACGGCTGGTTGGGTTTATCTGCAACAGATAACCCAGGGATGCTGTGGGGGCTCAGCCACTGCCAGGCTGGGAAGGGAAAGGTTAAAGAAACTTCTTTCAAGGGCAGTTTAGCTACAGGGAATGATGCTGCTCAGAGACCTCGCAGGCTGCAGCACTTTTCAGCTATGACCAAACAGCCCTCAGCATCTTCCCTTTCTGATGCTTGCAAAGAAACTCCAAGCAGGGAGCTCCAGCACTGCAGACCATGTTTGGACAGCCTCAGAGACACCGCGGACACAGCACTGGGCCAGGATGGGGCCATGGTCTCTCAACTGTGGTCTCAGAAAGTAAAACTCCACCCACATCCCAGGCCATGTGCTCAGGACAGAAACCAAGTTTGCTAAGGCAGAGTATAATGAGCCAAGCGCTCAAGGCTGCAGGGCAATCCCCTCTACCACCCACGCCTCTGGGAGCCCTCATGCAGAACATAATTTTTTGATCAAAAATGATCACTGCAAGAGCTAATTGTGCCATCCACATTTTCCTTTCTAATATAAAGGAGCCATATAATTAACCTACTTAATTAGGAACTGTATATGACCCATAACTAACAAAAAAAAAAAAAGCTCTTCTAGTAAAGTGGGTCACCATACATTGTATAGCATGTGCTGAAGCAGACCTTATTAAACTCCAGTATATATTGTATAAAAATCCCTTCCTCTTCTGACTCCAAAACCCTGTTGGCACTTCCAAATTTCCCCAATCATAATCTTAAATGCTGTTCTTCAAAAGGTCATATCATCAACTGGCAAGTAGGTAATTCCAAGGCCAGATCTCTCAGCCCAGCTTTACAACTCAGAGCTACACATACACGCAGACAGAAAAATAACCTCAAACTTCAGCTTATAAGGAAAACAAACAAGCTTAAAATAAACTTTTAAAAATTTCCAACCTTTTGTTGGAGCTGAAATCAAAACCACCCCAGGGCTGATCTCTGCACCAGGAAGGAGGGGAACTGCAACTCATAAAACAATAAGTGAAAGCACAACAAATACAATTAAAAATCCAGCCATGCTCAGAGCAAGATTGTATTTACTGTCTCATAAAGAGAGCTTCATCCTTTCAGGCAAACAAAAGGAAATCAATTTCTTAATTTTTATTGGCAGATGTGGGCAGGGGGCCAAGTCAGCGCTTGGTGCCTACAAGGGCCCTGTTTGGAGCCAGTCTGCCGTGGGCTCCACTTTGTTCCCTGCCCTCCTACCATGGGAAACAGCTGCTTCCTGTCCCCAAAGTCACCAATCCCAAACACAGAATACTCTGTCATGTGGCATCTCTTCCCCTGACCCACAGCAGATCCCTCACTTGTACAAAACTTGGCCTTTATCCAGAGATGCCCCCTAATTTTAGCTCTCGGCACCTGCTTTGTCGCCACCACTTCAACCATGTCCAAGCAGCCTCTCCCACATCCATGAGGCTGAATTCCAACTCCATGTCCCAGATTCACCCCAAGTTATCCCCACATCACATCAAAGGATCTGGAGGGCACTGCTGCTGAGGCTGGCCTGTACAGCACAGCTCTTGCTCAGACCCCACTGCGGCTGGCTGCAGAGCCTCCAAACATGCCAGTCCCTTCTCTGCCACAGCCCACTGGGCACAGACCCTTCCATCAGCTTTCTGGGGAAACAGCACAAATAAAAAAGTCTCATCCTTGAGCTTTGTAGACAGATGAAGATGTCAAGAACAGAAATCTGAGCTCTCAAAGGGGTATACTCCAAATCCTCAGCTTCCAGCCCCTCCAACAACAAAGGCAAGAGCAAACAGCAAAGCAGCAACCCATTTTCCTCTCTCCTCAATGAGATGATAGATTTGAAGCCCTGATAATCTTGAGGAGATGAAGATCTCTGTGAACTCTGAGGTAAAAGGGAGTGAGGGACAGGCGCAGGATCTCTGCACCCACCACCACTTGGGTTGAACACGTGGCTCTTCCCCCACTTCCACCTTCTTACAAATTGCAGATGCATTATCGCATTAATAAAAAAAAAAAAAAAAGCTGTCAGATCTGTTGTCAGTGGGCGATCCCTACACAGGCAATCCTCAAAGCACTTTCTTTCCTGATGCAACACTTTGCCAAAATACTGCCATTTACAAAAGCCCCTTTCCCTCTTTATATATTGACATTTCCTTCCCTCTCTGATTTTTTTCAGGTGTTTGCAGTGGGGAGTAGGCAGTTCTTGCTGCATAAGGGAATGCATCAGGCCAGAGGGGCTGCAGTAGCCCTGCCCATCCTCCCTGTGCCCTTTCAAAGCTGCAACCACCCTGGCATTCCTGTTTGGAGCATCACTCCAACCCTTTCTGGTGCAGAGGATGTCCAAACCTCTCTCACTCCTCCCATGTCCTTTGCTTTCCCTCTCTCTCAAGCTTATTTATTGAGCTTAGACACCAATCCTATAAGCACTCACACTGAGGAATGGAAACATTAAGATCAAATCATATAAAACATAAAGTCAATGCATATGACGGCACAAATGCATAAATCCAGCAGAACAAGAAACAGAAAATGCTTACAGTAAAAATGGTGATACAATCTGATAATTAAAAAGGGTAGGATCTGACAAGCCAGAGCCATGTGTGACAGCAAAGCCAGCCAGCACCCATAGGAAGGCAAGACAGGAATTTTTACATCTAGGCTTAAAGCTTCGAACTCAGAAAGCGTCTAATGAGCAAAGGGACTCCAAACAGGCCACGGGGTAACCAGGAGAGTATTTTAGATCCTGCAATGCAAGGATCTGCTGACTCCTGAGGGATCTACAGGCCAATGCCTTCTCCTATGTAATAACATATGTACACTGAGAAGCCAGCTCATTTGCCAAGGGGAAAATGTTTTCACTGCTGGATCAGGTGAAACAACTAGCGAATAGTGCAGGCAACAGGAGAGGAAGAAAAGTCTGTTTTAATCAAAGGTCACTGCAGGGGGTGAAACAGTATTTAGTCTGGCAATGCCAGTGCTGGCATTCAGACCACCCCAGTCACCTTCCACAACTCCTCCCATCTAGCTTCCCCCATTTGCCAGTAACAAGCCAATTTTTCCCATTGCTGAGAATGCATGTTCCCTGTGGGACATGAGGAGGAGACAGCTGGGAACCAAATATCTATCCTTGTAGAGAAACATCCTGTGATGGTATCTTGGCATGGCAGAGTCAGCAGCAGCAGAGAAACAAGCACATGGATAGGGCAGGACGAGTGAGCAGGGGCACCCAAGAATGCAACATCTGTGCATGGCCAACCCCCCTGCATGGCCCCACTGCAGCCCTTCTGTCCCAGCTGCAAGGTCAAGGTCCAGAAAGGGCTGGTGGGACAGGATAGCTGGCTGTTGGGTACTGGATGCACTATGATACATCAAAATGAGATTCCCATTGCCTATCTTCGATGTACGAGGCAATCATTTCCATCCCCTGTTACAGGACAAGCTCCATTTGAAGCCAAAACTTCATTTTCTTTCCCAGGTCTCCATCATCTCACTGGACCCAGCTTCCGAGCTGAGCACCACCCTGCCTGCTCCAAATCATCTGCCTATTATTGCCAATCACCCTTTTTCCCCCAGTCTCCTTCTTGACTAGTTATGCCTCCTGGTTTTTATCAAACAAAGTCACCAAGCTGTCACCTCAGGGGCACCTTGAACTCTGGAGCAGTGCAGGCTTTACAAGACTAGAGCCAGCCAATGGCTGGGCAATGGCCTCAGCAGCACCTATTAATCTCTTGGCTCACTCATCCCTATCACAGGCACACCGTAAAAATGATATAAGCATTTCATTCAAACAGCACTGCAGAGAGAGTGGGGAAGAGCATGGGGCCAATTGATTTCCAGTATGTCTGCTCTTTACCTCCAGGTATAAATACAACAGCAAAATCAATCGGAATAACATCATATCAGCTTTCTAATCTCTTCTGTTCACTTTATATACTGCAGTGTTTCCTACAGCTTGTCTACAGGAGGTTCCAGCACCTCTGCACCCCCCAAGCTGTGCATTTGCAGTCACTTCCTCACTTTCAGCCCCTCTGGTGACAAGCTTCAGGATCTGCGGTTCCAAACCACAGCTCTGCCCCTGCTCTGTGTGGCAGGTGCCAAGAGGTCTCCCAAAGCAACATGCCTCAGCCGCATAAGAGCAGCGCAAACATGTGTGTGCTGAGCCCTGGGCAGCTTTGGACTTGTTAAAAGGGAGATGCTCGCCTGCTCACGCCCTTTCACCATGGATGGCCGCTTGCTCAGCCTTGATGAGCATCAAGGCATGCCCAGATTCTGCTGCCAAGCACACTGAGAGGGACAGTTCCACTGACAGAGGGACATGGAAAAGGCAGCATCCGCTTTCCCCACACCCTCAGGACCTTATGGCTGGATTTACCACACATGGCCCTGATGGCACTTCACCTCCTCGTGAGCACCATCCAGATGCTGAGAGACACCATGCAAAGATCCAAGCCCAGAGCAGGGCTGCCTGCTCAGCACTGAGCAGACACATTTCCTTTCCACATTTCCAATTTATCATTGGCCCAAGGCTTTCTATCTTCTCTCCTGGACTACAGCCACCACTGAGAGAGACTGTGACAAACTGATAAACACTCTCCCTGACCCTTTGCTTGGGGGAACATGCAAATGCATCATGAGAATGGGGAAAGGGCTGTGGGGCAAGGCAGGCAGCATCAAGGGGTCAGCCTCTGCAAGCTCCAGCTCAGCACCGAGGCTATGCTCTCCCCAACCTCAAAACCAGGCCTTGGCTGAATTGGCTGCCAAATGGAGAGGAAAGCAGAAGTGATTTAATGATAGAATCACAAAATGGTTTGGGTTGGAAGGGGTCTTACAGTTCATCTAGTTCTGACCTCCCACCATGGGCAGGGGACAACTTCCACTAGACCAGGTCGCTAAGGGCTTATCCAGCCCAGTCTTTAACGCTTCCAGGGATGGGGATAAAGCTATGCCTTCAACTATTCTGCAACTCAGCCTGCAAGCAACATGCACAGGGGTCTGACTGTGGCAATAACATCACTTGCAACACTGTGGTCAGCATTGGGTGAAAGCTTTGGGATGTGTCATCTAACCCACTCAGTGTGGAGCTCCCTTGGCACAAGAGTGCTACCAATGGTGGTTGTTGAGGCGCCTGTTGGCAGCTCCATCACCAGCACATCTAGCCTGGTGCTGGCTCACTGACCTGAGCCAAGAGCATGATGCTGCAGGAGCCTGTGACTGTGCCAGGAAATACTTAAAACAGTGAGATCTATTGAGGGTCTCAAAATCAACAGCTGGGACCACTACTGCCCTCCTGCCTGAGGCTTTTCCTGACCTTTGCAGAGAGTGGTGCCCAATGCTGCCTAATAAACACCATCCATGGAGCAAAAGCCCTGCCAGCAGCAGCTCTGCAGCACAAGCTGGGGCAGCAGAATATGCTTTCCACCAGCCAGAAGAATCAGGCTGAGGGGCAAGCATTAGGCATGTTTCTCATTAGCTGTGTCCACCAGCTGCCTTGATCCCCCTCCCACCACTTCCCTTCCCATGCTTTGGCCACTGCAAGATCAGTCTTGGGTCATCTTGATCTACTTGGAAAGCTTAGCCGCCATGAGAGCAAACCGCTTGTCCTCTGGCTCCAATCTCTTACTGAAATTAGTGCCAATGGAAGTGTCACTATCAATTTCATAATGTTATTGGATAGATGTAAAACTGGGCCAAGTCCCATATTCCTGACAGGCCATCAAAGAGGTGGGGATTATGGGTAAGGAGACAGGCAGCCCTGGCAGGAAAGGCAAAGGCTCCAGATCAATTAGCCTGACGAGGCTATCTTCCAGCCACATCACTTCGTGCTGACACCAGCTCCTTCTCCCCGGAGCCTGGCCTCCCCTGCACAGAGAAGGTTTATTTTCTCCAGTGGTAACCGGAGTCCCTCCAAGCCCAGGGAGCTGTGCATCCCCTCTCCAAATATCCAATTTATGAGACTCCCAAGACATGAAGGGATTTTGCAGTCATTATAGGACATTAATTTTCAGCCCTCCTTATTTTGGTTTTATATTCTGTCAAGCTAAAAAAAAAAAATCAGATGTTAAAAAAATAAATGCCTTACTCTGCATTGCTCAGAGGTTTCAAATTGAAGGAGTACTCAAAATGTAAAGTACCTGGCACAACACATGTTTTGTCTTTTCTGTGTTTTTCTTCTTGGTTTTCTTTCAAGATCCTGCTTGGACCATGAAACTAAACTGGTCAGTACCATCTGGTTCTCATGCAGTAATTAACAGTGCTTGTAATTTTTCAAGCAAAAATAATCTTCAGTTGTTGCTTTTTTTGTCAACTTTTGACCTTTGTGTTTTCAAATGAGATTTTTATGAAAACACTGAGCCGCCATCAAGGCGGCAGATGCCAATGGGTCCACTTCCAGCAGACACCTCATGTGTCCAGTCCCTGCCAGCAGGCAAGCGGCTGCATTTACTCAGGGTGCAAATTTTTAGAACCAAAATTAAAATTAGACTTGCGATGTTTGCTTTCAGGCCAAAAGATAAATCCTTACGTTGTCCAAAAAAAAAAAAAAAAAAAAATCAAAAAATCCTTGCAGTCATGGTTTGTCTCTGTTCATGCATGAGGGCAATGAAAATTTAAAACTTCTGCTTCTTGAAAAGCAAATGCACTTTTTTCTTTCACCTCCACAGCCCTCCTTGAGATGATCTCTAGCAGTGATATCAGTCTCTCAGATTTATTCTATCCCAAGATAAATAGCGTGTTGCTTACAGGATCAAAATGTATTTAACTTTTATAATGGTTTAAATCCCGACTCTGGTCTCGTAATATTATGAGACTCTTCTGGAATATGAAGTCCATGTCAGAAATATCCATGAACAAATAAACAAATTTTTTTTCATTCATGCTGAGCAATTGGGGGAGGAAGCATGACTGGGGTTTGGGCAGCCCAGATACTCCCCAGCCTATGATGCTCACATCAGTAACAGTGTTGTGTGTGTTAAGCTTTGCTGCAAGCCCTACAATCAACAAGAAATGAAGTTTTGCAGGTGTTTACAAAACCTTAGTAGACTTACAGAGTTAAGGTAAGACCCTGACATTCTCCAGGCAGAACTGACTGGAAAACAACCAATGCCTTTTGGCTCAACTAATACTTACTGTTGCATTGATACACTGGTGTTTTCCAGGTTGTTATGCCTTTCTCCAAAATTTATAGTCCTTGGTCATAAAAGTGATGGTTTCATTTAAAAATCACAGAAGTGGCCCCTAGAGAAAGGCTCTGAAATTAGTGTTTTCAGGGACTGACAGCTCATTTGTAAGGTGTTGCAGGTTTGGGGTTTCCACTGGCCTTGCTGGGATCCTCATCATTTTTGAGAGGGACCCTGTGAACAGGGAGATAAAACAACTGGAGAATAAAAAGTTGGGAGATGTGGAGAAGGACAGAAAACATCTTCCTGCTCAGAGAACTTGCTGCATTGCTGATCCACCAGCACAAACAACCCCTTTAATAGATTAGAGAGCTATTCATTGAAATGGCTTCCTCTGTCCCTACACTGACAGTTAATCTGTAATTCAGATGAATCTGTCAGAAGGCAAGAGTCCAGCATATAAAATAATTAATTCCTCCAAGGCCTGGGGAAATTTCCCTTTCTAAAGAGCACAGCACACTCCACTCCTCACCGGTGAGCTGCAGGCACGGACGTGGCGCTCATCCGAGGTCAGCAATGAACGCCGCTCGCATCTCAACACAGATGCTCACAAATGCATTGCCTGTCACCTCATCACTGGGCTGGCAGTCCCAGGCGGGACTTGCTCCACAGACCTTGTAAGGAGTTTGCCTTGTACCTCGCAGTGCCTCCCTGCTCTACAAGTCCTCCAGCACCCAGCTAGAAACTTTTGGCCTCTTGCACCTCCACCAGCCCAACACTAATGCTTTTCAAGACCAGTTTTTCTGTATCAAGAGTCTAAATAATCAACTTAAACAAGTAGAAATGCAGCATCTACTGCTTCTGGTTGAGAAACAAGCAGCTGATGCCCAACAAGAGTGTGGGGATTGGGGCAGAGCCCATGTCATCTCCCAGCTCCCCCAAACCCAGTCAGTCCCAGAGCCACCCCTCTCCTCTATGACATAAGGAGATAATCAGGGGCTCTGGCTTCTGGCTGGGAGACACCAGTGAAACAGAGCAGCCTTGGAAAAGAAACGAAAGGGTGGGAGTCAACCAGATGGACACACTGCAGTGGGTGGTTGGGGAAAGGGGACAACTCATATGAAGCTCCATGTGAGACCAGCAGCACCTGAATGTCATGCCAGCCCTGAAGGCAGGGGAATCAAAACAAACATCTTCCTCTTGCCAGGGCATGAAGAAGGGGAAAGACATAGTAAAAAGGACTGGAGAGGATGCAAAAGATTGGGCATCACAACAGTTGTCCCTGGCTGGCACAAACAATGGCCTGGCAATATTAAGGGACATTAAGGAAGGATCTTCAGAGTCTCTGATTCTGCTGATTCTTGCAACCTCAGTCACCAGCTTTTAAAGCATGAGAGTATAAGAGGCATCACCAGCCAAATCCCTGTCTCCCAACACATATTTTGCATTCTTCTCACAAGCTATTTCATCAAAATCCAGAAAGCAGGTGGGAGGGAAGCTGCCTCACATTATCCTGTGAGCCACGAGGGCAGAGAAAGACGGGGTGTTCAGCATTTACCTCCCTGACTACGCGCTGTCTCCCTGCTCCACACCCCATGCCCCCAAAACACATCCCTTGCTTGACAGCTTTGTAGCTCACAACAAGTGACACAACAACACATCCACACTGGGAAGCCAGACCTGAAGACACATGTAGGTCGAGTGACTTCTCCATCTGCACCATCAAGGGAGCAGGAAGGAGTAAGTGGAATAAACAGCATCCTCACCCACAGCATGGTAATGAGAGGGGGGGAAAAGAAGTGTGATCTTACACGAGGCTGGTAGTTTTCTAGCTGGGAGCAACACGTGTTTGCCAAGCATCAGGACAAGTGCCCCTTGCACAAAGCCCCCTTCAGGCTGTCAGAGCATCCTGCAGCAGACCCTGCCAAACCCACTCCCACATTCACCTGTCTGGAGGCACCCGTTAGACTGGTAACCCCGTACAGACCATGGCATGAGTGTGCAGACAGCACAAGCATTCTGCTGGAAAGCAGCACAAGGGAGGGAAAGCTGTGGTGGCAGGGGCTCCTGGACCACAACCAAGCTCCTTCCTAGAAGCAGCTTTCAAGTCTCTGCAGAAGTAGTGGAATGGAGCCACTTTGCATCCTACCTCTCAAGGAATCATTGCTGCTGTTATGCAGACACAATTATGTCTCCAGAGCCTTTTAACTACAGCTCTTTAGGGATGAGTGGGTTGATAGAAATCTATTCACAGGCCTGACATCGCTTGGCTGGGTAAGGACACTGCCACTGAGTCAGTGGTTGGGGAGGGATCACAAAAAAAGACTGGTGATGGGGAAGTTCTAGGCAACGTCAAGGCAGCATTTCCTGCGGAACCTGCCCCTACTCTCTTGACCACAAAGACCACCCCAAATTCTAATTTTATTCTTCTAGAACTTACTTTCAAAATAAACCAAAACAATAATATCTGGGAGCTAACTGCTTTCCTTTGGTTCACATGCTCCCCCTCTGGAGAGGACCACCACTTAGAGATCTATGGTTGCATATGCATATCAGAGGCAACAGAGCAATGCAGAGCAACATAAGGCTGTCTCCTCCCCAGTGCACTTACTCTCCAGGTAGCCCTAAACGATGCCAGGATCTGAGCAACTGGCAAATGAGAACAGAGGAGCACAGCTTGGTCATCAGTCTCCTGGTCACCTTGCCAAGTCCGTGTCCGGAGCAGAGGGATGCAGGAAGCTCTTACTGTGGGACCCTTGAACTGCATTGCAGAGCCCTCTCTGAGCTTGGCAGAGCGGCCGGGGGATGCTTTATTATATCCACCATCTGCTTGTTTGTTTTGCCATCCTCTGCTCCTCCTGGCTACGCTCACAGACTCCTACCTGTTCTCCGAAAGCTTTGCTGGGTCTCAGTAAACAAACCACAGGCAGGGACAAGAATAGGGAGGGGAAAGGCAGGGGAGTGGGAAAGAGGGAAGAGAATCAAAATTTAATTAAAGACACTTTTGCTTCAGGGCCTCTGAAAATTACAAATTCATAAATCTCTTAGTAAATGCCCTGAGCGATTGCTATGCCAGGCTGCCTACCAGTCCCACCAGGAGGGCCATAAAGCACGAGCACAGAGCTCACTGGCTCTCTCCCTCCCTCCCCCTGCCACATCAGGCAACCTTGAGCAGCTTGTCAAGCCCATGACAAGTGTTTCTGCAACCAGGACCTATCAATCTGCCGACCCATTAGAGGCAGGGCAAGGAGCTGCTCTTTTCTTCTGCAGCTGTGGCACAATGAGAGTTTGGAGAAGGGTGGGATACAGGAAGAGAAAAATCATGGCAAGATGGGACCAGAAGACCCCCAAGATATACCGTTGGAAACACTGAGTTCTTCAAAAGCATATTTTCTATTGATAATGGCCAAAGAACCTGCATAAACCAAGATGTGGATCCAGAGGGACTCCTGCTGGCAGTGCCCAGCTGAGGGCAGCTATAGAGAAAACCTGTCTTTTGTTAATTCCCAAATGAATCAGCCCAGTCTTTTCATCCATGTCTGAGGGGAATCTTCACCAGAGGATGGATGCATGCATGCTGTCCAGCCCCAATGTACTTTTCACAAGAACTGTGAAGATCGCAAGCATCTTCTGTCAAACAGTGGCAAGAGCAAGCTGCTTCACCACTTTCCTCCCTCGGCACACAGCGAGGAACAGACTGAACGTCCAGCACACAAGGGTGTTGCATGGCTCTGCTATATTTAAAAAAGCACTCAGTATAGTCTCTGGTAGTGCAATAAAACAATATATCTTTGCCAGTAGTCTGTCAGAGGAAGGCTTGGAAAGCAGGAATCAGGAGTATTTTTCACCCTTTACTCTGAAATTTGAAGGCGGGAGTAGAGTCTGTTCTCAGTAGTATGGTCAAGTCTTGACCTTCCCTGCTAAGAAGCAGGTGGTTGGTAAAAACAGTAACAAGATCTTGCTGGCTTTTCTTTAAAATGGGCATCAGCGGGTGAGAATGGAAAGTTTCTTGCAGAAAAAGAGACTGATATGTGATAAATTCATTTGCCAAGCTGTATCATTGTCTAAATCGCAACCAGTCAGAAGCACTCAACCCACCATAGGCTACACTTTGAACTGTATCAGCTATTGACCCATCTGATAACACCTATTTTCCAAGAGACTGAGTCAAGTGTGATAGACCAGTGTTGGTTATACTGGGAATACAGGGCAGGCACAGGGTCATTCTGCTGGAAAGGAAAAGACAGAACTGCTTTGAAGAAGCATCACCCACACCAATTTCTGCCATTTCTAAAGACAAGCTGAACACCCAAGTCTTTCTAGAAAAACACAAGAATCTCACATCTCTCCATTTAAGCAACTACTGTACTTCTGCTTCAGGTCATGAGTAGAAAAATAATGGCTGAAAACTGAGGCAAGAGCATATGTAATAGGAAAGCATTGGGAGCCAGCCAGTTGTCCAGACCTTCCCAGCCAAATTCTCCAAAGCATGATCTGAAACAACTAGGACAAATATAGACTATTTCTATAAAATCCCTAACCTCTTACAAAGGAAGGATATCAGCAGTCCACTCTGAGACTTTGCTTTGCATTTCTAGATCTTCTGCTCAAGGATGAAACGCCACTAGGGAAAGGAGGTAGCACAAAGACTCTATTGCATCCAGCAAGTACCCAAGCACTGGAAGGGCACAAACAGCTGCTATTTCACCCACAGCTGTGTTACCCACAGCTCAGCTCCTCTCATCATGCTGGACCAGGAACCCACAGGAGCAAAACTGGAGGCAGGCCCAAGCCAGGCTGTTTTCATAAATGGATTTTCCTGACTTTATTAAGCTCTTTCTTCCAAGCCTGCTCTCCAAATTGAAGATGCAGTGTTTGGAAATCTATAGAGTACAGACTTGCAATCAAGCCTTCACAAGAAACAGCAGCAGCTCACCATGTAAATAACTGCCTGGCAGGAGCATCAGTGAAGGGGACAGATAGTTCAGAGCACTATCAGGGCAACATAACTAGTGTGCATTTCCTATTCTGCAAGAGTATCCTGATATCATCCATGTCTATGGACTGGTCGTGCACCTATCTCTCTCCATAATTACAGTATCGAAGTATTTATCCTTTTATTTATCTAAGCAGTGTCTTACTCTATTTCTCTTTCTACAAAGCTATAATATTTGTCTCTATTTTAAGACAATAGCACTTTTTTTTTTTAATACAAAACTTCCAAAGTAGGGCAGTTCCCAAGGGATATGGCTCCTTCCTCCCATGTCCTCACTGCAGTTCAGGGAGGCTCACGTGGGGGTGGTGGGGTGGGATGGAATGGGACATGTGCCCACAGGGCAGCACTGGCTGTGGAAAGGTGGGCAGGCAGAAGGACTCATCCCTGCATGCGCTGGGGGGGATGTGTGTGACAGCAGGCAGGGTTCAAGCTTAGAAGTGTGGAATATGCTGCCACAGGGTATTTCTTTTTTGGTGTAAGCTGGGATGGCAGCTGACCCAGCTTTCTCCTTCTACCTGCCTAGTCAAATCTCTCTCTTTCCACAGCACTCTGTAAACACAGGAACGCACAAACCTGACAGTGCTCTGTTCTCACCCATGCTCAGATAACTTTGCTGGGGATGACCATGCCTGGCACCTCTCAAGGTTGAGCCTCTGTTTTTCCCTACAGGCAAGCTCACACCTCATATCAACACTCCTTGTATCATCACTCCTTCAGTGTGCAGCAAAGGCAGATCCTTAAGGAGTCAGCAGTAGAGACCAACACCCTCACCAGCATGAGCAATGAGCATCCTCAGACCCCACAGACAAGGGAGGTGGTGCTCAGCTCTGCATCCCTCCCACTCCTTTACTTGTGGCAATACCTTCTGCTTTATCCTTCTCTTCTTTCCCCTTGAAGAGTGAAAAATGCAAATAAGAGCTTATAAATTATCAATTCTTGATTGATTTTGCTGAGAAAAGCACATAAAACAATCGCACAAGAGACAAGAAGAATAATTTAGCATTTCAAGTGGGGAACAGTGAAGCTGCTGAGATAGCTCTATGTAGGCAGAGCACTCTTGAGCCACCCAGCAGGATCTCCCTACTCTAGCCTCCTCCTCCTGTCCTCTGAAAACACACAAACAAAACCATAACCTTGTCTAGCTGACACCTTAAGATACAGAAATCCATATTTCCATTAGCAGGACAGTGCCCTTCTAACACAATTAGAGTACACATGCACAAACAGAGCTCCATGCACACAGGCTTCCATCGAGAAGATCCCATGGTTTGATAGCCCAGGACTGACCCCCAGCCCATGAACTTACTACCAGCAGAGCAAGATTTACGCATGAAAGCCCACAGTTTCCACCACAAAAGCTGCATGCCAAGCTAGGCAAGGCTATTAAGAGTAGGTCCCTTGAATCAATCTGTATCAACAACTTGCCACTGCAGATAGTTCATGCGATTGTGGGTTCATGCCTAGTTCCATACTAGCAGATCGTGGGGAGCTATTTTCACCTATGAACTCCTTAAAAAAGCTTCTGCCAAGTTTTGGCTGCTCTAGAGTTTCTCCAGTATCACAGGAAAACTTTATTTTCTGAGTCTGTGTGGGAAATCAGAGTCTTTCCCCAAAACTGGGTGATTGTAGTGCCCCACTGTCTGCTAAAAAGTTGCACGTATCATGCTTCAACTGTTTCATCAAGACTACAAGTCACACCACATGATGTTCCTTAACCATACATGCAGCTTTTGGCTTCTATTTATGGAATTAGTACAATATTGCAGCTAAAATGTTTTCCAGGGTAGCTAATGAAACCACCCAGGGATTACCTGCAAATCAGAGCCACGAGAGAGCAAACCAAACCAGGCCACACCCCTCAAAGGGCTGAAATCTGGGGACTGAGACTCTCCAGTACCAGTGTTTCTATCACCACAGGCTTAAGCAAAAGCCAACCATGGCTGGAAGCCATGATTTAACAGACATGAAGAACAGGAGGCCAACACACCTATCAAAGCCTTTACTCTCTGTCATAACTCAAGGAGCCCTACAAGCGCTCAAGGTTCTTGTTGCACCTTCTGCTCATAAACCATCACCTTTCCTGAGTCCCTCTTACGTATCTCACTGACATCTGGAGCACTGCAGACCAGTGGCCAAAATCTGGTGCTAGAGGTGGTGTTAAACATGCCATACCCGAAAGTATTACCTGTGTCTCAAGCTATACTGCTACAGCAGCAATGGTGCTGGGCTTTAGTGCAATTTGGGGTTTCTTTCAATACATTCATATCTTCCCATCCCTTCTGTTCTGTAGCTTTGGGCCACAGAAGCCCACTGTGCTAAACAGACAAGTCCAGTAGCTGGATTCTGGACATAGAAGAATACTATTTGGTTGGCAGTGAAGATGTATATGCACGTATCTATCTCAGCACTAGATTTCACATCATCTGGCATCTTTGCACGGTTTGGTTCTGAAGAAAAGAGCATTTTCCATGCTGTCTAAACCGAGATTACTTCTCTGCTTGCCTTTTACAGAGTGATTTCATTTTTGATCACACATACATAAAAAAAAGAATATATATGTTATTAAGAAATAAATAAGATGCTGAAAGATGTGATGGCTTGCAGATAAAAAATTATATTCCTTCACAGCTGCAGTAATGATCTGATTAGGATCCAATCCCTCCACATCCTTCATGTGCTAAGTCATCTTTACAGAGGTGAAGTGGCCTGAGGGCAAGGGATGGAGAGGGGGGGACACATGGATGGAGGCCCTGATATGATGTGGTACCCACAGGACTGTGCATTCACCCTCTGGTCACCTTACAAAATGAGAAATTTCCTTCGGCGCCAAAGCACCTTTTCTGTTGATTTTTGGCAGCAATGTCTTTTAAAACTACAGTTTCATCCCTTAGCAATAATTTATGTGTATATCTGGATCCTCTACCTGAGCTAGAAATCCATCCATCCTTTTCGGTCTGTTATTTCCCCTCTCTCCCAGACTTAGCACCTTCCTTGCAAATCTGCCTTTCAGCTCTCTCTTGCTCCTGTTTCCAAACTGCGTAGGAAACCAAAAAAGCGTGCCAGCACTGCTCCACCAAGGCCTATTCTGGCTGCTTCTCACTAGAAATTCAGGATATAGTAGGGATATAATTTTCTTCTCTTAGTCTTCTTTTCAGAAGTTAATTTCCTCTGATCCAGACAACACCCTCATTCCAGGCAAACTGTTGGGGATTTTCCCACCATTAGCTGTCTTCTTCCAGGCTTCATGCTTGCCATGGTATAGGACAGGCCAAAACCCTGTTAAACTCCTCATGAAGTAATGCCTGAACATGTGTGCCAAGTGTGGAACGAGCCATGGGACAAGGTCCAAAGGTGACCCCAGAGTTACTCTGTCATCCTCCAGGAATGGCAGATGGAAAGAGCATCACCTCCCTGCCAGCCTGGGGGAACTGGCCCTGTCCTGGGAGGCTCTGACCATAACAGAGGTGCCACACCTCCAGAGGGCTCAGCAGCTTTGGACCCATCACAAACCCATGTGACAGGATGATACCAAGGGAATGCCAAGGTGCCAAATGGGTTTGGAAGAGGCTCTGCCCCTTTTCAACAGTGGCACATCCACAGACACAATCTCAGTCCTATACTGACCTGGACCCATATGGCTGCCCCACAAATATCCCCCTCTCCCAAGCCTGACAAAACAGCAGCTACTTTGAGTGTGAGGAGAAAACAATTCCCCCTCCTTAAGCAACCACTAACGCCTCTGATCCAGAGACACGGTGCATGATTTTTTGATGCCAGGCTGTTACTGCTGCTGGTAGGCATGCTCCCTTCACCACTACAAAAATAAAATCTGCCTTTTTTTTTTTTTTTAGCTTCTCCCTGTCCTCTTACTTTCATATTGACTTTTTTGTGGCCAAGAAAATATAGCCCTAAAGACTATGCAAGGACAGAGGAAGTAGAGCAAAGGAGATCAAAGATTCCAATTTACTCTCCCCCATTTTTTGTAGGAACTGCAGATTGGCCAGCAGTAAAGCTTTAATAGTAGATATTAAGAAGCAAATAAAGGGATTTTTTTTTTTGACAATTAAGAATGTGACAAACATACAAAATCACACATGCAGGACTCTGCCTGCTGACACCCAAAAGGTTTCTGCAGATTTCAGACACAAGAACAATCACTGCCCAGGCCATGGTTGCACCTCCGGTACCCAGAAAAGAGGCAGCTTTGGGGGGGCTGTAGGTGCCCTTTGCTTTCACTACACATGGGTGACAGGGAGGTTTGAAACCTGCAGGGTTAGAGGTCCAATTCAGGTTTTCTAACCCCACCACCACCTGCATATGCTTGGACACTAGACTTCCTGGGCCAGGAATCTCAGCCAGGCACAGCTCTGGTGCTGCTAACTCCCAGGGATGCAGGCTATAATAACTCCACCTCTTCCTCACCCCATCCCGGCAAAGCAGGAACGTCCTCACAGAAATTCAGAAACAGCCAAAATGGACCATTAACCTGTTCCTGCAATTCAGGACCTGGAACACTGGACCAAAGGAAACCCCAGGCTAGGTTGCAGACTTGTGCAACCTAAAGCAGCAGAGCACAGCTGTAATTTGTCATATGCCACCTAGAACATGGTTTGCACAGCCAAGGTGATTATGTTTTAGACACAGTGACATAAAGGGAAACAAACTCAGACCCAAGTGACTTCATGGCCAAAGATTACTGGCTACAGCCTGTCCAGTCTGTGCACCGCAATAATCTTGGAGGGATGTGCTTAAAACTGTGTATATGAGAACAGCAGATTCTCTGTGTGCAGCTCAGTCTCCTTATCAGAGTCATTTGGCTCCAAAAGATCTAAAGACAGATTCAAATATCATAACAAAGGTGCTACACCAGAGAGCACAGGGCAGCATGAGGCAGCAAAGTCTGAAGGCTGGGAACAGCATCGGCTGCAAGAACCCCCAAGAGCCACTTGTGTTGTCCATCAACACAGAAATAAATCATGCACTATACCCCTATCCACACACCATCTTTCCTATTTTCTTCCACTTGCTAGTTCAAACTCAGCCAAATTCATTAGTTCAGTTTACGTTTATGGATGACACATGCTGTACAGCCACAGAACAAAAAGCAAGCTTGGCTCTTGGGTGCAAAATAATCCTCTGTGTCCATTGCAGCTGAGGTCACAAGAACAAATTCACTAGGACTTAGCTTGTGCATACTACAGCTTTGTTTCCAACCACAAAACATTCTCCAGAAAAACAATGTCCAAGAAAGTGCTGTTGCTCTTTAAATGTTACATTTCCCAGGGGTAAGCATTGGGTTATTCAGTCTAGGGAAGATTGGGAAAAGTTTTCGTTCCTGTTTGGAGATTCATTTGGCTGCATTTCTTTCCCCATCATAAAGTTATATTTTACTTTTATTAAAGCATCTAAAGGCCTCTGGCAACAGATGCCCAGAAATGGGGGGGGGGGGGAAGAAAAAAACCCCTAAAATTAAATTAAAAATCCCCAGCATGATAAGGGTTGCTGTCTTCTGCATGTGGATTTTGTTCAGGCTCAGCCTGACTACCCCTATCCCTCTGACACCATTACGTTCACCTGCATTACTGGCAAACTGGTGTCCTCCTGACCCACCACTCTCTCCTCTGAGCTGGTGGCTCCTGCCATTTCCAGCCTCTCAGACCTGTCCCATGCCACAGGTCTGAGCAGTGAGATGGCACAAGCCACCATGCCCAGCACCAGTATTCTGTGCTCTTGCATACACCAAAAGCTGCTTCGTGAGTTCAGATGCTCCCTTTAAACAAGCAATGAGAAAAAAACCCTCCCCTCCTTCTGCTGAACGCAGCTGAGCACAGCTCCCTCCTCCTGCCCCCTTTGCAGATTACCGGGATATTATCACTAATTATCAGGCTCAACAAGTGAAATTGTGGAATTTGCTACAGACAGGCTGGAGAACTGAGGCAAAAAAGTGGGGCTCAGCGGAGAGGGGAGTGTGGAGAGCCCTTGGGGCAGGGTGCCATGGGGCAGCCCGTGGGTGCCAGGTCCTGGCACAGGAAGGGGTCCTGCTGGCAGTGGTGTTGTGTTTGCATTTCAGTGTGTTTGCTTTTTTCTTTTTTTTATTGTTTGATGTTTACTTCAAGCATAGCACTCTGAGGGTTTATAAAGAGGATTAAGTGGTGAGGAGGTCTCACAGAGTTAGGAGGAATTAATCAAGCAGCAATCAGAAAGGAAATTAATCTGAAGAGTTAATTAATCAGCCAAGGCAGGGAGACTGCAGCCAGTCGTCCCTATCACACCTTCCAGGTTGCTATTTCATGTACTGGCACAGCAGCAGGGAAGTGAGAAGGCAGTCCAGGGTGAGGGGGATGCCCAGCCACCCCTCCACACTAAAGGGAAAGCAGAAGCCCAGTTTGGCCAGTAGGTTTCCATACCCCAATCCCACCATGCAGGGACCTCAGTGAGGTCATCCCCATCCACATGCCATGGGGTGAGCACTTGTCCTCTGCCCCCCTCAGCCCAACTCAAAAGTTTCCAAAGGCTGAGGCATCCATTTCAGAGACTCTTCCCTGCTCCAAAGAGGAAAGATCCTCTTTCCTTTGGAAAAGGGATCTAGACATGCAACCCATAGGTCTCTGATTGCTTAACTGATTCTATACACCCCATGTTTTCCTTCCAGCATCCCAAATAGTCTTTTTAGTTCTTCATTGTTCATCTCTTCTAAATATGCACCATTGGGGATCACTTCCCTTCACTCTGGTCTAGCTGTATTTTATGTATTTAGCTTTTCTTTTTCTTAATCTTTTCTTACAATACATTCCCTGCAGGACCTTAATCATTTTAGTTGCTCTTCTCTGAATTCCTTCCAAAAGGCGTCAGGCAGAGTGTTTTACAAATTTGCTCTCTTCCCTTCCAGGCTGCATTTTGACTAATGCCTGTTACCCTTGGGATGAGACATACCCCACCACAGACTTGCCTGATCAGAGATGCTCAACCTTCGTCACAGCCTGAGGCACTTGGGCAAGGAAAACTCCCCAACTGAGAGGGACTGCAACATGACCCATCTTTGAACTTAAAAAACCTAGACCAGTTTGCAAAGACATCTGAAATATCATTAACTTCACCATTATTATTATTATTAGATTCTTTTTATGCACAGAGTAGACATTTTAATTGCCTATGGGAAGATAGTAACTCCTATTGTCTGTTTTATAGACTGCAAGCAAAGATTCATCTGTATGTGCTGCCTACACCTGCTTTCAGGAGGTATAGCCATTTCAGATGCAAGGTGCACAGGGTTATCCAGCAGACCCAAAATAGCTCCTTCAAAGCCCCTTCTGCAGAGACCTATTGTGGCTTCTACCTTCTCAAACCCCAAGCCAGCTCAGCTTAGGTAGATTGCATTATCCCACAAAACCATGGAGTCTTCCCCCAGCATCAACAGCTCAGGTATGTGCTGTGGTGAATAAGGAGACCAAGATTCATCTCACTGAATTAGGGTCATCTCTGCAGCTAAGGGGCAGAAAGACACCTCCATCTACAATGCCAGGGCAGCACAGGCAGAGTGAGCTTCCTGGTGCAGGTGGTACCATTGACCAGGGATTCAAGATACGACAGAAATGTGCATTGTAATAGACCAGCATTAAATATCATATTAAATACACAACCTTCTTCCACCCAAACTATGTCAAAATAAAAGGCAAAAAGCTGCATTTCACAAGAAAGGACCTGTGGGACTGAGAGCTGGTCAAGGGGGTTGTGTGTAGAGGTGAGGAGTGACTGGAGAGAACTCAGCTGCAGCGAGGATGCTGGGTGGGGGAAAAGAGGCCGTTCTCAAACAATGATCTCCATCAACAGTAGGTCCCAAAAAGCAGCTAGAGCAGCCTCAGCAGAAACCACATCCACTCCACAGCTTCAATAGCCACTTAAGTTGTTAAAGCATTCATTCTTGTCATCCCGATCCCTTCACGCCAGTTTACTTCTAAGGAAGACTGGGAAGAGCTACCTCCTCTCATTGAGCAATTGCCACACTCACACAAAGAGCTCCCACAATACCCAAGGCTGTCACTCCCCCTAAACCATGAACTCATCTCTTTTTCCTTTTATACATAAAGGCTATTTGCACACATCCTCTAGAATGAAAAGTGATATCAAAAAATAAAGGGGAAAAGGCAAAAAAAAAAAAATCTGCTCTTGCCTAAAACAAAGCTAATCACTGCAGAGTCCAGAAAGAATGGTGAGCTCCCCCCAACACAAACACATTTCTAGTTATCCTGACCCAGAGAAGCACCTTCCCAAGACCATTTTGTACAGGGAAAATTCTGCTCTTCTCTCACCCTGCCTACGCTGCCTATCTGTAAACAGCTGGGCCCATTTCATTATAACTCGCTTCTACTGTGGCTGCCAATTATAGAAAATTGATTTTAATAATTTATAGCCTGCCCAGCACCACAGCACTCTAACCACCAACAGGTATCCAGACTGCTGGTTCTGATCTGGAAATCTCTCTATTCAGAGCCAGAGCCTCAGATACCTCAGCAGTCAATGTGCCTCCGTGTGGTACCCCAAGAGCTGGGACAGGAGATGCTGCTGCTCACCTCCATGCTAATAATGGCACAAAGAGGGCACATTAGCAGACAGCAGCTTCTTCCTTTGAAATTCCCCAGCTATTCTGGCTCCAACAGAGACTAAGGAGTGAAGTTCTATTCTCTGGTGGGCTTGCCACTCTGTACTGATTTTTAGGGGTGCAATGTTTTTTATTTTGGCTTTTCAGGTGGCAGTGCAAAGGAGAAGGCATTAACCCCTTACCCAGCATCTATACCCACCACAGAAGGACACCCACAGCACCATCTGCAACACATCCCTGGTCCCATAGAGCTGGAGATGTATAGGTAAAACACTCCAGAATGAAAGAATAAACATCATGCACATATACACAAATATGTAAGCTTGGATATAAATGCGCACAGATAAACGCACACCCTCTCAGATGATGTTATCAAATGCATTACTCCCCCAAATCCCTGCAGAGCAGTAGACCATCTCCAAGGTCATATTAGCGTGGAAGTAATGTAATTCCATTACCCAGACTCCTTTCTCCTCTCCTAGTTTTTTATGTTGATGTTTGCTCTCTTAATTTTAAGCACCAGTCGTATATCTTGTGGCCCAGCCTGGGACCGCTTTGCTCAAGTGGTAGTAAACACATGGCTTAATTCACTCATTCTGCAGGGGGAAAAAAAGAAAGACAGAAAAAAAAAAAAGGAAAAAAAAAAGGCAAGAGAAGGAAAAAAGCAAGGCTTTCCTGCATGAAATATCCGTGTCCTCTGGTGCAATGATCGACACAGGACATGCTGGAAGCTGCCGTAACTAACTCAGGCTCAGGGAACAACCAGAGCACGCAGAGTGGGAAGCAGAAAATCCGTACATGCTGCTCTTTTCAGGAGAAAAACATCCAAGTGGCTGTAGTTCAGCTGCCAGCAATGCGCTGTGTGAGCCTCCCAGTGCAGGGATGCAGTTCTGTGCTTGTGCTAAAGGGTGTTGGCTGATTCCCCAGGTGAGGGACGTGTTGAGAAATTGAAAGCTGGACCAAGTGCCTAACATCAGGGGGAAGCAGGGCAGGAGGGTGAAGCAGCCAGCAAGGCAAGCTCAGAAGAGAGAGAGCATGGAGGAGAGTGCAGGCAGGAGCCACCACAGCCACTCTGCCCCATGGCCAGCAATACTCTCCACACAAGCCCTCTGCCAGCTTTTCCATGGAGTTTATCCTTCGCAGCAGAGGAATATTTAGAAAGTTGTGCTCCTGGGGTCACAGGACACAAAACTTCTTGGAAACCTGGACCCATTTCTTCAGTCCAAGCCCTAAATCTCCCCATGCTGGACACCATCCTCCTCTGTGCTCCCAAAACTTTCCTAACCCATTTACAAATCTTCCTGAAGTCTAGGCCATTGGTCTTTGTCTATTAACTTCCTGAAAATGACTGTAATCTCTCATTTTTTTACCTTTTGCTCTCTGCAGAAGGCTGTGATAATGTAACCTCCTTCACACCTCATCTCTTCCAGGTGACACCGTAAGAGGTTTAATAATAACAATCTCCAATACAGAACATGGGAAGCACTTTCAGTCAACAGACATCAGAAATCTGCCAGGAACATGCACCTCAAAAGACGCTTAGACTTCGCCTAAAACCCACATATGCCACTTTGTGGCAAACCCATGCTGATCAAAGGCCATGCAGGCAGTCAACACTCACATCTGCCCTTCAAAGATGCTCAGGACAGCAATCCAGGATGCTTTCACTCTCAGCATGCTCCATCTTTGGGTCTCTCATCAGTCTTTTACCAAGTCTGATGGATGGCCCTGAAGCTCAGTCTGATACCAGTGGTGAGAAGAGACACAGCTCCAAATGTTTCTGCATCCACCTAACAAGGAACCAACCCTTCCTGCATGGCAGGGGAGGGAGTCTGCAGTGTTTAGTTTCATTAAGCCCCTGAAAAAGCTACTCTAGCATCAAACTGATGAACTGCCCAGACTGACTTGTTAATAGAGGATAAATGAAAATCCAGCCTTGGTATTTTAACAGTCTACAAGGTGCCATTTCTACCTGGATGGCCCTTAACCCCTTGCATACTCTGGATGGCTCATTTGTCTGCCAGTCACAGCAGGGAGCCTGTCTCAGTCTCCAATCCCATCTCAGTCCCAGTCTTCTCATCAAGACCATGCAAACTTACCCACTCTGAGTTACTGTAAAGCCCCATTCCTCCAATGAAACATTTTACTAAGTACCATCCCTGGCTCCCATCATACATACTTGAGTACTTGTTAGACGTTAAACCCAGGATTGACGAAGGATGTTAGAGGAATTTCAGTAGGATTTGTCTATTAATTCCCTTTGCTACTTTTTAAACTCCCATGCTTAGAAAAATGCTGGCACACATGTTCTTCTCAACAGGTGGCCACTAATGAAATTATCCACCAGCTGCTTTCTCAGTAAAGCTCAGCTAATCTGGTAAGAGGAGCACACGTTCCCCAAAAAGTACAACTGAGATGGTGGGGCTCAGAGCTGCTGTCACAGCTGATGGAGGCTGGAACAGGAGTGCATCCCTGGGTCCTCACTCCACCAGAAGTGCACACACAGTGTCTACCCACCTCTCAGCCTACATTTCGCATGTCTAAAGCAGAAGGAAAGGCACAGCCACAGCAAAAGCCTAAACTGTGCATTTGTGATACACCCCAGAAATAAGAATGAACAACCTCAAACAGATGAGAACTGATAGTTTCTTTATCCTCTAGGAGCAAACATTTACTAGAAATATTTCCCTCAGCCATACAGCTTCTTGGAAATTACAGCTTGATATCCTGACAGTTTTATTTGGTACCACAATGTGTTTGACCCCCTGTGCCTCAACAGCTGCAGGACAAGGCAGGAGCACAGAGCCTGCAGTGCTCCTGTTTGCTCAAAACACATGCAGGGGTGTGCACACCTATTTCCAGGCTCTGAATGTATAAGCTTAAATTCAAATCTTCAGGTCTGTAATAATTCAGGAAGGTACCGAGGTAGTTTTGTTGAATCTGATCTGAGCATGATGGAGACATGAGGTTAATAACTGCAGGCTTCTATGCAGTTCCCCCTGCTCTCTGATAGCATAGACTTGTGTATTTTGTATTTGTTTTATCCCTTCTTAATCAAGACAGTCATATGTACCTTCTCAATAATTTAAACTGACAGAACTGTGCGGGATTCTGTATCAACCAAATGTCTTTATCGAGACAGCATCTTTGAGTAGAAAGTTTCAAGGACTCCAACATGCACAGGGGACCCACATCCGTGGGTAATGTATCTCCCATAGCTACTGTCTTACTAGACCAATAAAAGAAATCAAAATTCAACCACCAACCTTCCATCTCCCACACCACTAACCAAAATGGGAAATGCTTGCTGCTCCCTCCTCTCTCCAGCCTCCTCCTGCCTTCCCCATTCACACCCCAAAAAAAGCCAGAAACACTGCCTTCCCTCCACCTCCACTGATCAAGACATGCCAGCACGCTTGGGAAATCATTAGCGCAAATTCCAGCCAAGACTATTTATCCTTACAGAGCCTGCCCTACAGCAAGTCTCCTCCAGCCACTCCAGGGTTCTGCAGCTCCGCATAGATAAATAGGCACTTATCACCAGCTACTAACAGCTTCATGAAGCATCTCCCCACCTTTATCCCTGCCCTGCAATGCCTTTGATCCATGGGAGAAGGTAGACGAGTTCCCTCCTTCCCCATCTGCTTTGGTAAGGGCGATATGAAACATTAGGCTGCCAAATACATGCCTGGACTGCTGCATCATCCCTCCCTCTCCTTCCACATTCTCATTTCTTCTCATCTCCCAGCTGCAAATTTCCAAACATCTTCGTATGCCACAATTCACTGTAGACAGCGATAGTGCCATAGGAGGGAGTTTGTAGGTCCCAAAGCATGCAAGGCTTTGTATGTACGTGCCAGCTTAGCATGGATATCTGAAAGTAAAATACTTGGAAAAGACTCCTGGGAAAAGCAGCTGAGTTCAAGACTGAATGTTCTCTGCTAAGAATGGAGGATGTTAGAGGACTTGTAAGTTATCCTGAATTTGCACAAAAGCCCGATTGCTTTGAAAACCATGCATGAGTAAAAACAAAAACCTAAGGTAAAGCCTGATCCAGGAATAGTGCACAGAATCTTCACCAATGATTGGAAACCAAGGATTGGAAGCCAGTTTCAGGCAGCATGTTGCCTCCCTGTCTGTACCCAGGAAGGTTTCCAAAGGTAGGTATCAAAGCAGAGCAGGACAGCAAGCAGGAATTTGAACTAATGTACTTTCGCAAAAACAGATTACACAGCTTTCTGCAAACTATCCAACAGTGAGTAAATAAATTCCAGATTTTGTCTCATTCAAAAAATAAAATAAAGTATTAAATTAAAGTAGAGAGGCACCTGGCAGGCATTCAAAAGCCCAGTAGCACGTGTTAGTAAAAGACTTTACAAAAAATTTTAATAGCACCTCTCCTCTTTTAGAAGAAAAGCAGAAAGTCATTTCTTTTTGGCAGATTAACACAAAGCCTGCCTGTACAACTGGTCCCAAAACCACCACCTGAAACTCTGGTATAGCTCTGGCAGGAGCAAACCCAAGTGAGATACCCTTTGCTGAAGTATCCCAGAAGCCAACACAGACTTCAGCTCCTCTGTTGGGGAGCATTTAAGAGGAAGTGACTTTTTTTGGTGCAACCTGATCACAGCAAGTTCAGCAAAACTTAAATCAATGCCTTTACCTATACATATCAAAAGCTAGGAAGGTTCCTTGATTTACCCTTGCAACTTCAATTTTAAGATGCCAGGGTTGAATACATGTGCTCTGCTGATGAGGGGTTTTGGCACATGCTGACATCCCTTTAACTCCAATATCATGTTAACAGACAGTAGCAGCCAAGAAGCATTACTTGAAATCTTTAAACAGAGAGAATAAGCCCAAATCACTTCTAAATACACCAGCAGCATAATAAATTTAGACAGAAGAGAAACATGGTGAAAACAATATGTTTTGTTATGAAGAACTAAATAACAATATAAAAAAAGGGAGAAAAATCTAAAATCCAGTTGCCCTGAAGCAGCAGAGTGAAAAGAGATTTCTGCAAACACTCAGAAGTAAAATGCTGTATCTAATTTCCATTTCTATCATGATTCTTTAGATCAAGGGAGATTGAGAACAAACATGAGATAGAAGAATTAAGACTCTTTCAATATAAATAAGGCATAAAACAAAACAAAAACAAAAACCCAGATCAAATAAAATTAAAGAACAGTCAAAACACCAAGAAATTTCTTACTGGAAAATTCAGCAATATTTCCTCTCTTGGTCTCACACACTGAGGGAGAGACCAGAGCAGGACACTCAGCAAAAACACTCAGCATCCCAAAAGGCAGGAAGTGTCATTACCAGATACTGATACCAATTTAATTCCAGGCTGAGAAACTTGTCAAGAAAGCAGAAGCTCTTTAAAACTGTAAAGACCCTTCCCTCTATATACAAATATATGTATGCAGCTTGTATTTGCTCTCCTGGCTGGTATGCAGAAGAAATTAATAAACCTTTGACTTTTTTCACTATAAATTTAAAGGAAATATTTAGAAAAAAATTATGTAAGAGCCTAAGTGATAGTGGAACCCACAGGATGAAGCAGTTGGTCTGTAAAAACAAATCATGCTGAACTACCTGCAATGTCTTATTTTCCCCTGATTGAATTACGAAATTAGTCAATGAAGACTGTAATATATTCAATAGCATCTCAGAAAAGAAACTTTCTTGAAAAATTAATTCAGACTGGCTTGGATATGAGCACTGTCATACCAATAACAGTAAATTTGATTTACAGGGCTCTTCTCTCCTAGTGCCAGTCTGGGTGGCATAACTATGGCAAGACTTTAAGCTAGTTCCCATGGTGATATGTGTCTGTTTAGGAGGCCAGGTGGGACCATAATAATTTCAGAAGCCACTACCTATATGTAGGTTCAATGATTGAGCAGAGCTGGTTCCTTCTCACCAGCTCAGCTGCCTTCTCCTAAGCCAAGAGGTGTCAAAGGCACAAAGTCACACAGGAATTTACCCAAAAACCAAATGAAAAAAAGTTAGAGAAATTGATTAAGAAATAAAAAAGAATAAATATTGATTCTAGACCACTGTTGCCTCCAAATTATGGCTTTCTTTCACATCAGTGCTATGAGCACTTCAGATACAGCCATGCCTTGTTTTTTTGCACAGACCAGGAACCTGCTGATTGTGGGAAACTCAGCTTTGTTTTTCCCTTCGCAAAGCAGGAGCCCACTGGAAGACCACAGGTTGGACCCAGGAGCATCCTTGGATGCCTTGGTGCCAAGAGACTCCTAAGCAACCAGTGAGCAGTTCTGACCAGCAACTCCTACACTGTTCTGCAGCCTGGAAAGAGGAGAGGCAGCAATCGGCCCATCAGGATGAGAATCTGCAGCTCTGATTTTTGCACTGCACAGTGAGAAATGTGTCTCAGCCCAAGGGCAGTGCTGCCTTTACCTGCTCCCCTCCCCCCCGCCCCCGAGTGCCAGCTCCACTTAGCATAATGATTATTAAGCCCTGTCAGCAGATATGAAACCAATGGACGCAGCTCCACAGGCGAGCGCTTAGAGAGCCGCCGAGATGCCCCTGCTCACAGGTTTTCATTATCCATCTGGAAAATTGTGGATGTCACAAGAGTTTTTAGAGCATCAAGATGAAATTGTCTTGTCAGCAACAAAAAGGCCAGTTCTCCCCTGCCCTGATCCCAGCAGCTGTCTCACCACCACAGGCTCCTGCACAGGCAGACGATATTCCAACAGGACACCAAAGCCAGCAGCTTTGCCAGGCCCTCTGCCTGCCCTGGAGCTACAATGGCACTGGCATCTCAGCCCATGCAGTGCGAACCTTACAGTGATGAAAAAACGGTGCAGGAAAACAATGTTTTTCCTTTCACACTAATTCACAGCCTCTTGTCTGACTCTTGACTGAGTTAGGCTGGCAAGAGCTTGTAGCTTACTGGGGACGATGAAGCACGCTCTGGGACAGAGCAAAGATGGAGATGCAGGCTCACCAGCAGCAGCTCCTCCTCTAGCTTGTTTTTAATCCAAAACTGAAGCAGAAATATCCTTTTTCTTTGCTATAATTCTCTGGTTTTTCAACTTCTGTAGTTTTGGAAGCTGTGCATTGCTTTGGTTTGAGTGGCATCAAAGGCAGATGTGGCAAAGCCACCTGGCCAGAGACCATGCTTCTCAATGGGCACCTCATCCAAAATGGGTTTTCCCTTTTTGTGGTAGGGAAAACCCCCTACTGGTCACAAAGTGAAATCTTTCAGCAAGATCAGAGGGCAGCCAGCAGAGCCACAAAACCTCCTCAACACCAGGGTGCATGATATGCTGGGCTGCAGTATAAGGGTCCTGATGTGAAACAATCCCTTCCAGAAGAGGCTGGTAACTCCTGCAGATACTGGGCCAAGGTGAAAACAGTGAAGAAAAGTTTTTCTGGAACTACCAGGTTCCAGCAGATACAGGGAGGAAAGAGACCATGAGATGACCCAGAAGAAGCCCATGAACATAAGCTCCACGTTGTTCTCACTCCACAAGACAGAGTGGGAGCTGAAGTCCTGCAATACAGCCTGAGTGTGAAGCAGAGCATATTGACAGCTGATGACTGGGCTGGGATGAGTTTTTGTGGGTGTACTGGGCATCATTTCCATCATGGTGTCCTTCAATGCACCCTGACAGCAGCCATGTCTCATATACAGAGGTCAAAGGGAGACCTGTGGCCAGTTTATGTGGCCACAGGCAACCAGATCTCCTGGGTACCTTCCCTGAACCACAAGCCAAGTTCAGGGTAATAGAGTATCCCCTTTATTCCAGTCCATTATCCAAGGCCGTGGGACAAACTGCAGACCACTGTCCCAAATAGAAACTGGATTATAATCCTGCTCCTCAGACATGAAATATGAGCATCCAAATAAGATTTATACCTCCTGTGCACAAAATACTACCCAGCTGCTTTTGTGTACAGGCATTATCTTCTGGTTCATTGATTTCTAATAGCATGGTTGTAGATTGAAATTAGATGCCTGAGCATCCCACTGCCATCAACAGCCACGAAATACTGGTGCTGCTGATGGAGATTTTTGGCACTGTCTTGGACATAGACAGGCTTATTACTGCACCACAAGAAACAGAAGCTGGAGATGGAACAAGGCCATTAGATCACCAGATGCTACGTTGCCCTCTACAATTTGCTTCTCCTGTGCTTTCACCAGCCGAAACTTGAACAGCCCAGGTGACAGCTCTTATCCCTTGGGAGGTTATTCTGCTGCCTCCAAATTTCTAGGCACTCCTTCAAGCACATTCAATCCAGGTTCAAAACCAAGCAGCACCATTCTCATTCTCTTCTCCATTTGCCTTCACAGCTCCCAAAGGTTTCCCTTGCCAATCCTGCCCTTGACAAAGCACAAAGCTCTCTTGCTCCAGCATTTAACAACATCAGATCTCTGCATCCCCGCCTAACCACCACATAAATGAATGACAATCCTACAGCAAGTCACAAGGAGGAAGAGGCAGTGGACTCGCCAGGAATATCCTCCCAGAGGACCATTTATCACCATTAGCGGTAGCAAAATCTTTTTCAAAGAACAATTGGATAACTGCAGTACAGACAAACTACAATTAAAATATTAATTAAAGTCCTTTGCTTCTTCCCACGCTGTCCGACACCTTATTAAAGTCACATCAAAGCTGACATTTAGTTGTCTGGTTGTCTGTAGCCTTCAGAGAGGCACAAGAGAGTGCACTGGACACCAGGCCTGCAGAGATGATTGGTCTTCATCAAACTAGTCACAGTAGTTAAAAATAAATATCCTGCTGCTGTATGCAGTTCCTCTTCTGGAGATCAACAGAACTACTCTGGCTCTGTGGTGTCATTCCCGCATCTTTCACTAAAGCAAAGTCACATGAAGACAGATGCCATCAGAAAATGCAGCAGAGGCTGGAGCCATGGAGGCAAGGAATGGGCAGGCAGGAGCATCACAGCTGTGGAGAGGAGCCCCATGAGGATCAGCACCTTCTGCATGGTCCTTTGGGGAGGCTGCTGAGTGCCTGAGCAATTCCACAGCTGTGGCAAAGAATGATGCAAGAAGTTGTATAAGGAATTGAGGGAATTGGTGAAGGACATCTTCCCAACCCTGCAGTCCAAGGGAAGCAGCCATGTCTCATGCTCACACTCTCCCTCCTCCAGGCTGTATCCAGCATATATGCAAAGGCAGAAGCCAGAATGGTGCTACAGGCAGCAGCAGCCCCTGCAATGCCACTTGTTAATACTTTGCTGGTGGAAAAACCAACACTCTGTTCCCGGAACAGGGACAGCTTAAAAAGACACAAACAAACTACTAAAATAAATAAATAAATAAATGTCAACCTCTTTCCAGCACCTTAGCTGGGAGTTCTCATGATGCAGAATCCAAGGTAAGGTGAAGGTCACCCACACAGCTTTTGACACCACAACATGAGAACCAATTGTGAAAGTCAGTGATGAGACACCTCCTAATCTGAACCGCCCCGGGCAAACACCAACTGTGCCATGGGGCAACCCTGGGGCAAGAGGTGCACCCAGGGTAGAGCACCCACCTGGGGACCAGAGCAAACACAGGCACCTGTGAGGGAAGGAGGTCATGGGGAGGAAAAGCCCGCAGGAACATGGCATGAAGGAGGCCTGGGACTTCTAGGGTCACCTGAAAACTACTGATCTGCCTTTTTTGTTTTGAAATTGCTTTTGGTAGTTGCCTAAAATAGACACCTAGGTTTTGTAAAAGCAACTGGAATAAATAATGGCTGGTCAGTGCACTTTACAGTTCCTTTATAAATAACCTATTAATACTTCTGGGAGTGGGAAAATGTTTTATTTCTAGATCTAAATAAATACTGACCTTCTGCTAACCAATTCTTCTTCAGGGTCATTTGATGCATCTCTCCAGCCAAGGGTTACTCTCTGCTCCTTCTGACAACAACAAGCAACAGCATCACCCCATCTTTTCAAGCCTTCCCCTGACTAACACCAGCTGGGACCAGCGGACAAGGGGTATGAGCACTTAACTGCTGGAGCAAGAGTAGATCTGCCTTCACAGACAGGCAGGAGCAGAAGACTTGCCACAGCACCTCGGGGGACAGATGGGGTCTCAAAGGTTTGCCAAGGAGTCCAGGGCTTCACAGCAGCTTTCCCTTGCTACCACCATACCAGTTACACACTGCACAGTGTAGCTGAGGGCAAGGTACTTATCCTAAAACCATTAAGGCTGGAAAACACCTCTAAGATCAGTAAGTCCAACCATAACAAAACACTGCTGGCTCTACCTAAACCAGGTCCCTAAGTGCCACATCTACAAGTTTTTTGAATGCTTCCAGGAATGGCAATTCCTCCACTTCCTCAGGTAGCCAGTTCTAATGCATGACCATAATGTAAGTGAAGAATTTTTCCTAATACACAATCTAAACCTCCCTTGGTCCTATTTGAGGTCACGTCCTCTTGTTCTGTTTCTTGTTACCTGGGAGAAGGGACTGACTCCCACCTGTCTACAACCTACTTGCAGGTAGTTGTAGAAAGTGATATTCATCAGTACTTTACCACCTTGAAGGCATTAAATAAATAAATATAAAAATTGTACAGCTTGCACTTCAGCAGAGTATAAACAGGTATTTATAGAAGGAAGCCCCAGTGAAACCACATGCCCTTTCAATCCATTCCCAGGCAAATAAACCCAAGTAATATTGAGGACTAGAAGTATATCAAGGGTATTTTCAATCAAACAGAAAGATACCAGGAAGCAGAAGCCCCGAACTCCACCAGTCCCACACAGCCACTCTGCTTGGGTGTTTCAGGGTGCTCCGCCCCTCAGCACATTGCACACCCCGTCTCAAAGAACACAACAGCAATGGGTTTCTACTTCCAGGTCATTAATATGGTGAGCCACGCATCCCAGAGTCCCTGTGGTTAGCCATGGCTGCTTCTCTCCCATAGCCATGCCAGACTGACAGTACTTTGGTCTTTCTCCTGCTCCTGGTGCACGGCAGGTTCCGAGGAGGAAGCAATGAAAGGGCCCTGATCACAGACTTCTCCTGAGCAGCTAACCCTTACTGTGCAGGCTCTCGAAGCTGCAGAGGCTTTGATCATGTCGGTACAACTGCAAACAAATAACTGGGGGCGGGGGAGGAAATAAAATCAGTGTGTGATTAGAGCCAGGTTTGGCCAAGGAAATGTGGGACAGAATTAAGCTTTATCTGAAAGCAGGCCATGGCTCTTATATATTAATTTTCTTTTCCCATTTAAAGCTGCAGTTCTAATTGCATGATGGGGGGAAAAAATAAAAATACAATAAAATAAAATAAAAAAAAAAAATCAACAAAAGCAAAAAGCCAGACACCTGAAATATCTTTGCATGAGCTGATTCTCTTGAATCAGATCTCTGGAATTGTTCTGCAATCGACTCAGTGGACAGTTACCATCTGTTTATGGAAAAAAATGTTAATAACCCCCAATCATAATCAAATAGGCAACTGCTTTAAGTACCTTTTAACTAACACCAAATTACAATGGAACAGCTCTGTAAGTACTTCTGACATCCACAGGCACATCAGCAGTGCCAGCACTTTGATCAGGGCTATTAGAGCAAATATCAAATGAACTGATAGCAGTGTGATTTCTCAAACATTACAGAAAGCATGGGCAGTATTTATTTACTGTTCATTTGCTTCTCCCCCACCTCCTTGCTGTTTCTGCCTATTCAGAAACAAAGCATATATGCATGTACACAGATGTGCACATCACCCACCACAGCAAGACATCATGAAATCTTTATCCCCTGCATTTCGTTTTTCTGTCCAAGGCTGAGCTTCCATATGAATTCTCTAATGCCCAGAAAGGTTTGAGGCATTTTTATCAGTAGGGCATCACCTGAGTTGTCATTCTGTTTAACTCCCCTATTTCCATGATGCCCAAAGAGGCATCTTTAAATCCTCTCCCCACTCCTCTGGGTGAAACTGGCCAGCTGATCTAAAAGCTGCCACACAGAAAGAGAAAGCCCAGGCAGGCAGAGCTGTACACATACACTTGTGTGTGTGCAAAGAGACAGCACGATCACACGCCTTATTTCTTTAGGAAATCAGACTAAAAATCAGTTGACGGCTTGCCAACTGTAACCAAGTCTGAACCATTTGCTGGCCCTGGCTCCACCCGAGGAAGAAAACCTCTTTTGGAGAATGTAAGTAGTTTTTAATCTCAGAGCCCGGAAAACAGTTCATCTGAGCAAAACGACAAGTGCTCTTGTCTCTGGATTTTCTCTAGCACCTTTCTCTGCATATCTCAGCTAACTCAATTTGTTTTTTTATTGAAGTTGTGCAGCACCAGGAATACATCACACATATATGCATGAGCACACATTCTTTATCCCGAGGCACTTGCAAATATAACAGAAAACAAGTAAAAGGAGAACATATTTGAGTTCATCAACCTAAGCCTTTACACTGTCTCCATATCTGTGCCATCCAAATGTTTTGTACATCCCAGAATTTTTCTGTGTCATTATTGTTCTTTTATGAAATTTAATTTTTGTTAGTCCTGGGACTTACATGTGGCTTTTTTATTATATTACAAAATTTCATTTCCTGTCATCTACTGGGATTAAACTTTGATTGGAAGACACAGTTTACAAGGTTTGCAGTGAAAAGTCTGTCTCGAGAAAGTGAGGTGTAAAGCCCTTCAGCGTGGGTGGGCTGTCAGGGAACATGGGACACCGAGCCCAGAGCTGGAGCAAGCAGCACCTGAGAGAAGGATATCAGGCTCCTTACTCCCACCTGAAAAAAACATTCCCCTGGGACACACAGTAAACCAAAATAACTCCGACTCCCAATTTCTTCCTTGGCAAAACCCTCTTCTTTTTCCCCACACTAATACAAGGCTTTAAAAAGCATCTCAGCACCCCCTCTGGATACACCACCCTTCGGTAAGCGGTTGCAGTCCGTTTCTGCAACTTCAATGTGTCTCAGTTTTAACATTCCCTTTTCCCAGTGGTTCTCCCTCCACTGCCTCTGCGTTGCCCATGTAACACCACTTTTCACAAAAAGGAGCTTTGTTTGCCATTTCCCTGCCGCCTCCAGCACGCCAGCTCCACTGATCTCGCAGCTCCCCCCCAGCTGCCTCAGCCCACCCCTGTTCCCTCCCCGCTACGGGAGCCAAATCCGACAGGCGGCCAGAAAGGGGATCTGACCTCCGCCATTCCATGTTAATGAATGCCCTCGCCGGAGGGAGCAGGGGAAGGCAAGGTGGATGGCACAGAGCCAGCCTCCACAGGCTCAGCTGAGGAGCACAGAGCATCAGAGTCCTTTTCAAAGGAGCTTTTGTTGGTGCCACTGCTCCAGCCCGTCAACGACACACTTGGCGCTGCAGGCTTTCTGACCGCTTGGCTGCTGCAGTATCAGTAACTGGGTCGTAACCAGAGCGGTGGCTCTGACAGGTCTCTGGTGCAATGCTCCAAGGGTGTGCTACCAGCCAGAAGAGGATAAATGTGGACACACCATCCTCTTGTAGTCCTCCCCCACCACATGTGCCTCAAGACGCAACCTTCTCAATGAAGGCAGCTGGGATGTTGGATGGTTGGCAGCCCATTAGTCTGGTTCTAAGGCTGGTGGACAACCCAGCGGGCTGGCCCAGGGGGCCTTCCAAACTCAATGTGACATCCAACCTTGTCAGTCCAAGTTCAGCTCTCTCTAGGAAATAAACCATCTGCTTAACACTAGAAGAAGCAGGAGAAAGATGTGCTCAGAAAGACTCATGAGGTGCTTTGGGTAACATGTCCAACAAAGTACATAATGTTCTGCATCCGTGACAAAAACAACAGGAAAAACCTGCTCCTGCAGGCCTGCCAAGCTGGGATTTCAACAACAAGTGGCAACATATCAGCTGGCAGCAAACAGCTCCTGAATCAAGCAATGATGCACTTTCCCAAAAAGACTCAGGATCTGGATTTTTTTGTTCCTTAATACATGACACCACACTGGGTGCCATAAAGGATAGTTCCTATCCAAGAACTGACTGATGAGGGACCCTGAGGGAAGTGCTGTCTAAAGGAGTTTGTAGATGGTTGCTAGCTGCAATGTCCCATGCAGGGTGTTAGAATAAGGTAGAAGGGGCATGTGAACCCCAGAAAAGCAGCTCAGGACCATTCAGATTTGATGATCTGGATGAGGGCACCACTCCATGAATAGGAAGCCAATCAGGGAGAAGAAAAGGAACAGCAGCCCATTAGTGGAGCAAAAGAGGAAACACTGGGGAAAATGTCATGCAGCACACACAGGACAAACTCAAGCTTCAAGGTACCACTGCCAGATTGGGACCATCTGTAACATCTCAGTTAATAGTCCAAAGCAACCTGAGGAGAGAGCAAAGCTCTGGAGTTAAGGACCTGCTGAGCTGGGAAGGAGAGCTTATAAACTGCTTTTTGGAAGTGTGGAGGAGAGACTGATATTTCTTGGGGTGGTAAGAAATGAGTCAGCTCAGCTGCCAGGGCAGACCATAGCCAGAGTACCACCAAACAGCCCAGCCACTACAGTGGAGCAGAAGAGCTGTATTTGTGTTATGGATGAAAAAGTGGTGAGGTTTGGGAGCAAACCTGATGTAAAAAAGGGAGACAGGCTAAAGATGCAAAGCATGGTGGCATAGCATCTGACAATAGCATTAGGGCTACAGAACACAGTGGAGGTAGAAGAGATGCTGGGGAAACCCAGGAAGCTCAGAGCAGGATAGACCATGCGTCCATAGGGCAGGAGGATCCCCAACCTCCAACAGGGAGCAGAGTTTGGGCAGTGTGAGCAGGCTGTCCATGGTGGTGGCTATGGCACTTGTAACTCATGAAAGAGTTATTCTCCTGTTTTTAAAGATTGATTTACCTTCTGTCAACTCCATCTCTCCAAGCTATGTCAATAAAACTTGTAGAAACTTTGCAGGGTTATAGTTTCACACCAGAATAGGAAGAAACACAGAATAATGAGGAGGAAAGTAGGCTTTTCTGGTTAAATAATTTTGCCTCCCTAAAACCACACACACAAGGGCCCATCAGGACACCCCCTCGGGTTTCTGGGAATGCAGAATATCCACTGACATGCTTATCCAAACACCTCTAAACACATACACACATCTGTTCACCAAGACTCATTACTGACATCAGGCTCACTTCACTCCTCTCTGATTCTTCCATTAGGGTCAGATGTTACTTTTCCTTTTTATATTTGTATCTCTAAGCTCCATCAGTGGCAAAAGCCCAAGCACTTCCAAAGTGTTCTGACAAATCCCTCCAGAAGGCACGTAACATCATCCCAGTTTTACAGATGGGGAAATTAAAGCAGAGGCAGAGGTTAAGAGAGCTAATTGCCTATGGACACTGAGTCAGTAGAAGAGTTGGGAACTGATCCCAGGAACCGTGTCTTCCATTCCTCTACTCCACCCACTAGTCACTACACCCTACCAGATGGTTCTTATCATTGGACATATGGACTAAATATTGCTAAGTTGGTGTAAAGGACTCTCTGCTTAATTAACTGTCCTGTCTTCTATCTCCATAGGATGCATAGGAGAAACTCCAGCCAGAATCCCATCTGGACCCACTCAGGAAATGTCTACATAAAGCAAACAAAGCCCTAGACAAGTACATGAAAGATTCCCAAACCTATCAACCTGCCCTGCAGCGCAGACCACATCAAGGCCAGGAAATGGGCTGACTTGGGAGCCTTGGGAGAAGCTCATGTTTGTCAAAGCCTGGCTTCAAACAGTGTATGCACGAGCCACCAATTAGGCTGGGAATGATTCTGTCACATGAAGGCTCTTCCTCCAGCCTTCACTGGGTACCACCAATGCTGCCCAACTGGAGATACAAGCAGAGTTGCAAAAAGCAGATGGCACAGAATCATCTACTTCTGGCATTATCTCAGAGCTGGTGTTGGTAGGACAGAGACCAGTTCTGCCTGGCAAACATCAGACACCTTCTCACTTTCCAGTCACTATCAAGGACACTTGAGTAAGTTTTAAAAGTCATTATTCATGATGCAGAGGAGGAAACCTCTCATTAGAAAGGCAGCAAAAAGAGACTTTCCACACCCCTACCTTCCCGGTATGGACATCAGAAATTGACAGCGTCAACTTGTCCCCACTGACAGGCACAGAAAGGGTACACCTACCTGTTCAGCAGAACCCAAACCAATTTCATCTCCTCCTGTCCACCTCTTCACACCCTGAGCTCTGCAGCCAGTGCAGAGAAAGCCCATGCACCACCAAGTCCACAAAAAAGGTGTCACCCAAGACTATGCTGCCCTGAGTACAACTCCCTCAACACATGCCTGGAGTGAGCAGGCTCAAAGCTCTTGAAGGCAACCTGTAGATGCAGTTATGTACTGATAAGGAACACACATGCACAATTTTGCCCACAGCAGCACATACTAGTGAGAACAACCAGCCTGCTTATCTGTTACTCTCTCAACAAACTTAAGAGGAATATGTTCTGTTTCAGAGACTTTGCACCAATACTGGCAACATAGGAACGAAACCACAACACCTTTCCATGTGTGCTATAAGAGCCGGGCAATCCTGGAAGGTGCCTCCTGCTAGAGGAAAGTGACTGCACCTACCTTTCATTCCAAACTTGGACCGTCGGCCATACTTGTTGATCATAATAAAGAGGACGACCAAGAGGACACAAGCAAAAGCTGCCAGCCCAACCGCTATGGAAACCTGAAACAAAAAAGCCTTAGAGTCAAGACAGATGAATTTAGGAGTCTAGATTGGAAATACAGCAACCTCCTTTCCCAGTTAACCTTTCTGCAGGCTCATACCATCTGCTGCAGCCCTGTGGATATCAGCTATGGAGGAAAACACAAGCTAAAGCAGCAGGCTCTGGAAGAGCTTGGAAGGATCACAGGCTGCTTCCAGGACTGGAAGGTCTGGGATCTTCCCATCAGTGATGCTGTTCTGGCACCCAGCCTCTCCCTCCATATATCTGCAGAGAAGAAGGACCTCTGTTCCAATGCCTGCACTCTCCCTTCACTGCATTACATCCCAAGCCTCAGCTGGGAACACACAGGAGCAGCAGTAAATTCTTTAAAAAGAGCAATTCTGTCTCCATCCAAACATCCCTCAGGACAAAGAGTGAGGAAAAACAACACACCACAAAAAGAAAACATAAGAAGTTAAGTAGAACTGTTTTTTTCCCCCCTCTAAAACTTCTGGGTTTCCAAAGGCATCTAACAGTTCCCTATATATTGTAATTTTTATTAGTAAATATTGATACAACAGTGTCCAAGTCCCTCACTGGAACTGTGGTTTCACTGTGGCAGTGTACAAGCAGAGGAAAGAAAACCTTCTTGCCCTAAAGGGTTTACAATCCCAGGCTTATTTTAATATTTATGAATATTTATTCCTTCAAGTCTTTGCTCGAGATACTTTTATTGCATTGATATAAATTACAATTTCTTTGGCATTTGTCCAATTGTTTTGTGCTGGGTCTTGTGATGCATTTAGACTTTACTTCCTTTTACAAAACTGCGTTCTACTATAATAGAAAATATATCATTTAACCAAGAAAAAGTAATTTCATTTTGCAACCCTTTTCCCTGCTCTCAGTACATTTGTTATGATATTTTTAAATTTTTATTTTACCACACTCTATTTTCATCCCCAGCTTGTTTTCTGTGTTTTATATTTAATAATCAGTGCACATTATTATTCCAGCCATACTGTTCAAAGCTTTCACTTCAGCTATAGGATGTTTCAGTTGGATGGGAACTGAAACCAAGATGGTCTGAGTTTTGTTTGTTCTGGTGGGTTTCAGTATTTTAACACTTTCACATAATTAGAACAACTGTGTAACATGCTAATTCTTTTTTCCTCTAATATTTATACATACTTTTTCTACCTGCATTCTGCAGAAGACAGACAAGACTGAGATTTGATAAGCCCTAGGCTTTCTTTCCTTTTTCATTTTAGGCATGCCCTGCACAATAGGAGAGAGGGCAAACAGGCATTGACAGAACTGAACCCAGCTAAATCTGAGTCCCTCATCCTGCTAAACTTAACAGATCAATAACAGTCCGGAACACAAGATTGCATGCTTGTTTGTTCTCTGGGTGTTACTTTTTTAGAGAGAATTTCTGACCCTGTCAGCAGCAACTTCACAAGATGCCTTGTTTTCAAAGAGCTACTTGGTTCCACACTGCAGACCCAAGAGGATCAGATGGTTCATGTCAGTATTTTACCTGTCTGACACAAAAGCCACAAAATCCTTCTGATTGCTGCCTTGAGTCATAAAGGAAGAGATTTTCCTTGCAAACACTCAAAACAGCAGAGGAGTACAAATACTGAGTCATCAACTACAAGGAATGCATGCAAAATAGTTCTGTAGAGAAGAGACCAGGACTCACCCCAAAAGTGTCCTCTTCTGGTTTATGGGTCACAGTGATTGGTGGGGTGGGACTCACTTCATAGTCACCGACTGAAACCAAAACATCAAAGACAGAAGATTCAATGTGGCTCCCGTAAGGGTCCCAAGGCACCCAGCACATTCCAGTGGTAGTGCCAGGCCTAACAAGATCCAGTTCACCCCTAAAAGAGGCTGCAACTTGCTATTTCAGAAGGCACAAATCAACCCTGTGCCCATCAGCAGAGAAAACACAGACCAGCACTATGCTGATGTCACTCCATACTTAAAGATAAGACATATTTGGGAGCCTTGTGTCTCAGGGTGGGTACCCTTCAGCGTTGAGCCATGTCCTAGTTTTCAGATATCTACTAGGTTAGAAAAACTAAAACATAAGACTGACTCCAGCAGAACCTGATTGGAAGAAACGGTAACTTGGATGCTTTTTTGGAGTTGTTTCTTTGGGTTGATTTTTTTTGGAGGGTAAGGCAAGGTGGGAAAATGTCTTGTGGAAACAGTACAGAAGTTGACTCCTGTTTCTCGTCCCAGTCCAACGTAGAGAGATGTTGTTATTGGGGACTGGCCAACCTGCATGTAGTTAATACCCTTTCTGCTACACCACAACCAACCAGCCTTTATAGGACCTTCAGCAGCACATCACTAGATGGAAATTAATATCTCCTGGTCTCTAGAAATTACTCAGCTGATCAAAAGGCCCCCCAGCCATCTTGCCCATTCATGGGAAAGCCAGGGCTTTGTGCAACCTCCACCAAATTGCTTCTGGCTTCCTGATTTTTCCACCAGGGATATGTAAATCACAGAAACAAACCAGCCACAGTATGCAAAAGGCAAGGAGACACTTACTTGAGACAAAGTTGTCCGTACTCTCTGTGGAAAGGACAAAGAGAGAAGCAACACAGTCAGCAGCACAGCAGAAGGAGAGGGGTCTCATTCCCAACCCACCTCAGACACATTCTACCACCTCAAAGAGCCCAGGAAACCAACTTTTCATGCTTTTTCCTCTTAGGCAACTCTAACTGGAAATTGCAGTTCATGTGCCAGCAGGACATGCTGGAGGTCAGGATGGAGAACCTTGGGCTGAAAGAGGAGGGGAGGGATACTACTGTGAAGCCAACACAGAGAACAAGTGGTAGCACATGAACCACTCTTCTGAACGATTGTTAAACGACTCTGCTTTCAGCAGGTGGACAAAGCTCAGCAGACACACAGGGCTGGGCACAATGGAAGTGGAGAGAAGCAGATTTTGCCTTACATGGCAGCATTCACCCAAGGACAAAGTCCCACAAGGACCAACTCCCATGAAGGAGAGCCCAGCTTGGGGCAGGGGTTTAGAGGAAACCTCCTCCGACCTCCTTTTCATAAGCTGTTCATAAGAGGTAACAGCATCTGAACTGGACATGCAGGCTGGGGCTGTCCTAGAGCTGCATATTCCCCAAGACAACCATTCCAGTCCCTGCTGTCAGCCTCTTGATTGCTCCAGTCTATTCAGTAAAGCTCCTTCAGCTACAAAGGTGGCCGAGGCCCCAGACAATGAGGTCTAAAGCCCTCAGTGACACTCAGTTTACATTGTGTGAGAATAATGTCAGTTTTCAATTCACTTGCCCATGTAAGAAACTGAGCCCGATATTAACTGGAGTTTACACAGCTTTGCTGGCAGAGAGCTCCTGGAAGGATGCTGAAACCTTCACGCTGAAGCGTGGGTGAGGTTTGGAAGGGAAGCATAAAACAATCCCAGGTGACAAACACAGCTTTCCAAACCAGGGGAAAAAACCTGAAAAAATATTTTTGTTTCAAGTTGAGCAGAAGCGTAACTTTCCTTGGGTTTTTTCTAGCAAGAGGGGTAAAAAAAAAAAAAAAGGAAGAAATATTTTATTTGGAATCTTTTTTTTTCCTATTAAGGCAGACAGAGTCTAGTCATAAAATTCTTGCTGCTTCTACATTTTTTTCTATTTCTCTCTGCTGGACTAAGCAAATTCAACAGAAACCCACAAAAAGGATTCTTTTTTTTTTTTTCAGTATACCCTATTTTTCAAAGTATAAAGAATAACCAAGAAATTCCATCCAACTTGAGTTCTGTAAGAAGTTCCCAAAGCACTGAAAGCTCATCACAGGTACACTAACCTTTGTAAATTAAATAAGGAGATCGTTGCCTATGGCAGAGATACCAATGACAATATGCAATGAGATTTTTACAGGATATGACACAAATCTGTTCTGGGAGCCACTGCCCTTTCTTTTAGATTTACAGCATGAGAGAGAAAGGGGATATGATGTGTAAGATACACCTCCCAGCTTCCACTCAGCTTCTAACAGTACCTTGCTCCTCTCAGCCTGGAACACACATTGTGGCATGGCACCAACTAGAGGGTTCTAAAATACACAGTCACAGGTCCTTTTCTATGCCGATATGAAGTCTTCCAGGCCCAATGCTTTCATTAGTTAATTAAGACGAATAACCTCATCCTGGGTACTGACAGCAAAGTCCTTACACATTTGAATTGCTGTAGGCAGTAAGGGCTTGAATGAACCACACTGGGGAACCTTCGAAGTGTGGCATTTTCTGAAGGAATCTACCTTCAAATGGGAAATTATAAACGTCAGCTGCATTGAGTGCGTATGTCAGCTGTGGTAGTGGATGAAGCAACAAGCTTCAAGGAAAGTAAATTACAACCTGCATTGGGCTGACAGGGGCTGCCAGGATGAGGAATGGCTTGGGACTTTGGATCAGAAGAAATAAAAGAAATGGGTCAGGTCCTGCTGAGAGATAGTTGAGGGGCAGTAAGCACTCCACACCAACAGCACACATGAGGCATGGGTGAAGATGCGCTCACAAGGGCAATATTTTACATATGTTTCACACAATCCCATTCTTCCAGAGCCTCTAACATGAGATGGTCTTCAAACATCAGTGTGCTTTCCCACAGCACAGCTCAGATCCATTTCCAAAATCAGCTCTCCAGCACAGCATATCTGCCTCCCTTTTCTGGAAGGCCAGCACCTACTTAAGAGCTGTTCCCATTTTACAGAGGGGGAAATTGAGTCACAAAGGTGGGACCTGACAGAGCTGAGACTGCAAACCTGTCTGCTTCTCCTCACCCACCTACATTTGATAAGCTGCTCTTGTGCCCTGACAGGAGGAAACATAAATAGGTCAGATATCCAAACAGGACAGCATCCTTGAAGTCAGAATACAAATTCTCCACTCCCATCCATATCAGCTCATTTGTTCAATTGTCAGATCTTCAAGGCAGAGATTTGGGTTTGCATTTATGATATTTGACCTCCGGGAAAACTCTGTGTACATATATGGTGTGATATAAATAATAAATGAGAGTACCGTTGGTATTTTTCTATATTTAGCAAACGTCCTATTTTGCTGGATTTTCTTGGGCTGCAGGGGCCAATTTAGAGCTGCCACTTTCTCATGGCATCATTCCTGAATGCAGCACAGATCTTAACTCCATGATGGCCAGCCTGGTGTTGCAATGACAGAGAGCAGACCAAGAGGATCCTATAAAGCAGACAGGCCACCACAAAAGTCTCTGCTGCACTCCCCAGAGCTGGATGCTTATGTCCTCAAATGCTTTTTTTTTTTATTTTTGTAGCTAAGCTCTGAATCACCAGGGAGTACAACAGGGAATTCCAAGCAATCAGTTAAGAAATGCCAGCAAACTGATGCAAAGTGACTAATTGAGCCGTTGCATCTTTTGTAAACCTGTCATCCTGGAATTGCACATATTACATTCAGAAGGAAAACAATCCTGACACTGCTGCATCCAGCTTTAATCATTTCACGAATGCAAGCTAGAAGTAAAAAAAAAGGAAGAGCTGCATCACTTCAAAGGGTTTTCCTTTCTATAGATTATAACTATCACATAGTAGAATACTTTCTCTCAAACATAATTGAGCAACCTCTTTGGGACATCCAAGAAGAGATCCAAAATAATTGGCCAAACTTGCATCCTATTCCCACTGAAATTCCTAAAGATCTTTAACACAAATAAGTAAATACACTGCAAAATATATACTGAAACACAATTATCTAAACTAGTTAGTGTCTCTCCCAGCATCAAAGAGTCGATATGACACCAAAGTACACCTGAGTAGGAAAATCACACTGGTCAGAAGAAGTGGCTTCCAGAGGTCACCTCTTCCAACCTGATGCTCAAACAAAGGCCAACTTGGGTTGTCAAGGTCTTGTTTAGATGCAAGGATTACTGCTAGGGCCATAGTAAGACCTTCCGACTGCAAGAAACTCTGAGATAAACTGAATATCCTACCTGGAAAAGGCTTTTCAAGGAAGTGTCCTTTGATAGTTTGGTTGGCTGAGCCCAGCTGGTTGGTGGCCACAATCGTGTAGTTGCCATTGTTGTAGTGAGTGGGTTTGTTGAAGAGCAGGCAACCCTCAGACACTTCCCCTTGTTGGTAAAACTCCATGCGGATGATCTCTGTCTCCCGGAGGACCTGGCCGTTGTGCAGCCAGTGGAGGGTGGGAGCTGGGTTCCCATGCACTGCAAATGCAATGCAGTGGTCCAGGTGTAGCACCGGCTCCTCCAGAGTAAGGATGCGAGGGGGATCTAGCAGAGAGAAACATGGCAGGCTCACAGCACACCTCCACCCAAGGTCATGTCTCTGTGCACCATGGTTACTGAAAACCTCCAAAGTCCCTTGTTCTGTCTACTCTTCCCATGGATGTCTGCAAAGAAGCAGCGCTGTCACAAGAACCACTCCGCACTCCCCAAAAGGAGGATCTGAGCCAGAGCCAGCACTCCTGGTCTTCCAAACAGGGGTACAAATTAATAGCAGGGATGATCCTTTCACCAGCCCAGGAAAAAATTAAGCTGGAGCTGCCCAGTCCACACACCTATTGCTGCTGTCCTCCTCCCAAGGGATCACAGGGAGGCCACCCGTTCCCCTTAAGGAGGACACCACAAGCTAACACTGTTACATTACACACATGCAAGGTGCCCATGGGAGCTCTCCAGCCATACCAAGCAGTTTTGGATTCCACAGCTGTGGAAGCAAACATCCCTCAGCGACTGCCTGTCCTTGGGGGTTTTGACTGCCTGAATATCCCAAAGGAGTTCTCACTCGCCGAACAGCCTCCAGGGGTGTTTTAATTAAAGGGAGTAGAGTGGGAGAGGGATAAGAAAAGCAGAGACTCCACCTGCAATTTACTGCATATGCATTGTCTTTCCCCTGGGACATCCTGAGAATTCAAATGTTGCTCTGCTATTGCTTCTGAAACCCCATTTACAACGCCCACACATAAGGTCCCAAACCCCAAGGCTGGCAAGGTCTGAACTAGAAGAACAAGTTTCGTGCAAAGATAAAGGACACAAAGATGTAAGTCTTCCCTAAAACTCTCATTTTCCTGGTACCACCCAGCTGCAAAGATAATCCATGGGGCATCCACAATGAAGAAACCCAACACACCAGCTTAGACCAATCTTTCAGGGAAAAAAATTAATTTTTCAGGCAGTGAATGTTGTAGAGGAGAAGGTGCAGAGCTGGTTGGAGCTGAGCAAAACTCTCCCACCAGCACCCATCTACCCTGAACCATACAGTCGTGTCCCAGCCACGACCGTCTTTCACTCTAAAGCCTAGATTTTGCATGTGGCTTGTTCACATCTTCCTGGCAAGGAGGATTCAAAACAGGCAGCCACCTACACACACAAACCCAGATCTTTTCAGCGTGAAATTACAGCCCTGAGTGATGGGTCTGGGCAACAAGAGCAGGGGTAGCAGAAACTGTCATCAGTTTAAAGGATTTCATGGGTGAAAATAGGCATACGCATGGTACTGTTTAAGATGTGGGGGGAAAAGATGCTAAAACACTGTGCAAAAACCCCCCACCTGCTGACCAGTCACCTCTGAGCTGAGCTTTAATGACTTCCATTCTTCAATCCATCAATAGCACTTACTAGGAGGAAGATGAAAGTAGTAAAGCATCACACAGCATGCATGGGTTCACCAAGACTAGTCAGAATTCTACACGGGTCTCCACTCTACCTGACAAGGTTGGGGGTGGGGGACAGATTTTCAAACTACAGCGTAAGGGCAAATATTACAGACACAGCAAAATATAGCAAATCTTAGCTGCTTGAGACCACAAAGCTGTGTAAACTTCCTCTTAAGGTCAGGTTTGTGTTATATTATATTAGAAAGCACAAAGAAAGTTGAGCTACTTGCAGATAAAAGGGAACAGTTGAAATGTGACACATGCACATTTACATGGTATTTGCAGTTTAACTTTGTAGGAATTGACCTAGGGGGAAGCACTAACACCCCTGAAATCAGTGGCAAGGTTTATACCATCTTTAGCAAGGGTGTCATTGAACCTCTCACACAGCATCAGGAAAAGCAACCCTGCATTTTAAAATGGAATTTTAATCCCTCTGTGGCTTTTCCTTACTCTACTAGATCTTACAAGAGATGGGTGGCAAGATGCTCACCACCACTGGGATACTGCAGCCCTTCCCCTGCTCTAGTGCTCATTTCTGGATTAACGGAAGTGTCAGGAAAACAAAATTATTGACACTTGAGAGCAAGCTGTGTGAGGATCCACCTCCTCCTGGCTGTGCTCAGCTCCTCCTAATCCTCACCCACAAACCCAGCATGTCACAGGTAGCAATTGGCCATGCACTCACATAGTTCCCAGGCAGACCCTCCAGCCTCTGTACGGACAAGGCGTCTCCACTGGTACTTACAGTAGACGGTGAGCAGCACACTGGCATTGCTCATCCCCACCACGTTCTCAGCAATGCAGGTAAGCAGGAACCCGTTGTCCTCACTGGTGACATTCACCAAGGTCAAATTGATGGCATGAACATTGGTCCAGTTGAGGTTGGTCTAAAAATCCCAAAGAGAAATACAGACAGAAGTCGATGTCTGGCATCTCCTTGTCTCCCTGCTACCACCATCAGAAGAAGCAGACCACAGTCTCCATGTAAGATGTGAGAAGGTCTCCAAAATCCAAGGACAACAGGAATTTTGGGTGAAAGGAGGTGTTTCCTCACCTGACTAAACACAGCACATCTTATAAGAGGTACTGCTGGGAAGGGGAGAGCCATAGCATTTTAGCACTGATAAATGTGTCTTGCCACTAGAAAAATCTTGCTTAGTTCCCTAATTCAGCCACAGTTATTGCAGGCACCTCTGCAAACAGGTAATTTCATTAGAGGAGACAGGAGTTAATTCAATTAGGGAACCACTTAAATACAAAGCCCTCTTCTCTTCCCTTTCCAAATATACAGAGGGAAGGTTTTGCTCCCTTCTGGTTCTCATGGGGGAAGGGAATAGCCGCAGCATTTTATTTTTTTTGATACAACCATTTCACATTTTTCACAGCAATCTCCACCATCTACTTGTTCCTCTGCACTGCATGCACAGACCTGGGGAACCCCTGACAGCAGCTTTACCCTTGCCAGGCAAAGGCAGCACTGAGGCCCTGTGGTCCCTACCTGGTGGGTGTTGATGGAGTGGAGTTCGGCCACCGTCCAGTCGACATCCGGCAGCGGCGAGCCTGACCCATTGCAGGTGATGACAGCATTCTCCCCTTCCCGCACCGTCAGGTTCACGTGGCTCACACTGATCTCAGGAAGGTCTAGAGGAGCCAAACACAAAAGTGCTCAGGTGTGGTGCAGCATTTGCTATAACCAGATGCAGAACACTCGTGTGGACCCAGATCCCACATGAACCTTTCCCAGATCAGCCTCCAGCACTCTGAGATAAGTAGCAGAAGGCAACAGGATGACCTTGCCCTACTGAAGGAAGGAGGGATGTTGGAGATGGGAGAAGTGTAGACTCTGAAGATGTGCCAGTTAAGCAGACACTCTTATTGTCTTTGAATACAAAAATTGGTGTCCAGTTTTGGCTGCCCTTCCCTTCCCACAACCCCCATCCCCATCTTGCTTACTCCCACAGAGGCTGCTCATGAGGGCAGGCACCTGGCATGAGAAAACTGTACTGGGAGAAGATCTAAAATAACCCCAACCCCAAGGACAAGGCACAGAGCATTCAGCACTTCAGGTGAGGAAAGTGTCCCTCTAATTCGTAACAATCAAGAAAAGATGACCAAGGATGTGTCCTCATATTAACTGCAGCTCTTGTAATAAAAGGTGCCCTTGCTCTTCCTCGGTGGTAGCAGAGGGATTCACTGATTTATGATGGCTCTGATTTACACCACTTCCTTACTCGCCGCCACAGGCACCAAATATCCTTGCAACGTGAAACAAGACAGCACTGGTTGCAAGAAGGGCAAACAGTCTTCTTGCAGAGGGGAGGTTTCCTGGAATGTTTTTGGAGGCAAACTGGGAAGGCAGGGCAGAAGGAACTGACCAGTGGTCCTGTCCATCCCATCACAGGCCAGCAGTATCCATCACACAAATGTAAAGCCATGGATGGAGGACACACATCCTTTCACTGCCATCAGGGAACAACATGAGGGAAGGAACACTGTACTGACTGGAGAGATGCCAGAAGAAAGGTGGCAGTGGTCAAGGCCGGGCAAAGCTGCATAGGTGGCAGGAATCAGTGGAGAGGGAGATGGGAGGGACATGTATGGTCTTCTCAAGATTGAGCCAGTATCAGGCGTGGCCACAACAAGCCACACCAGCCCTCAGCATCAAAGGACAAAGGCAAATGTGCTGTTGTTACAACATCCCTTGAGTTTTAATGCCTAAACAGAAATACTCTTCTCTGGAGGAAAACAGACAAGGGTGGCTCCCTGCCTCTCCAGGAGACTGCACGGTCAGAGGAGGTGCTCACCCTGCACACCAGCACATTTTTTCCCCCCCCCAAATCAGCACCCTGCTAGAGTCTCCTAGAGTCTAATACCACCACTGATGGGAGTCACCTCTCCTCATGTCCCTTATTCCAAAGGATTTTATTTTTTTTTCCTCTAATCCCTGCAGCTTATTCTTCCCACGTGGGGCGGAAATTACAGCACTCTCAAATCTTTTTAGTTCATCCACATCATCCACATGTAGGCACACTTTGGCCGATTTCCAGAGTTTGAAGGCACATCGTGAACATGGGGAAAAAAAAAAAAAAAACAACAAAAACCAACCAAAAAACCAAAAAAATTCCAAGCTATGCAAATCCAAATGTGCATGCTGTTTGTCTACTACTGCTACAAGTAACAAACCCAAATTCCTAGTATAGAGGATGATCATCAAAAAAAGAAAACCTCTGGTTTTCATCCTTTTTTCAGCCCGTGAGTTTGACAGCTGCTTGCGTACAGACAGTTTAATTGCTCTGCAGAAGGTACATCTTTCTCTTTACTCTGCAAGGGATGCTTTTCAGTAATGGCAACAGCAGAGCAAAACCTGACACCAAACAGGCAGCTGATGCATGAACAAGGTGAAGGAAAAAGGGATAACTATTGAACATGCCTCATGTTGCTCCTGGGACCGCTGGACTCTTAAACATCAGCAGGAAACAGAAAGAGATATAAAGTCACTTCTGGCTCTTCCTTACAGATATGGGATTTCAATTGAAAATAAAACAAAAGAAAATGAATAGAGACATGCATTTCCTAAGACTAATTATAAAAGATACAGTAGCCATGTATCATGTAGCCATGTAACAATATGCTGCTTCTAGGATTTGTTAGAGAGAGGAAGACCAAGGTGAAACAGACCTTTTCAAGACATCACACAGACTCACCACAGCCACTCTGTCAAGGACCATCACTGCAGTGAACAAAATGCCCCATATCACCCAGTATCTTTCAAACACACAAATAGCAACCTCATATTTACCCAAATACTCTATTTATAATCCACAAACTACCCCAATCAGCTTCAATCTTCTTGTTCTCAACCACATGGTGAGATTCTGCTACACCTGGTTGCCCAAACAAATAGCTGAACCAGAGGTGCTGGATAGCACAGGGATCCTTCCTGGCACCCTTCCAGCCTCCCTCATGTCCAGCCCCTGGATTCTTACCACACTGGGTGATGTTCATCTCCTGCAGAGGGATGATGGCTGCATCCATGGTCATGCAGTAGAGGTCCTGGTAGTGCAGGTTTGCCTCGCCCTTCTCCTGCCAGAGCTGGATCCAGCGAATGTCACAGCTGCAGTTAAAAAGGTTCCTTTCTAGTCTCCTGTGGGCAGAGAGAGGTGAGAGAGGATGGTGGGATGGGGAAGGATGAGCAGAGCCATCACCTGGCTCCAGGCTCCCGGAGGAGGACAGCCACCATGCAGGTGTAAGAGCTAAAGAAGAATCTTCTCCGTGTTATTTGCCTGGTGTCTTCTGGCACTTATTCCTGTCTTTTCCACAGTTACACATCCATGCATTCACAGTCTCCTTCACATGTGTACACAAGGCTTTACATCTCCCAGGGCAGTGCACTGATAAAAGCAATGTCTTTCACCACAAGATCTTCTCAACTGTGGCTCAGTCCCACAGTCATCTGGACACCCAGAAGAGTCACCCCTCAACAAAGGAGCAGGCAGATCCCCACTGCCTTAAAATATTGATTGATTCACACCTTCAAGTCCCACTGCAGTGGTGGTCCAACACCCTGCTTGGCAAATCACACCTCCAGCTCCCACAAGCACTCAGAGAAGCTGTCAGCTCTTCTCCCAAGTTGCTTGTACAGACACAGGCTCCTGATGACCCAGAACATGAGCTAATGTGCAAGGTAACATGCATTTTAATCAAATCAATCAGCACTGCACCGAGACCCTGCTGACCTGGCCAGGAGAAATGGAGAAAAGCATTGCCTTTAATGTACTTCATTTAAACCACCCTTACATATAGTTTATATACCAAGAATGTTTATTATAATTGATTTTCCAACCTATTAACTGTTTCATTTACATTTTTAAAGCTCTGCAGCTCTCTGTGGACATGTAAGTCCTAGCAGGGAGAAGAGCCCAGTGCTCAGCCAGGGCAGACTGAGGTACCAAAGCAGGTTGCAATAATAACTTGAGCAAAACAGGAGACACATCCTGAAGAAACAAATATCTCCCCACATAACTATAAAGCAAAGACAGTAGGAATCAGCAGAGTCAGCAGTGCGAAAGATGAGCTCAGTCACCCCAAAGCAGAAGGTCATCTCTGAAGGTCAAACCATTGCTTCATGCAATATCTAGATATTCCCATCATACAGGGGAAAGCTTTTTTTCCTGCTCTGTTCCACGTGTTACTGAAAAATTCATGCTTGCTTTTACAAAATTAATTTCACCGAGTAACAGAATTTGGAAACAACCTTTCAAACATTTGCAGCTGCTGTTTTGTCAATACAGTGTTGCAAAAGGAAGAAGTGATCTTGTGGTAGCCTCGGGGTTGTTAAAACTGAACCCTAATGATGGCACTTTGCACTATGTCATACTTCGAGGTTGTCTTTTTTTTTTTTTTTTTTAGAACAAACACCGAGTTGAACTTCACTCTGGTTTTTCATTAGTTAATTTCTTTGCCATCAAAAGCACATAAACCTCTGCAACACAGGTACGAGGCTCACACAAGTGACTCAAAGGTCAAAGCACTAAATTTAACAGACCAGAGCAGATTAGCACAGTGATTTGGTGAAATTTGAGTGATGAGACATTCCCTGCATGTTACGATAGGTATTGCAAGTGGTTTGCACAGGCTTTACATCCTCTTCTACATGGCCATGAACCCACTTTCTTCTCAGGATCCTCCCAGGATCACTGCTACCAGCAGGACATGGGATGGCATGTGGGTAAGGGCCACACTCATGTGGACTTGGCTAATGGCAGATCAGGTAACCAGGGATCCACCCTGGGACCTGGCTGGGAGCTAGGGGAGCTCAGATGCAACGGGGGTGAAATTCTGCTCTGCTGCAGATACCCTCAAGAAACGAGGCTGCTGGAAGAGCTGCTGTCCTAGCACTTAAGGGCAGCTCTGTAAGTAATAGACAGCAGCTTTCCCGGCCCATTGCTAATTCATGAAGAGCCATGAATAATACAGGAGCTGCAGGCTTCAAGACAGAACTTCCCCACAACCTGCCCCAACATCAGCGATGTAGCTTGCTCTAATCGAGACCCCCACAGGGGCTTTTGCACAAATTAACTCCCATCACAGGCTGGATGCACCGAGTGGCACTGGCAGCTGGCATAGTACCATGGGGAGAAGGGGCACAGATGTGTGCACCCATTTTCCCTAACATGCATTGCAAAAGCACTTCTGATGTGTGGAAGATGCGCTCCCTCCTTGCTTGGTGCCTGCCCTGTCATGCCAGCTGGCTCTCCAGAATGCTGAATAAGAATTTCCATTCTCTCACTGTCCTGCATCTTCCCAAAAACGTGAACTTCCAATTCTCTCCTTCATCCTTTGCAGGGATCGTTAGGAGCTGTTGCATTCCAACTCTTCCTCCCACATTTCTGTAACACACCTCCACTACCTATGACCCTCTGCTTGTGGAGATAAATGCACCTTCTCTCCTCCGAAAAGAGGAAAAGCATGTTGGGAACCACAAGGCAACAAAACCCACTGTTGAACCAGAAGGCATAGCCATGTGCTGCAGAGACATTTCCCATCCTGTCAGTGCAGCAGCTCCACAGTGAGAATTAAGGAAGGCTCTATCTTGTGGGACGTATCCAGCTCATCTTACTCCTGGGGGAGGCAAATAAACCCAAAGGGCATTTTTTGCATATGGCCTGCAATTGTTGCCAAAGCATCCCTTGGTTGAAGGTGCTCAGGAGTGGTGCACACTCCCACGCCTTCTTCATGCCTTTTTAAAACTGAAAATGCCTGTGAGAAATAGCAAGTATCACAGCCACAAGCAAGTCGGGCTCTCTCTGCACAAGCAGAGCTGCTCTGTGACTCAAGGAGTTGGCCCAAAAAGAGACCAAATCTGCACATGAGCCACAGCCATCCACCAGCCCCACGCAAAGCAGAGGCTTGTAGTCGGGTGTGCTGTGAACACCAAAACATGTACACTGTGTTTGGAAAAGAGAAAAATTGTGACAATCATGCCCTGAACTGTCATTTGATGTGACAATGACCCATCAAAGCTGAAACTCCAGAGCCATTTAGACACCAAGTCAACTCTTCAGTAACAGTGATGCTGCAGGTGCCTGGCTGAGCCCACCTTTGCTCCCTACAGAGAGCTGTACCCACTGTCTCCCAAAACTGCCTGGACAGCCTACACGAGGGTGAACCAGTGTGGGAGAGCGATGCCATCAGCACTCCAATACATACTGAAACAGACAGGACTTCACACACAAAGCAGTTTTTTCCCCCAGACTATGCAGCTAAATGAGACACATGCCCTGTCCCATGCCTCCCCACTCATCAGCTAAAGCAAAGCTGTCTGCAGCTAAAGCCTCTCAGAGGGCAGCAGAGATCCTTGCCACACTTCTCCTGTCTGTTTCAATTCACATAAAACTGCTGCTAAGATTTTGTACACTTGCAATTAAAACACTCTTCCTACCTCGGGACTGAGGCCACTTCCCTAAGCTTGAGAATCAAAGAGCACTCAGCAGAGAGAGAACAAAATCTAATTTTGTTTCTCATTTCTATTTATTTCCCAGAACCAGGGCTTCTCTTGGCGTTCCAAGCAGAACTGTTGTTTCCAAATGCCTGCCAGAAAGGGATGGAACAGGAAGGGAAGGACTCAGACAGGGAATGATGGCTGGTGTCTAACAGCTGGATTAGCTAATACAGAGAGCAGGCAAGTACCCACTGTCTAGCTACAGCTCTATTAGTGTGACTGTTGGCAGCAATAAGTTTCTAAGCTAGAGGCACAGACAACGTTAAGTTGGACTCATAACATTAGAGATGCTGCTGTGCCCCATCCTCACCAAAGCCTCTTCCTGTAGCATTGTAGAAATCTACTGCAGGGCAAGCTGGCAGGCACTGCTGGCATTAGGGATGCTGATGGGCCAGCCAGAGTGGCAGGATGTTCAGGACTACAAGGTTTTATACAACCAAAAACGTAATTGGATCCAGAGTCTTAGGTCTTTCTGGGAAGGAATTTCTTGAAATGTCAGCCCTAAGCTCTCTGAGGACATGACAAAGGAAGCCAAGGACATGACAGAGGAAACCAGCTGTGACTTCTGGATAAGAAAGGCTCTAAGTCCAACGTTTATGAGCTGTTGCATGTGTCAGATGCTTCCCTGCACACACTCAGCTTCAAACTTAGGAGAGTTCTGTGCTCATTAGCCTGAGCCCTGCTGGTCAAGGTCAGCCCGTGCTGTGGGAATTAGGGCTGGAGTTACTGGAAACCATTCAAGCTTTGTTTCTGGCCAAAAAGGCAAGGGATAATATTCTCTGGAAGTTTGCCTCATTTTTGCCATCCTTTCTTCAGTGAGTCAGCAGGGGAAAATCTCAAATGCGTTGAACAAGAAATTCTTTAAAGCAGTACCACATTCACAAGCTTGGGATGACTTGGATGCAGCCAAGCAGAGGTTTCAAGCACCAAGTTCCCATCCATCTGTCTGCTCTTCCCATTAGTCTTCTGCTCTTTCCTCCTTGTTGCTCCCTGTGAGTGGCTTTGTCAGGTCTCATGTTCACTGGCAATATCCATGTCACAATAAGTTGTAGCTCCTCTCCTCCCAACACTCTCCTAGAGACAATCCTCTCATCGGTTCCCTTACCACATGCTCCACTGCTGAGTTGCCTCGCTGTAAGTCACAGTTTTAGCTTTGATGACTATTGTCCCTCTGGATCCATGACTGCCTGGTAGCACGGGGGCACTGACTCTATACCAAGGTGCTCCTGGTGAGCCACTGGAGATCTGCACCTGCTCGTCCCACCAACCCTCCACATTGACCTAACACTCTGGAGAAGAGCAGACTCTTGCCAGCATCTATGTGTCCCTGGAGTCTTCTGGCCTCTCCACCACTGTGCACAAACACTGCTGCTCAGCCTGCCTTCCTTAGGCTTACTATCTCTGTATCGGTCTCTCCTGCTCACCACCACCTCCCTTTCCAGAGAGTTTTGGCTCAACTTCAAGTCCACAGCTGATGTCAGTCTGCAACTCCTTTTCTATCTTCCATCAGTGTTTCACACTCACTTTATGGGGGTCATGTATTCCATCTCCTTCCCAGGGTCTGAAAGACTCTTTGGAACTCAGTGTGCCAAAAAACTGTCTCTTACTCACCCATCCTCTGCATTACTGAAAAAAACAACAAAACAAAAAAAAACAAAAAACCAAAAAACCCCTGTATTTCCCACTTTTGCACATCTATTAGTAATTCCTCACCCTCCTGAAGAATTGCTTTTCCCCACCAACAGGTCCCATCCTTCAAGCACTCAGGACTGTGACTACCATGTAGCAATGTCTTTAACTTAATTCTCAACATCTTTATGTGAATGAGTATTCAGAGCCCATAGCTCAGGCTACACCTCTGTGCTGCCTTCTTTTCAACAAATCAGAGTTTAGGAGGACAGTTTCAAGACCCCAGGAAGGACACTGCAGGTACATCCCCCTGCTTCTTAAACACTGACACTCCAGCAATATCAGATTAAATATCCCTCTCCCATCATGTTTGGGGAACAGCATCATCTATTCTGGTAGTCTCCATCCTATCTGTGCTTACATGGATGGAGGGTTCTTCGTGACAAGGAGCTCAGAGAGGAACATTTGTCAGGAACCACCAGTGACAAAGCAATTCTTCAGGAAAAATAAACTTGACCAGGCTCTTACTCCAGCCCAGTCAACAGCAAGGCAGTCCCCAGGGGCAGGCACTGTCCACTGAAACTGGTGCCAGGGAATGGTTTGCCAGGACCCCTTTTCACAGCTTGGAGCAGGAGAGGTTCAGTCGAGGCTCCTGCCCCACACGATGCCAAACATCCCTATGGGACACCATGGACAAAACACACCACATCGGTGTTGCTTTCCCATCCCATCGTGACTTCCTACCAACCAGCCCTGTTATTTTTTTCATTAATTGGGGCTTGTTATCTCCAAGAAAACAGCTCTGAGCACAACTCCAACTGGAGCCAAGTAATTCAGCTCTTTCTCACTTGCCACATTGTAGAATGCTGGCCCAAGTGACTCTGGTGACACCAACAAAAGCCACCCCGTGCACACCAGCTCCCTGCTGGGATCATCATGTCAGGAGAACACAGATAAATTCATCAGGTAAAGTACCCTTTGCTGCCCAAAAAGCAGCATCTCTATTTTCTTTGTGCTTGATATAGGTCTTTTGAGCCTGACTGTGCCGGCAGACCTGGGACATGCCAGAAGAAACAAAATATGACCAAATGAAGCAAAGGCACATAAAAACGAGCTCCACTGGAAGTATTCCCATTAATCTGCAGGCTCACCATTACCCCAGGCCCTGCCAGTGCCACTAGCTCAGGACTGCAGCCCCATTTGCTCCTCCACTCTTGGGTCTCTCTTGGGTAACAACCATCAATCTGAGTTTTGCCAGACAGCACAATGACAATAAGTAAAGGTCTAAGAATACAAATGACTCATGCTATTAAACTGGAAACCTGAGCCAGACTTGAAAAATATTTAGAGCTGTAATCAGTGAGGAGACAAATTCCAAATTCAGCATTTTAACTCTGCAAGCCAAATTTCCCCATCAGAAGGGCGTTTCTCTATTTTCTAATATCACTATTAGTATTTTTCATTTAACAATTTGACAGAAATAAAATACACTGCAGTAACACCGGTGATAACACACTTACTCCCACTTGAAAGACTGTCTTTATTCTTTCATAAGTCACTTCTAGCTTACAGCTCTATTGATCATCAGTGAGGATGAATGGAGCTTCCCAGGATCCTCTGGGACAAATCCTACATATATATTTTTTTATACCCACCAAACAACTATTTCTAAAATTCAACAAAACAGGTCATCAGGGCAACACTCCATTGATTTCGTGTCCACTTTTTCTTCAAGCACGATGCTGAATGCTCTATCAATAATTCAGCAGGCTGAAGGCCACCAGGGCCCCAGGAGAGACACTATCTCACCATCTCCCACATCAGAGCTGGGAGGTGCCTCTGTTGCTAGAGAGCAAGGGAACAATTCACCTAAAAAGCAGGGGTATCTTATAAAGCATGTCCACCAACAAAAAAAAAACCAAACAAAAAACAAACAAACAAACAAAAAAGTTAGTTCTACCCTGCAACAGATGAGGAGCAAATATTTGAAGATATTCACTCAAAATCTGGCCTAGTACGTATTTCTAATGTGCTCCCAGAGTTAGTCAACTGTTTATTACCCCAAGCATGACTTGTTCATCATCCCGACATTAATTAGCCAGCTGCTGTGAAGTTAAAAGAGAAGCAATTCCGCTCTGGTGCTCCAATACCCAGGAAACCCTTCCAAAGATGGTGTTTGCCACTGGAGTTTTAGGAAATTATGCACCGGCTTCAAAATAGCTCTATTTGGAAATGATTCCTCCTTTCAGCCTCCCCTCTTCCCCCATGAGATACTCCCTGGGGGGGACTTACAGTTCAAAGAGTCGCAGGGTCTGAAAGAGTTGCCATGACAGAGTGGTGAGCCGGTTCCCAGAGAGGTCTCTGAAAATTAACAACAAAAAAAAATTAAAATAAGTAGTCACAGTAAATAATTCCTCCTGCAGGTGACCCTACCACCTCCACAGATCTCATTGTCCTCCTAGACAGGGATGCTGCCAAGCGGTTTAGGACCCAAGTTGAGATTTAATAATGAGAGATTTTAATGAGGACAAACCCAAATGAAAGTTTCTCATTGTACTTTTTTTTTTTAAGGGCAAAAAATTCTTTAAATCCTGCTACAATGTTAAGGGGAAAAAATAATTCAATGTCTGATTCTTGCCCATGAATCTGGAGCTCAACCAACCATAAGCAAAAGGAACAAGTCTAATTTCAGAACTTGCACAAAAAATTAAGTACAAACCTCATGTTAAAAATAGTAACAGCCAGGTTCAAATGACAGCGCGATGATTACCCAAGGTGTTATCAAATGATCTGCAGTAGCTGTAAGCTCCAGGTGTCCCGGTATGGCTGTGTGTTGCTTGCACCCAGGGGTACCACTGCTACAGCAGCCAACAGCTCCCCATCCCTCTCTCCATCTGCCCAAACTTGCAAAAACATAAATCTCATCTACCTGGGAGAGCTTTGCAACTCAGTAGACATCTCTTCAGCTGAAAGCCAGAGAGGATGAAAGAGTGAAAAGCAACTGAATTAATAAAAACAAGGGGAAGAAACATGTTTGAAGTAGAGTGAGCAGAAAGAGGAAAGCCCTGGGTTTCTAACAGAATAAGAAGATGGTAATAAAACCTGTTCTGTAGTGGGCAGCCTTCCCAGGGACACCCAGCCATTCTGAGAGTCGCTGATCAGGTGGCCACTCCATGGGGTGAGCAGAGGGACAAGGTGTAGGAGAAAACCAAGGTGTTCTAATCTCTTTGCTGGCCTCCAGAACACACAGAAGGTGCTGTCTCGCATCCTGCACTGAATCCATCCCTACTGTGAGCCACAGGCAGGGCAGCTCAGTGCAAGGCTGCAGACACCCTTCTGCCTCAGCCCTGCCCACTGGGAAAAGTGAGGAAGGGTCAGTCAGAGGCACGACTCACCTGGGGGTTCATTCAACTCTGGGCTGGCCAGGCAGGAGGTATGAGACAAGCTGGCAGAGCAGTGACAGTGGGCTACACAGCTGTGCCAGACTCAGCCCCCAGTCCCTGTTTGATTTGCAGAAACATGCTAAAACTAAGAGAGCAAACCCTTGAATGGCTCCTGCTGGCACAGGTCGGATGCACAAGGATTTGGGATGACAGATTCATTTGTTGCCTTACACCAGGGTGCAGCAAGGGAAAAGCAATTCTGTTCTGTCCCACCTGCACCAAGCAATGCTGCAAAGCCCAGAACTCCGCAATTAGGAGTGGGAAAGCTGCTCACACAGCAAAGCATCATCCCAAAGGCTCTCCACAAGCCTGGCAGGAGAATAATCCCAAATACCATGATGGCACTGTGCTGCCTCATTAAATTCTGGCTCTGCTTCACATCAGACTATCCCACTGCGGAAACCACGGCAAACCACAGGTACCTCGTTTCACATGACTATGATCCCACCATTCCTATGGCTGTAGACAAACTGCTTCCAGCCTCTGATAAAGGGGGAAAAAATGGCAGGTGAAGCTAAGCAGGGAGGAATAAAAACATTACAAAACTCCCTCTTTTATCCACCCCAGAGCACTGAGCACCTGGAAACTTTGCAAAGACAGATGAAAAGTAGGAGGGGAAGGACCAGCTCACCGTTACTGAAAAGTGAGACAATAAACTCCCTCCCCCAGCCCAGAAAGAAGGAAACGTAAAGGGAATGCATGAGAGATGGCAAGATGTGGGAGAGAGGCAGAGATGCAGAGGAGGGAGTGAATCTCACTGGAATGTCCTTTCTCAAAGGTCATGTTTTGCTACATTAGGCAGAAATGTCAAGAGAAAATTGGATTCTGAAAGGGAAGAGAAAAAACAACAGGCTTTCCACGCAAATAAGGGAATCAAAAATAGCATGATCGTGTTATTACAATTTAGGACACAGAGAGATAGAGAAAGGATACATCCTCACTAAAGCAAGGAGCTTTGCCAGGCAGATGTGCTCCACTTCTCATCTCCTGCAATCCTTGGAAACCAACTCTTACCACCTCCTCCCTCCCCCAGACAACAACCCACAACAGGCATTAGACAAAGAGGAGATGGGTCTTTCCTTGCACAGATCTGGCAGGAGACTCTGCTCTCAAAGGGCAAAGCTGGTGTTCAATCTGACCTGACCATCAACTTCTGCAGGGCTCAGGGGACACACACCCACAGCTCCATTTCGCATCAGCCAGGACACACACAGGGAGGAACATGTTTGTCATTGGAAACAGACACTTTGGACACTTCAAAATGTCAGAAAGGTCCAGCCTCAGAGACAGACCTCAGCACAGAAAGAGGCTGCACACAAACACACATTAAAAATACACCATTTTAGTCACAAAAACTCCAAAGGTCAGAGATGTCAAGATTGGGATTCCACAAAAGGTACAGCTACTGACTTTTGCTGCAAGAGATAGAACTCCTCCAGAGAAACCTCACTGCACAGCACTGATTTCTCCCCATGAAAGTTCCATCCAGCATGGAAGTTTTCCCAGCAAAGGTAACATGTGATTCTGTAATTAGAGACAGAATCACAGTACATTCACACAAAGAGATTAAATTATGGCTCTACAGGTGAAGCTCTGAGCTCCAGCACTCTGCAAATCTTGTTTGGTGCTTTCAAGATTTCCCCCCTGCTCAAACCTCAGCTGCATGCAGTAAGTTTCACAGCGTTCTTTACAGTATGAAAAGGAAAGACCGGGGGAAATCAAGGCTCTCTCCAACCAGGACTAGTCCTCTCCCAGTTCCAGTTGCTCATTCTGCCTTTTAGCAGCTGTTTTCAAGGCTGAAAGTCTGTTGCCACCTCCAAATCCCTGTTGTTTGCAGTGACAAGAACCCCCATTTTCTGATGCCATGGCTGGGCAGTACCAGCTCTCTCCTTCCTCGCCCAGTTGCCTCTCCCTCTGAACAGGCTGAATCACACTCTCCAATCACTCCCAAATACTTCTCAGCCTCAATTTCCTTATCCATGCCTAAATTTCCTGTGATCTTCCCTACTTTTACATCCTCCCAGCCCAACCCCACTGTACAAACAAGAACTGCTGCTCCTCCTCTCCCCTATCTGCTCCCAAATATCCTTTAAAAACTTCTTCCTCCAACTGGATCAAAAGCCATCCTGCTGACATAAGATGTCCCAGAGCAAAATCAAGTCTTCCAAGCAAGATCTGCCCTTTGACAGAGTTTCTTCCCTTCCACAAAAGGAGGATGCAGCTGCTCTGTAACAGAAGTATCACCAGTATTTTCTAGCTTGAGAAAAACAGCTTCTTTTCCCCGCTCCCTTCCACCTCCTCAAGCATTTGAGAAAATTCTTTCGTGAAACTAGAAAGAAATAATAATAAAAAATAGAATTCAGCCAGGAGCAGACACCCAACACAGAAAACTTCAGCCTGAGCAATTAAAATTTGGCAGAGTTATAGGAAAGTGGAAGCAGTCCTGCAGCAGAGCATGCCAGACAACCTTTATAACAGCCTATGCATCACCTCCACCTGTAATAAAATATGGCACATCACACGTCGAGGAAACACAGGCAGAGAGAAGCAAAATGCCTTCCCTGCGTATTTCTCAACTATGAACAGGTCTCTTTCAGGACAGACCTGCCATCAGCACTCCTGGAACATATTCAAACTGCTTATTTGCCATGGGACATTTTCTCCACCACTCACAAGATGCTCTTTTCCACAGAGACAGTCTTTAGAAATAGCTGCCAGGGCCTTTTTTTGCCTCCAGAGAAGGTTTTTAAGGATTTAGGTAGAGAGAGGGGGCTGGATGGCCCTCAGATCAGACCCAGGGCAGCAGCCACCAAACGCACCCCTGTCTCAGCCCCAACACCACTCCACAATCCTCCTGTTGCAGCAGCTGTGCTCCCAAGGCTTCTGCTTTGCAGGCGGCTCATCACACCATATCCCCACCAGCCTTCTCCACCAGCAATCCCCCACACACACCTCAAACACAGGCTGTTATCACTGAATGACAGCTAAATTCTAGTTCTATCTTGCTCCCTCCATCCTCCTCCTACATTCCAGAAGGGGTCATGCCATGTCCTGCACACTCTCCCACAGCTCCTGCAGGCACTTGCTGGTGACCAGCAGGGAAGGGGAGGTGACCTTTGCCATTTTGTCCCAGCACAAGTGATGGATGAGGCCATGGAAGTACACTTGCTGAACAAACTCCTGGGTTTAAAAAGGGATGTGTGGATGGGGGACTAGGAGAAACCTTGCACCCGTGTGGCCCAGAACAAGGGGACTTCAGTGAAGAGGGGACAGCATGTTTTTTTCCCCTCTATTACCCAGCAGCCAAAAGTGTTTCTACTATTAAAGCAATTTTTAGTCAGCTAAATTAAGCCAGTTGCCTCATTAATGACACCAACAAGCAGAAGCCCCTGTAATTAAACTGTAAGTTATTTTATGCAGTTCAGCTCGATGCGATAGCAGAAGCGCTGCTGCTGGGGAGGGACCCTGCATGCCTGTACCTCCTCCACATAATTTCATCCTCCACTCGCCCTTGTTTCCAACCTGACACATTTATTTCTGCATAGGAGAAGTTTTTCACACGTTTTAATAGCATGGTGCCACTCTGAAAACTCTGACTGGGGAGGATTAACTGCACAGAGCAGCTGGGGCTGAGGGAGCACAAGTGACTGCCTGCCAGAAAAGAGGAGAGATGCACATCCTTGGCTCTGGTCTTCAGTGCTGAATATGTTGATGGCACTGCATGGGACTGCCTTGATATCTGTGTGATTCCACTCATCTCACAGCTCACTGCAGCCTTAGCTGGGCACTGGTGGCCACAGGAGAGGAGAATGTCAGCAACCTCACATGCTGCTGTAGGGGCAGCTCCATCCAGACTTCATATCTGCAGCAAGTAAGCTGCTAAAGCTTTGGGGTTGAACCAGAGAAATGGTGGAAGGTTACTCTGGGGCTTGCTTATCCCTGCCAGATAACTCCAGTGACCTCTAAAAGCAATGTTACACTCCCCATCACCCGCCCTGCCTTCCCTGTCCCCCTCCCCCTTCCTGTTTAGTAAGCAGCTTTGCTCAATAAGGGAAAAAAATGTACTGTCTTCCCTTAATGAATGTGCTAAGATTACCCCAACAAGTCCCAGAAGCTATGGCAGGACAGATCTCCCCACAAATCGGGCTCTGCAAATATTAGACTCCACTGAAATCTCCAATGTGTCAGCAGCAAGCCCCAGCAGGACATGCTTGAGACAGCCTGCAAAAGGACCAAGCAATGCCAAGAACGTGCAAACCTCGCACACCCAGAAAGCAGAACAAGCAGAACAGGATGTGGAACTGGTCAGCCTCAGATTTTATAGCTGCCGGGAGTTCTCCTGGGTCTGCTCCCCATCCAGGCTCATCACCAGGGTTCATATACTGGTGCTATGGAGGAGTGAGACAGTTAATTTACAGAGGTCCTCAGTCCCTGTCTGGCATTACCTACAGCCCAGTTCTGCTCCTCAAGCAATCCCTCCGCAACCCTCAGGTCTTTAACTGACCTCAAACATGCAGAAACAAAGATACTGCAAGGTTCAACCTTCCTTTGTGAGTTTGGGCAGCATAAATAACTCCTTTCTCCTGTCCACAGGTTCTGTCCTGGGCCTTGTAAGGCAGAGGTCACACAGCAGATGCCATCACATTATCATCTCGTTCCCCTTTCTAGAGCTAGAGTCAGAATCTGCAATCATTTCTCAAACTCAGAGCATCCTGCGTCAGAGAAGAGTGAGAGACCATCACGGGTGACACAGAAGAAGAGACCCTTTCACTCCACAGGCACAGCACTGGTCCTGGAGGAGGAACCATCAACCCCTTTGCATTTTCTCAGTTGGAGGACCCTGATTTGTAAATTCCCAACTGCCACTGAAACAGGGCTGAGAGAGATGGAAGGGGCTGGTCTCATGCATTGTTCTTTAAACAATAGCATTACAAAACAAAAGCTGCAGAGCAAGTGGGAAGTCACAAGGCACCACGCCTCTGTCACAGGGCTCCCACAGCCAGTGCCAGCAGCACATCTGCCCCACGCCTCTCCTCCCACTGCCTTTGCCAATGCAGCAAGCCGTGTCCTGCTGCTGCCTTCAACCCAGCCCATCCTTTAATTTAAAGGCTATTTTAAGGCCATGTCCTACCCCATAACACTTCCACACCCTCTAAGTCATCTCTTCTGAGGCATCTCGCAGCTGCACAAAGCTTTGTTTGGAGACAAATCACCCCTCAGAGTTTATTGTTGCTCACAGTTTCAGTTCTGCAAATGGTACAGATGGAAAGGCGTCACCAAATGTGGGTAATATTGTCCCCTGTGCTTCAAGGCGCATCAGATGCAGGGATCTGGCCCTTTGGACTACACTCATCTTCCCCTTGTTGTATGCACTTTCCATTGCTCTTCTCCAAAGACATTTGGGCTCTCAGAGAACTTGAGAAAAGGTTAAGAGCTGGGTCAGCCCTGCAGCTGCTTTCCCTTTGCCTGCCAGCTTCCCTGCAGGGCAGAATTCAGAAGCCTGCACAGAATAGGCCAGTCTTTTGCTCAAGGAAACAAAAAAAAAACAACCTGAAATGGGCAACAGCCCTTCCCCATGGATGACTTCATGGAGCCAAGAGATCCTCAGGTCTGTAGTGCTCACACCCTCTCTCTTCTGTCCCAAACTGCAGTAATTCCAGGTCCAAAATATAACTGTATGCTGGGCTTTCCTCCTGCTTCAGCATGCAGAAATAATACTGGAGATGTGTGCTGACTGAGGACGAGGGTTGCCAGCTGACAGCCCCAGTGAGGGGTTGTCACCCACTCACTGCCTGTTTGCTTCGGATTGCATTGTTTTTTGAGCTAGAAACGGGGAACAACCGGGGAATGTGTCCTGCTCACAGTTTTCCAGTGAATACAGAGCAAACCTGGTCACTCTGTGTGAGAGAAAAGACCTCAGTGCTGTGGCAAGGCACAGCTTGAGGAGATGGTGTGGGAAGGAGACCCATGCCCTTAGGACATTTCCTAGCATCTCTGAGTATGATATAATTGGACTTGATGAACTTAGAGGTCTTTTCCAACCTTAATGAATCTACAATTCTGTGAACACCAGACTCCCAGGCTCCCATGTGCTTTCCACCACCTCTCCCTTGAATACATTGAAGCAGCAAGGACGGGTGCACAGGAGGAACCACCCCAGATGGGAGGTCACTTCAAAAGGCCAGGCAGACACAGGGAGAGCTGGGCAAGGTCCACACAAGAGCCTCAGTGTCAACACATCAAGCACAGGTGTGCTAGGAGAGGGTCTGGGTTTTCCCCTCTCCCTCCTGAACAAATGCTGTGCTCTCAGATGTTAGAGGGCTCTTGCATCAAATTTATATTAAATATATATATATTTAAACATCTCCACCTAGCTTGGATGCCCAGAAATCAATGAGCCCTGAATAATCTCAAACACTGCTCTTGCAGGCAGTTAGTAAAGAGAAAACTAACAGCTGGGCCTGAGCCCCAGTTTGCCTGACTCAGGGAAGGGTGCCAGAGGATGTGATGGACTGGGATAGTACCTAGAGCTCTGCAGAACCTCTGAAGAAAGCAAAGGGTATAAATATGAATATATATATATATATATATATCCAGCAATAGAAAAACAACAGGGCATAAGGCAGGCTAAGCTCTCGGCAGACTCTGTTAAATGGTTTCCAATTAATTAACTGATTACATGATAGAACAGAAGGGGATTCAAGTGAGTGCTGTTGACCTTTAAGAATAATTAATATCATCAGGATCACAAAACTCGTCCAAGAAAAATAATTAGGAAGATTCTAATATTGCCTCCAAAGCCATATCGAAAGGGGAGAGGAAGGTTCTGGTTAAATCAGAGGCACGGTTCCCAAGTATTTGCTAGCAAATCCATTTTTCCCTTACACTTGCTTCCCCTTGCAGATCTCCCACACACACATGCTTCTTCCCTACCCCAGTTAACGCTCCCTCTCCTCTCCAGATCCATTTTCCCTGTCAACTCTTCTACAGCCCATCCCCCTTCTGCTCCATTTCAATCTTCTTTCCTAAAGACTCCTTGCTCCAATCTTTTGTTACATCTCTATCCCTCCAGACTGGTCCTCGTCCCTCCCACACCCTCATCCCACCCACTGCACATCTTTGACCAGCCCTGAGCTCCACTCTCTGCCTTCCTGCACCTCAGGAAGGAGCCCTGGTCCTTCCATATGACATTGATCCACTTTTTATCTCCAGTCACAACTGGCAGCTTCACAGGCTGACAGAAGGCAAACGCTACATGTAATCCCAAAAAAAACCCCTTCCCTTCTTTTCCTCAGAAATCAAATCCATCAGAGAGGCTGGTCTGTGAAGCAGATGTAAGCAATGCACAGCAACAGGAGGAAGTGAAAGACTGGAAACTCGCGAATCCCTTATCTCCCATTACACCTCACCAAGCACATGAATGCTCCCACTTCGCTATATTTTCCTTTCCTAGTTCACTTGGCTCAAAGGTCCTGCGTGGGAGAAGGGCTGGAAAGCCACTGAGCCAAGCAGGAACTGGAGTGGTGAGCTTCTCAGGGAAGGTCGCTTGAACACTCTGGGAGGGAGGTTGCACGAGCAGCCAACATTTATTGTGAGGGAAGTGTTAAAAAAAAAAAAAAAAAAAAAAAAAAAAAAAAAAAAAAAAAACAAAACCACAGCCCTGGAATGAAACCCACCTTTGCAGCAAATAAATAGATTTCCTCTGCTGCTTATTATCATTAAAACTTCTGTGGCTTGACACTTCACTAAATTACAGATAAAAGGAAAAATGGTCTTCCTGGGCTCAGAAAAGCAGGCTGCTGCCAGAGAGCTGTGTTTACAGCAGCTAATGAAAAGAAAGCCTGCCACTAGCCTGCAGCACTCACCCCCACCTCAGCAGGGAGCAGAGCTACCTGTGCCCACAGCACCAGAGGCCTGGGAGCAGCAGCTGAGCACCACGAGGGACCAGAGCTGGGGAGCAGGCAGGGGCAGTGGGCCAGCATGGGGAGGTACACGCAGGATGAGCCAAAGGGACCATGCCATCAGCCAGTGGGGATGGCAGCTGCCACCTCCCATGCTGTGTGGAGGCTCCTGGCCGCAGCAGGAGGTGAGGCTGACATATTCCAGCTATGCCTCATCAAATGAAAGCAGAAACACTCAGCCTGGGAGACAGGCAGCATCAAGCAGGGAGCTGCCTCACACCAGGCTGCTGCTTCCCCCAGGGGCCCGTGGGGTGGGCATGGGGAGCAAGGAGGCAGCAGATGCCTGGAGTACACCTGAGCACGGGCACAGGAGCATCTCTGCCAAAAGCCTGTTTGCAGCAGCTGAGCACAGAGGGAGGAGTAACACTCTGAGCAGGGACCTGCCTGCAGCTACACCTGAGCCATGGCACGATGTGCCTCCTCACAGTTCCGGACACACTTGGCTGAGGGGAACAGGGAACTGATGGTGACTAAATACAGCCAAAGCTCAGCACAGCCTGCTTGCTACACTTCTACATTTATAACCACTCCAAAAGCAGAAACACGTCTTGCCTTTGACAGTTATCTCTGTCAAAACAAACAAGAATATCTGGACACAGAAGTTACATCACGTATGGAGAGGAACAGGAAAAAATGTACTTTAAAAGTGTCTTTTGCTGGGCAGCATAAGGAATATTTTCAAATTAAAAGAATAATCACCACAATGCACTGAGTGCTTCAGAGTGCAGCAGGCATTCTTTCATTATTCTGAAACAGCAAATTACCCACAATTACCAACACACACACAACTGGATACAACAAACATTTAGCCAAAGCCCACGGATTGCGGTTGCAGCGAGGTTGGATGGCAGATGTCCTAGAGAACTACTCATGTGAGAAGCCCCCAGACAGCAGCCAGGCAGTGGTGCTGCAAAACAACTCCATTCACGCTGCAGAGCAAAGTCAGTGCCAGGAAACACTGCAGTCCAGAAAGTTAGCATTCACAGAATCATAGAGCGGTTTGGGTTGGAAGGGACCTTAAAGATCATCTAGTTCCAAATCCCCTGCAGGGGCTGCACGCAGAGGGGGCAAGCTGCAGGCTGGGCTGAGCAAGGGGTAGGGAAGCTCAGGCAGGGAGCTGGGTCAGGGGCCAGGCTGCAGGCAGGGAGGACCAGGGGCCGCCAGCTCTGTCCGTGGTGCTGAACGCGGGGCGCAGGGCAGCGGGCACGGCCCCATCCCGCGGGACACCCCTGGGCAGCAAGTGCCAGGAAGGGCCACCCATGACCTCAGGCACGAAACATGCTCATCTACAGTCACTAGCACGGTTCCCCCGGGAGACACACCCCTGGCTCTCACTGGTAGCCCTGTAAACACCCCACAGTCTCTTGAATCCGATGTAATACACAGCTCATCCCTTCTCAAATACAAACGGGGAGGGGATTGATGTGGAACTCCACCCCTCGACCAGTATTCTAATAAAATTTTATAATTCCAATAAAACTCACGATTGCCTAACTTATGACATTTAAATTCCTGACTTGTCACACACCATCATGAATTAATGTTCCATCTTTCATGCCCTGTCGTATCTTATTGCTCAAATAACATATGATTTTAATGTTTCTATTTTTCTGCCCTGGTGCTTATTGCCAGTATATCAAAAAGGGAAAACCACCCTTGCAATCATATTGTTAGCAAACCAGTATCATGGACAGAAAAATCCCAGGAGAGAACTTGTGTAGTCACTTAACTTTCACTCATCCTGCCATGACTGCTCACTGTCTCCCCCAGCAGATCTCCATGCCCTCAGGTACCCCCCAGGGAGGTTCTTCTTTCCTGTGCAGCACCTCTCACACTGGCATAGGCAGGTAAGAAATGCTTTGCACCACATCTAACCAACTGAGCCACAGTGTCTGGGGAGCAAGCTAAAGGGACAGTCAGAGGCTGTTTCTGGAGTACCTCCATGCTGAAGTGACCTCAGAAGCCTAGAAAAAAGATCCACTCCTTGTCATACCCAATCTTGAGAAATCAGCTCATTCTGTGTCGGGGGTGGGGGGCAACCAAAAAAATAAAACAAACAAAAAAAAAATCACACACAGAAAACTAAAAAACAAACAAAAAAAACCCACAAACAAAAACCAAGAAAAACCAAACCAAAAACCTCCCCAACACATTAAAACCACACACACACACACACACCCCATATAGGAACAACCTCATTCTAAACATCCCCACCATCATCTGCAGCCTTTTTTTAAAGAGGGGATGGGGAAAAAAACAGGGCCTTTGCAAAGTAGGGAAGGAGAGACAAAAACCACAGTAAAATTCTGAGCCCAGGTACCAGAGCGGTAGGCATTACATAAGAATCCAAGTGGGCAAAACTTACTTGTGACAGAGCTATTATAACTCATCTTAGGTTAAAAGAGCATTGCACAACTCAAGGTTAGGTTTCATTAGAAATCATACGAGTTGTTGTGCCTCAAATAGATCAAATAAAAGCAGAGGAAACAAATGTTATTCCAGGTTTTCAGATGGGGAACTGAAGCAGGACAAATCCTGCCACGAGGCGTGCAGTGCTTGAGTTGGAAACTTTCTTCCTCAGGTCCCACTGGAGTACATCAATCACAAACTCACCACTCCCCCTTCTATCCAGTACAGGAAACCCTCTCCACAGCCAAGTGAAGCAGCCTGCAGCTAAAAATTAGTTACCCACCCCCGTGAATGCAGGTCAAATGATTTCAACTCAGCCTGAAGGAAAACCACAGTCCTGCAGAAAACTGGTCCCTCCTTTGGCCTTGTGCACAATGGCTGGTTAAACAACACAGGACCCACCTCTGCCACTGCAGCAAAAGGAATAGCTGCAGTTAACTGCTTATCAGTCACCTGTGGCAATAAACTGGGAATAAACATGCCATCAAACCACTGCTGCCAATTAGCAAATCAGCAAGGGCCTGCACTGCACTGGCATCCAGGGGGCAAAGCAGATGGGGACAAGAACAGGAAAGTTTATGGAAGCAGAGGAGATGTTACAGCTGTTTATTTTAGTGACTGCACTATAAGCATGCCCAGAATTTTATAGAACAAGAAACATATGGAGGAAAATGCCTCCCTGAGTAAATCACAGCACAGAGGTTTGCTCCTGGAAGGGGCTGAAGCAGGAAAATCCTTAGAGTACAAATGGGAATCAAAGGGTGCCCAAGCTGCCTGCCTGACTAGGGATACTAAAGGAACATTCACCTAACACAACTTAAAGGCTGTTTAAAACTTGCTCAATACTTCTTATTTTGCCTATATCCACAGAGAAATTTCGTTCCTATTTAGCAAACAAAACAAAACACATTAAACTATCAAGGAAGTGGTTTGGGTAAATGCATTTTACTTCACCTTCCCACTGAGCTAAGAGCTCACATGTAGTCATACACTGTGCCCCAGCTGATGCACACACTTGTTAGGATGCATTGACTCAAGAGTATAGATGAGAAATCAAGAGCAATTAACACATGACAGCTTGGGTTAGGAGACTGCCAGGATGGGTATGACAGTAGTTCAGTGACAAAAGGACAAAGCAGGGAGAAACCATTAGGAAGGAGAAAGGGTAATAAGACATTCAGAATCAAGCAGAGAGTTGCAGGCAGGCACAGGGCCTGGAGCTGGTTACTGAAGAGAGCAAGAGAGGAAGAGAGTTTAACTCAGATTTGTGTCTAAGAACAGCTCTTTCAGAGCAAGGCAATAGATCATTAACCACCAAGCAGGGGAAAGTGACCCTCAAGCAGCAACCAAGACAGAGCAGTGTTATACATGCAACAATTCGGCATTCTGATACTGTATTTCTTTATTTAGTGTAATATCTCAATCAAACTCCCAGACATACAGAGCAAAGAAAGTGAACCTCACTAGCCTTGCCAAGAGGGTTGCCTGCAGCCCTTTGGGGATGCACAGGCCTGTTGCTGGAGGGTTACAAGTAGCACTGAAGAGGACAGAGGACAACTCACCAACTTCTTTCAGCCTCAGCCCCCTCAATTTTCAGAGGATGCAGCCTATTATCTTTCCTATCAAAACCTAAACCCATAACATGTATCTGGGAATTCCCATATCAAAGCAAAAAGCTACATTCAATACCAAGGCACCAGCTCATATAACCACTACACAACAGCCATGAACCCAAGCAGGGCACTGAAGCTAACCCCACACTCAGAAAACCACACAACCAACCCATGAGGTTCTGGAAAGCTTCAGATTAATCACAGCTCAGGTTTGCATGTGAAAACAAAGCAACTCAGTCTCTTACCAGGCAAAGCAGGTCCCTGTGGCATTCCTGCCAGCACCTTCCAGTTATTCCTCAATCCTCTTTTTGGAAAGAAATGATCACACAGTTAAAAATGCCTATGGAGCTGGTGATTTGACCCCACCATACTCAAAAAAACAGGGCAGCAGGCACTCAGCACAAAGCATTCCAAGGTCTCCATCTTTAAGACTCGGGTGAAGACTGAAAGTTTGATCCTCAACCCATCCTTATGCTAGCAGACAATGCTGAGAGGGTACTCTTTGATAGAAGCAGAGTCTGGGCTGGCCCACAAACTAATTTCAAGCATGTATAAACCTCAGGAAGACAGTTTAAGAAGAGCCTCTAAATGCAGACAACAAAATGGCAATTATTAATTTTCTAAATAGAAATCTGACTACTTAAGCCTTATTTAAAAGCATGCCTGTCTCTGTAATTACACAGCCTTAATTTGTTTTCTTTACTACACAATAAATAAGGTGTGCACAATTACCCTCTGCAAACACAAAGTAGTGTCTCCTGACTGGCTGGTTGACTAAGCAGCCAGCCAGGAAAACATGTAGAGGGAATCAGGCTCTTAAGTAACTGCTCAGTAGTAAAGGGGGACTTGGGCACTGCAAATATCAGTTTGTCCAGCTCTAGGCACAGCCTGTTGGGAGCCTTCTCTCCTACATGCACAGCTCTAGTGTCCTACAACCAGTGAAGGCTGCACACTTCGGCCAGCAGCAAATAGGTCATGCCTAGCCCTGCACACCAATTCCTGGTGTACTGCAAAACTGAGTTCTCCTGTGGACTTCCCACTTCCTAATGAGGAGCATGTTAATGCTGAATTCTTTCCCACAAGGCACTCCAACAACTTCTCTTTACTATGCCTCTGCCTGTTTTCATGATACATGTAGGATGTTGATCTCCTCATGAGTTGCAATCCTCTATTAAGTTAAAATTAATTAGCCAAAGGCCTCCAGTGTCATTAGGAGAAGGGACAGAGAGAGTGAGAGCATGAAAGATTTTCCTCAATAACCTGTGCTAAATACAGCAACATAGTAAAAATGTATTCAGATAGTTTATGTCTCAAATTTAGAAACCATACCACACTGAAGTTTTCTGATACAGCCTCAAGCTGAAGACAGGTTTTCTGTCAATACCGAGCATTTCCTGGGTTCAGCTGCATGGTTTCCTAACATTAACATCCAGAAATCTTGACTAAGGGGCTGGGTCTTCCACAGCCTAGACCTGCTGGTCCTCACATCCAGTGATCAGATAAAGCCATGGAGAAGGAAGATGAATCCAAAGCTATTACTAGATCCACACCTCTGGGTCACCCACTGCTCCTTCAGTGATTAGGACGGCCTCCAGCCCCTTAGGCTTACAGATAATTCAAACCTTAGAGGACAGGCACGACCCTGCCCAGCTGCACTTTGGAGCACTCTGAGGTTTACCACTTGAGCAGCTGAATGCTTAAAATCCCCTTCCTGGGTTTTTTGCCTTTCCTCCCTGCCTCCTATGGGGAAGGGGGAAAAAACCAAGCCAAACTCCATCCAAAACCTCACAAACCTGAGCTCCTGCAATTAGAGCTGGGATAAGTGATCTGCTTGTGATTGCACAGCTGGGGTCTGAAGACAAGCGCGTGCACAGAGGAAGGGCCAGAAATAGATGTTACTGGGAGAAGGCAGATCTATCTGGCCCATCTGAGAGGAGGAAACCTTGATGAAAGGCACTGGGAAAAAAAACTCATTTCAGCAGGAAGTTTGGATTTAACCCAGGATGGAAAGGGAGGGGGGAGAGAAAAAAAAAAATCAGCTTTAGAGTCCTCAAAATTTTTACACAAGGTTTATGTGAAACAAATGCTCAGACCCAGCTTGTAGCACTCTGCAAACATCTGGCCCAGGGTCCCCACCTCTCTGTGCCAACCCTCCCTGGCAGTGAAACCACTCTCTCATTTATTAGACACATTTACCATCTTATTGACTCAGCTTCACCAGCAACCATCCAAGCAGTCAAAGGAGAAGGAAGACCAGAGCGGCAGTGATAACATGCAGCAGTAACAACACACAAGCACCATCCCATAGTCCCCAGTCCTGCATGCAGTCCTTCCACAAGAGGTTTCAGAGAGTATTCCTCACTCCCATCTGCTACTGTACCTGGTTACAGCAGCCCAAGACTCAGAGCACAGTGACATTTCCATTAATCCTTTTATCCCTGGCTCCTACGTGCAGTGGCTGCAGAAGATGTCAGGCCTTCAAGGGAAGCAGTGTCTGCAGAGCAGCAAAGGAAGCACCTTGGTGCTGAGGCCATGGAAGGGATCCCAGGACACCTGCCAGGCTGTGCAAAGCCTCAGGAGCCACCCTGGAAAAAGCAGCCTGGCTGCAAGGAAGCAGTGGCACTGAGTCTGAAAGCCTCTGGGGAGCAAGAGGGGGTCACCATCTCTGCGAGAACTAAGTCTCCATCCCCATGTGCCGAGCATCCTCCACAGGGAACATCCACCTTGCAAACATCCATGCGGCCAAGTCCCAGGAACAGCATCAAAACCCACTGGCAAGCACTAACCAAATAATATACTTACTCGCCTCAAGCATCAAAAGGCAAGGAAAGAAAGATGTTAAAAACATGATCAATCTTACATAGCCCAAGCAGTAAACAAACACATACTTCATCACCACATACCAACCTTAACACTTGACACAAGATGGATATGGGTTTTTTCCCACTCCCCAAAGTAATTCCAAAAGACAAAAACAAACACTTTGGGAAAAAGCAGCAACAATTGCTTGTGTACACATTAATGACATATTCAGCCTCAAAGCAAGTGTATGGGGGTTTTTAAACTCCTACAACATCCAAACTAATTTCTTCAGGAATCAAACGTTATTCATTTTATCTGCTAGATACATAAACAGCAACTACACCATTGACAAACAACTCTTCAAAAAAAAAAAAAAAAAAGAAAGAAAAACCAAAAACAAAAAACCAAACAATTGAAAGTAGTTTGGAGAGAACACTTCCCTGGAACAAACAACTACAGAAAACACAAAAAGCCACGACAAATCAAAATAACAAAGGGCAGAAATCAGGAAAATCCCAGTGGTCAGCATTAACAAGGGTTTATTATAAAAAATACGCAATTCTTTAAACTCAAAATGGCTCAGTCCATGTTCACAATGCCCTCAACTACTCATGCCCTTTCGTACTTCAGATCTTCTATTTAGCAAGTACTTCACTGTCACTTAGCAACTGTAAATGGTTTTCCAAAAAGGAAGCTTTTGGGGTTTTTCAGTTCACATCATCTCTGAGCAGACATCAAAAGACAAATCTACCCTGCTCTGCAGGTCGCATTTATCTCCTTGCCCCAGGAACAACTCTGTATCGATGGCCCAATGCATCTGCAGACTCAAATGGATGCACTTTTTAATGGAAGAAGCCACTAGCACTAGTTTCCAAAAAGCAGTGATACACACACTCTCCATCCAGCCCATCATCTCACTCCCAAGGCTGGATACTGCATAACCCCTTTTCACCTTTTATATCTACACTGGAGCACAGAGGGGTTTGATCTCGGACACAGTCACTTGGACAAGATATTTCAGGCCCATGGAGCACCCTGCACAGTGGCCTGAAATTCACAGTTTGCTTTATCACCTTGGGAAAAGTAAATACACATTTAGAAAATAAACCAGTGCCCTTGGCATCAAGGATGTGGAAATCCCCCGTGACACTGTACTCGCTGGCTAATGATGCCCCAGCAGCTGGACACTTGTGCAATGTCCCATGATAACAGGACTCCAGTCTCTCCAGCACAAAACGACCCTACCCCAGGCCTGCTGCAGATGCCAGTTTAAGAAGGCAATAATTAGGAGCAGAGCTGGCAGCTCCGCACCCCAGGATTTGTATCGGAAAAGCAGCCTTTGGTTAAAAACTAACGAGCAGGGCAGGCACTGGCTGTGCGCTGGGGAAGGCGACTGCCCCCAAACTCTGCAGAAAGAGAAACGTGTACCACCCACCGCAAGGCTGCTAATGATGCAAGAGCTCGTTAGAGCAGCGATCAAAGCCAGGGCAGTTATTAGAAACCCAAACCCATCAGCTGCCCAGCAGGAGCTCGCCCCATCCTGCATCGAAACTCATTCCGCTTCCCTGCGCATTCACTTTTCCATCTCCTGCCCTTTCCCACCTCTCCCCGTCTTTCCCCATCAGCATTCCATTTCCCTTTCCTTGCTGTTCCCAACAGGCACTTTGAGGATTCACTCTGCAAGTCGCCTTTCCATAGGGAGGAGAGGGAAAAGGGGACAGGAGCCCCTGGCACTCACATGTAGTGCAGGTGAGGGTTCTTGGCAAAGGCGCGTGGCTGGATGTTTCGTAGTCCTGAGTTCCTGATTGTCCTGCAGAGAGATGCAGAAGGGCAGCAATGGAGTAAAGGCAGACATTGCTGCAAACCCCTGCTCAGCACCCGAGGTGTGCTGAGAGTCCTCGATTCCCCCCCACCCCATCCCTGGGAGGCACATCTGTCCCCAGGCATCCTCTGAGAACTGTAAGCAAAGAGGAAAATGGGCTTTTCAGCTTTGTCTCAAATGGTGAGAACACAGGCTCAGTGCAGAGCAGCTGTTGGGCAAGGCTCTGCTTCCACATGCACAAAGGCTTGCTGGGGTGGCACAGGCTATCTCCTGCTCCTCTCCCTCCATCCTCACAAACAGCATTGCCACAGCAAACCTAACCCTCAGCAAAATCATCTCCCCTCTTCATAACCAAGAGAAGACCCTTCGGCTTGCAGCTCTGATAAGGAAGGGTATTTTGCACAGGGAATTTTGGACACTGAAAGGGGAATCTGCTTCACAACTTGTTTTGGAAAAGCTCTCTCAGTACTATGACCAGTATGTACCAATATCTGCTGTCACTGCTACTTTGTTAGGTGAGAGGAGAACAGCAGTCAGTTTGCTTACAATGGGCCTGTATATTAAAAGTACAGCTTGCTGGAGTTTGGTTACTGAGTGCTCAGTCACATACACCTCCTCCAGCCCACATGGGAGCTGTACTTAATGTAAAGCTCCCAGTGAAACACATTATTAGTCTCTGATTATCCCTAAGCAACACTCTGCATCTCACACAAGCAGCACCCAGGGCAATCCGAAATTTAGCAAGATCCAGGAGGGGGACTTAAGAGATGGGCTGGTATCCTTGCTTGGCCAGGCTTCTCAAGAATCTGGCAAGTCCCTTCAATCTCATGGACCTCAGTTCCCCCTCCATGATGCACACAGTTGACCTCTCCCCATGCTTGAAGATCTGTGCAGGGAGATGCAATTCCTTTATTGTGCAGCACCACCATGATGATAACTGCACTAAATGAGGATCAACAGCCCAGCAATGAAGGATTGGTGGAGACAGCTGGAATTTCGCATTGTGGGGCTGAAATGAGTCAGAACAACACATAAGCCCAGAACCAAAACAGCAGGGGATAGGAGAGGTCAGGGCTGATGTGTGTTGACAGAGCTGTCAGGAGCTAGCAATCTTCCTTCTCACAGACCCAGCAAAGACCAAAAAACACTTCATCTCCATTTTGTGAAGTCTCATAGCAAAACACAGCAGATCCAGCAGCTTAAACTGACAGCATGAAGACTGCAGATGGAGGAAAGCCATCTGGGGTGGGCTCTGCTGGAAGAAAGGGGTTGCCCAGTCCCACTCCCCTCCCTGATGAATAGGACATACTCACAGCCTCTGGAGTCCTGTGTACAGCTCCATGTCAACGGCATTCAGTGTCTGCAAGTTCTTCCAGTTCTCTATGTGTCTGTGGAGAAGAAGGAAAGGCTCAGCTGTGGCACAACCAGATGGTTGCTCTGCCCATGCAGGGGACAGCACACAGAGGGAGGATATCATGCCCTACCATCCAGTCCTGTTCTGTTTTACCACCATTTTGGAAAAGTCGAACAGCATGGTTTTACCCACAGTTTCGAGCATGGAATGTGCAACCGAGCCATTGAACATCCTTGCCCAAGTCATTGCCCCTTACTGCACACATCAGTGAACAAAGACACAATTGAAATGGCTCATACAAAAAGACTGAAAGCAAATAAAACCTCTCAACAAAAACTTACAGCCTAAATTTAAAAAGTCATGTATTTATCCAGTCTCTAACTGGGGTGGATAAACAAGGCCCTGGTCTTTGCTGGCTGGAACTGCTGCTGGCAGGAGAGCACCAAGCTCAGTTTGGAAACATTGCCTTTATTACAAATTCCTCAGTTGCCTGGGGCAGTCTGGCAGGTATGTTATAGAGAACAAAAACAGAAATAGATCTGTCACCACAGGATCATTTTCAGTAAATATTAGAGCTGGGGGAAGGTGACAGATCAGCAGACCCAGTGAACAGGGTGCCCTGTTGTCAGCAGCACAGGAGTGATGCTGGCAGCAGTGTGGCTGCAGCCGTGGGCCTCTGCTAACAGGCTGCAATGCTGCATGGTGTAAAAGAAGTTCAGTCCTCATCCCCCAGGCAGTCCTTGGGCAGTTCTGGCTTTCTCTAATTTAAATTCAGACACCCTCCCACCAGAAAGCACAAACATTTTCAAGAAGGTTCTTGTTGAAAAGCAGGTGGAGTTGGTCCTCTCCAAGAGTCAACTGAAAGGGGGAAAAACATCTGGCATGTCCCCTTAGACAATATGTGAAAGAAGCCCAAATTTGAAGTCTCTGAACACATGCACCTTAGCTCACAGCTGCCTTTATGCAATAGTTGGCTTTGGACTTGACCCTGGAGAGGGGAAATGTCTCCAAGTGATGCAGCATTGGAGTGATGAAAAAACACTGAGAACTATCCTGTGATTCTATGATTCTAGGCAAAAAAGTTGCAGGACGCCCCCATGGTGGTCCAGAGGGTGAGTAAGCACAAAATGGATCTTAGATCACTTCTAGAGCAGTTGCAGGGACCACACGTTCCTCCTCCAGCACTTGCTGCGCCTTGTGCTTGCACAAGAACAGATGAATTAGCATGACGGAAGTACATGGGTTTATTTGAGCCACATCCCAAACAACATCCAGCTCAAACATGAAAAATACAAAGCCTGGACTAAACCTCAACATATTTCTCCGCTCTCACCACACAAATCCAAGAAAAGCAGAGACCCACAAGAGTCACCTCTGCTTTCCACATGTTCCATAATTGTCTGCATGCCTAGAGGGGTTAGTGTAAGGACAGAGCATAAGCTCCCAACCACTGCTGCATGACAGTGTAAGCCACGGTTCATCCTCAATGACCTGCTCATTGGCTTGGATCGCCTGTGTCCCAGACAGAATGAGAAACAGGACATTATTACATCCATTTCATATTCCCTGCCAACATCTAAGGCCCCTGTGAACATTTGCAGAACAAAACACAGTCTGGGAGGAGTCAGTCAGGAGAACCAACAGCTCAGTGAAACCCTTTCAAGTCAGGGCAGGACTGCCAGTTCAGGTCCTGGTGCATAAGGTTGCAGGACTGAGCAAGGCTACAAACACAGGCTGAAAACATTTCCCATCTGCAATTCCTACATAGCAAAGTGAAGGTCCTCCAAGAGAAAGGACATGAGAAAAAGGAGGAACGGGATGATGTGGGATTACCACCAGGGCATGCTGAAGCTACAGCATCCAAGCAATGACCTTCAGGGACGGATGGAGCAGTCCCGAGCCAGGAGCAATGGAGCAACCACAGCTGGGAAGGAGGTGGCAGCCAGATTGGCTCTTGTTTTATTGATTGTGTTAGCTAAAAAAAGTCAAGGTTATTTTTGACTTGACACTCAAAGCCATGTGGGCAGCATTCTAGAAGAGACAGAAAAAGATCCAAACTTGTTCCCAGCAACATGCTCAGACAGGAATTTCTGATGACTCAGCACTGGAGTATGGTGGTCCTCTTGGGGGCCTCCCCATGGCCAAGGTCCCCTAGAAGTGACATTACAATAGACTGTAAATACAACTCGGCAACCTGTATTCCAGCCTCCCAGTCAAAGCCCATGAGCTTCCTGAGCCAGACACACTTTGGTGCCTTATTTAACACAAACATAACATACCCATAAAGTGAAATATGAGAACCAGCAGAGGATATACAGACACACATATAGGATAACCCCCCAACCCAGCAACTGCTTTATGCAGAGTGCAATGCAGGGAAATAACATCTTCAATCAGGTGCACAGGTGACCAAAGGACTCTGAGTCCTTTAAGCTACACAAACACTTTCTTTCTCAGGGATTTCCAGAAATGGCTTTTCCCCTTTTTTCTCTGATTTTTCAACTTAGCAGGAGTTGCACCCTTGCTCCTAGAAGTGACAAATCAGTCTTGGTTTACAGGAACCTCAAAGATATACCAGGAAAACCATTTTCTTTGGTTCCCTATTGCTTTGGAAAGAATAGTACAGTTTTGCACTGGCTGGGTTCACCTGAACCCACTTTAAAAACAAAACAAAAATGCATCTTATTCTGAAAGCTCAAGGAGTCAAGCTGTGATTGCAAAATTGGCAGTGCTTGCAGAGGAAAACAAACCAACCAAGCAGAGAAACTCCACCCCTGAAACTTAAGTCCCTCTCATATCCCTCACTATCTCAAGTAGCTCCCCCTCTTTTTCTTCCAGTTTTTTGCTTGCCCTAGAATTGTTATATCCTCCCAACTGCTGCCTAAGACTGAGACCTTCCCTCCTCCTCTGCCTTGGTTCATTAACTCAGCAGGAACACATGGGCTGGGTTCACAACAAATACAGCTATGACAGCTCCCAGCCCTGTGCTGGTCTCCTCAATCAGGTGTTGAGGTATGAATTACAATCAGTGGACTACAGTTTATTCCTCCCTGCATACATCTCTAAATACATATACCTGTAGCATTCCTCAGTTATTACTAAGGCAAACTGCTCTTCTGCAAGACCCAATAGCTTCAAGAGCAATACCATACTTCACAAATCCTGAAGAGCTCACCACGTGCATATCCACCTAGACTCATATCCAGCTTCTAATTGAGACCATATGAGATGCGTTGCTAAAACAGATGAGTAGCTCACTTATTTTTGGGGTGGAGGGTGGAGGGCAGGGCATGTTTGTTTAAATACTCACTTCCTTCTCATACTTCTTCTATGTTTGGAGGGTCCTGTTACTCCAAGTCTTCTTGTTTGCTCTGCAGAGCTGAATTATACCATGCCTTCTACAGGCTGATCAAATTCCACCTTGGGAGCATGTTAGGCTTTGCCCTCCCAACTCAGATGGAAATGCTGCACATCATTTCTTACCCAAATGTACTCCCTAGCATTTTACATCCATTTTCTCCTTTATCAAAACTGTCTTTGCTTAAGCAGCTCTTTTTCCTTCCCAGCACTTCTTCCTCCCTCCTTTACAAACAGGAGCCAGTCCTATCCAACTATCATTTATAAGCTACGTGATGCCAGCTCTTCTAAAGCAGCGCATCTGCACCAGTGAAGTGCAAGGCAAATTGTCTCAAGTGCCCTGAAGTGATACTAACTCAAGTCCCAGAAGTGATGCAGATATATTGCTCAGGCAGAGTCCTGGCAGGGAGGTTGTTTTGCTCCTAATTTCAGACCCAGCACAATTGATGCTCACACTTGGTGATCTATGCAAGAATGACCACTATGGCAGACATAGAGAAAATGGCTCTCTAATTTCTTCACCAGCCTATTTAAGTCCCTTTTTCTTGAGCAAGAGCTACCAAAAACAGAGCAGTCTACAGGAGGTCTTACTTGTATATAACAACATGAGCAGCCCCCCAGTTATGCTGGAAACACCATGACCTCCAGCCTGAGATCACGCTGGCCTTTATCACAGCCTGGAGGTTTGTTTTTACCCCATTATTTAGCATTGCACAAAGTATTTCTATCCACCAGGTCACTTCCAATGGACATGATTTCTTAGCTGGCAGCAAAAGCCCCATTACACCCCATTTACATTCACCCCACGTGGTATTACAGACTGCCTCTTGGTTTTGTTACTGTAGCTCTTCGCATTGGCCATCTTCAACCAACTTTGTGTTCCCACAACTCCAGCAGTGAAGCCCATGCACGTGTTCCTGCCTTTTGTGCCAGTGTCCTCAAGAAAACCATGAGCCAATATCACCTCCAAGGAACTGCAGCAGTTACATCATCTTTCAACACCTCCCACCACCCCTTCCCCACTGCACCTGCAACACCTGGGCTATACTGTGTCTCCTCCAGAAAAACAAACCTCTTTGGAGGTAATGCGGCATCAAATTAACCTCTTATCAGAGTCTTCTCTTTGCTGAGAAAAATCAGATACCTTTCTAAAGAAAGGCAAGGGGTTAGCCTGACAAAAGCTAAACTTAGGAGGCCAACCCTGCATCACATCTCAGCCTCCATGTACCCACAGCCATGCCTTACAACTTGTTGAAAGCCTCACAGACCGCTGCAGCCAGACCAATGGTCAGTCCTGGGCTTGCGTGCTGTGTCCCAGTTAATAGCAAACTTGTGAAGCGTGAAGCCCTGTTTGCCAGCTCGGCAGCTTGCACACATCACGTCATCACTGGTCTCACTCAGGTTCCAGGGTACTATGTGAGGTCAGCACAGCAGCAGGCATCTTTGCCCCTGCATCAGACAGAAATCAGTGATCCTGCTGACCATAAGATCACCAAGTCTCAGAGTTTAGGTTTCAGCTGGTCTCCAGAAGTGCCATGACCTTGCCCCACTTGCTGGAAGGGGACTGGTAGCCACCAAACCTGTGAGAACAGCGATTCCATTCATTCCCAGAAGGACATCATGCAAAGCTGTGTCTGACAACACAGGCTGGTATCACCTTCTTGAGAATGCACATCAAGCCTGCACAGCTCCACATGTTTCCAGCCCAGGGCCAATGCAGCAAGAGGGACTGGAATTTAAACACAGCCAGGCTCATTTCATCCCACTTGCATGAGGCAGAGGTGAACAAACAGCCTCATACCAATTTACCAAGTGATTAGCTTGAGGCTACTTAATATGTCTGGCCTTCCTTCACCCTCCTCATACAACAGGGATAATATTTATCTAATCTCTCTCAGCTTTTTAAGCACTGTGGTCAACAGCTAAAAAAGGCACCTGATAAGCACCAAGTGTTACACAGCATATGTACACACATGCTACCCAAATCTGTATGTATCCCATACTGGAGGGGAGCAGTTTTTCATGAGGATGCCATCAGCTCCAATCAGTGCCCAAGCAGATGACATATTCCTGACATGCCTTTCAAGTGCCACTGCTCATGTTTGGATTCTGGGCAGTGAATAAGTTGAATGCCAGCAAGCAGACAGTACCCCAATAGACACACAATTATATATATACAGGGAAAGTAAGTAGGGCATTTGCCTCCTCTCTCTTGTAGGGCAACAGGAAAATTGATTTGTTGCCCAGGCATATTAAACCTCACAATCCAGACAGAAGCATTAGCTTTCAGCTACCTGATACTTTTAGCATTATAAACACACCTCCTGGCACACCAGCTCCAGACCATGCAAATGTGAATTTGATTGCAGTGGGAATAGAGGGAAGACATCTCTAAACCCTTGACCAGTAAGACCTGCTTCCACCAAGCAGAGGTGCTGCAGATGTTGATGGGAAGCCCTGAAGGCTGGTAAATCTATGGCCCTAGTGCAGGTCCCACATCCCAGGGCAAAGCACAGACATGGTGGGAATTGCTGGCTCCTTTTATCCATTCCTCACATCCCAACAGGGCTGAGGAAGCCATAAAAGAATCTGGCATCTTTCACAGTACCATAAAGCACTTATCACATACATTTAATAAGCAAAGACACAAAGGACTTGATTCCCTCAATAAGAAAATTATAAAAGTGAATTGGTAACAGAATCTTGAAGTCAAGAGCAGCTGAATAACGACTTAAAGACAGTATTTTCCCCATTTAAAGCATCGTCTTCCCCTTCCCAAAAAGCATGGAAAGTTCTCGCAGCAGTGGATAACTTTGCATCATTAAGGATAATTTGAGGTCAGTGGGAAAAGGAGGGATAGAAAAAGCAAATCCAGCTTTGTAGAAACAATTATGAGCATAACCCCACAGTGTAATTGTGATTCGTCAAGGTAACAATCATAAAACGCACAACTGTGACACGGCTCCCTCTGAGCTGGCAGATCTGCTCCTCCTGCCAAGGTCATGTAGGGGTATGTGGGTGCTGCAGAGGATGCAACAGGGATGCACTCAGTCCCCATCCCATGGGCCCAGCCACATCCACTCCAGCAAGCCAAACCAGACCCTTCCAGAAAGGCTGAGCAAAGGAAATAGTTTCCAGTCCCCAACCGGGGAAGATGTGGGAATGATACAGTTACACACAAGCTACTGTGGTGTCTCAGCAGTGTTCCTGAAGAAATTCTACTGCTAGACACAAGCAACTCACAAGGCATTCAGAAGAGAGGACTCTCCCACAGAACACCTTTTGGATAAGTCCAGATGAGCTCCACACTCACTACAACAGCATCTGCCAGGCCCCAGCCTGGCTAGGAGTTACCACCTGGTGCAGAAGAGCTGCTACAGCTGCACTATCTAACAAGATTGTCATAGAGAGAAACCCAGCTGTGGAAGATGCCCTGAAAAACAGCTTTAAGCTCTGCTGAATATGTTTGGGTTTTTTTCCAGGTACTGCTCTTAAGCCATCCTGCCTGGCACTCATAAGGATGCACAGGAGCTCGACAAAAGTACATGCTTTTAAAAAACAGACAACAGTGCCAATATGACCAGGATCTCATCGTTTACTTTTGTCCCCAGGGAGAGAAGATACTCTCAGGCACAGGGTGCACTGTGTCCTGTGTTTGTGCACTCACCAGTTTTCCTTCTATGATCTCCTCAAGCCTCTGCAATCCCCACCAGCTCTGGTGGGTGACTTATGGAGCAGAGAGCATCCCTTCCAGGGACAGTGTGTCAGTATTAGCAGAGGACAGCAGGCTGCCTGGACCCAGCATGGACAGATTGTTGCAGAACACAGGAAGCAGTATGTTCCTGTTATGAAACACTACATCCAAAGTTTTTCAATGTAGAGAGTTATGCCCAGTCACACACTTTCAGAAATAAAGGAATAGGTGGGAGTCAGATGGCAGAGATGAAGAAGTGCTGTGGGTGCAGGTGCCACCACAACAAATACCTGCCTTAATATTCCATCACTATTACTCATCCAGTGCTGTGAGGAAGCAGCCCTGGGGTCCCAAGCAAGAACTGAAGTGTCCAAAATCAACCCAGTGCTGAAGAAACGTCATTTATCAGAGAAAAGAAACAGTGCAAAAGCTTCAGGAGGAAAGTCCCAAGGGCTGCAACATCTCAGGGAGCAGGACTGGGAGGACAGTGCCCCTGAACCTCTCTGCATACAGGCTGGGCTCCTGGTTGAGCCCCAGCTCCCTGCCCACAACCTTGTCACTTCCTGCTACTGCAGGCTCTCTCCCTAACTCCTTGTTATTTATTGCCTATCATTATCCAACCCCTGCACAGTCCCAAACATCACCCAAAGTGAGAAAGCATGAGATGGGATGAGCAGTTTAGTCCTGCAGACACAGACATGAATACACAAATACAGCCACCTTGGAGTGAAGCATCAGTAAAAGTGAGAGTTCATTCCCCAAGTGCAGCATCAGCCAAACCTCACCCGCTTTTTTATCTGACCGGCAGACTGCAAAATTAATGATATTTGCCTAAAGGACATTTCTTTCATTACTTTCTGGCAGAAGAGCCTACAGAGTCAGTCCTCTTTGACCAGTTAGGTTCTTCCCACCATTAGACAGGGATCTGGGGTACATAGAGCAGAAACTCCTGGCTCAGGACTGCTAACGTCAACCTGTGCATGTCTAATCACATACCACATCTCCAAAACAACCATGCAGCTGGCTCAGATGAGAGGGCAAGTCCAAGGACAGGGGGGGAAAAATTCCTCTGGGAGTTTACACCACACACACTTCAGGGTGAGGCAGCACCCTTTGGTCTCTTGCACCCATTTAAAGCAAAAGAGCTCCCATTTTTAGGCAGCTCTCCAAGCACCTGCCATGCCAAAGGAGAGGATATTTTATCCATAGGATTTCATATGCAGTGAGAGTCAGTAGTGTGCAGCATTTTCTGGTCTTTAAAGATCAAACAGCATTTTATAGAGGAAGCAGTACCCTGGTCAAAATCTGCTTCAGTAATCATATTCTGCCTTATTAAACCCGCCCTGCAACTTCAAACTGGAAGTCAGGTTTCCTCACGTTCCCATCTCCAAACAGGTCTGGGGCTTTTCTGAAACTAAACTATATAAATACATACACATATTAATAAAGGCAGACATAGCTGCCAAGCTCTGCTCCATAGGCAGCTAGCTGTGTTTCTCTCCCGGAGAACATGGTGCCTACACACGTTGGCAAGACAAGGAGGGGTACTAAAGGTACAGGATCACTAGAGTTCAGCTTAGCAGGAATAACTCCTGGTACAGAGTAGTGCCAAAGAGCATGTGGTGGGAAGGAGCCCCCATAAAAAGGCACAGGGCCTTGGAAATGGTCAAGATGATATTCTGATAGATGATATTAGCTCAACTAGGACCCAAAAGGGAGCAGTGCCAGCCACATGCACACACTGCATTTCATGATGTGCTTGAAGACAGGAAAATGTATGGAGGAGGAAAAAGGGAAAATAAAATCTCCCACAAACTGGCTCTTACTGTGATATATGGCACTGCGAATGAGGGGGCAGGAACAGAAGTCCAGCAAGAGCAGAGACAAGAGCCAGGAGTGGGCCTGCATAAGTGCCATGATGGGAGCGGGCTCCAGTCCTTAATCTGGACCTGCTGCCACCCACCCACACAAACCCACAAGCACACTTCCCAAAACCACAGTCACCATGCAAATCAAAATTCAGGAACTTTTTACACGCACATCAGCTTCATCTCAAATCCTACTTCCATGCAGCTGCACATTTTGGGGCAGATCCTTTCCACTGCTCCCGTGCCTGGGTCATGGAAGCAGCAGGGAAACCAGAGCCTGAAGCTACAAACAGTGGGTGCTGAAAGGTCCCTTGGCTTCTGCACAGTTACAGCTATCACGCAGCCAAATCCACTGCTCTCCCACAGTCCTCCATCTTACTTTAACCTTCTCCACTCCCCCACAGGTCCACTGCTGCCACAGTGCAGGTCATCCCATTTCCAGCTTTCCCACACACCCCAAACACAGGGAAAGCCACTGTCCAAAAAGGGGGGGGGAGGGGAGGGGGTGGTGAGAGACCATCTTTCTTGGACTTGGATTCTACTCCCACGAAGCTTGCTTTTTTTCCCCCACCCCCGCCCCCCCAAATGCCTCCCAAGGAGCCTGAACTTTGATCCTCCAGCATTTTGGCTCCTCAGATGTTATGAAGCTCGAAGAAGCAGACAGCAATGCCCAGCTGGGCTGGCCACAGGCCAGGCTCCCAGCCATTGTGCTCAGGGCAGTCATGGGCAGAGCAGCTCCAACCTGCAAGGAGACTTGCCAGAGTCCCTGTTACCTCCACAGCATGGCAGATATGCCTGCCCAGCTTCCAGCTGCTCCCCATAAAGCCAAAGGACAAGGCAAGTTCTCCATAGAGTTTATTTTTGAGCCAACTGCCATGACCCACCCTAGGCTTGTATCTGCACTTCAAATAAATCACAGCCAGCTCTGCCCACCCTCCTCAGCAGCAATGGAGGGGCTCCTCCATCACCCAGGAGAAGGGCTCAGTTCCCTTTTTCCCAGGAAAAACCATGAAAACACTATCCTCACTTCCCTCCACCAAGCTTTTCCTACAAGGGACACACACACTGACTTGGCTCTTATTGCAGAGGCTTAAGAACAGAAGCATCACTCATGAGCAGGGGGATGTACTCATTAAGGCATGGTGACTCAGAGCTCTGGGCTTCCTGGGATAGCAGGTATTTTGTGGGAAGTCAGCTGGCTCTGAAAAGAAAAAGCTAACCAGTCTGACTATAAACATGACACAGGCAGGAGGAGGCAGGGAGGGGAAGAAAGAAGAGCAAGGAGGCAACAGACACTTTAAAAGCTCCACTCCCAGTGCTCTACTTTGTTCATATAAATGTGAAAAAAAGCACCTTGCAAAAATGTTATAAAAGGCACTCTGACAGCAGGAGATGCTGCTAACCAGGCTGTTTTGTTTGAGTTGATCCTGCTACACAAACAGCAAATCCTGGGCCCGTATCTAGCTTGTCTCGTGGCTCAATCTGCCATTCCTCTAGATAAAGGCATAACTGAATTACAGAGAAGCCTCTGCTTGCCCAGCTCCTCGACTCACAGCCAGGGCTTCTCAGCACACCAAAACCAGTGCCCATGACAAAGACCCAGCCTCTCCCTCCCCACGGGTACCTCCTTCACCAGGGCCAAAAACTGGCGTGAAACTCTTGAGCTCACACTATCCAAACACACTGTTGCCTATTAATCAAGTAAGATTTGTTTTACACCAGGAGCAGTGCAGGAGGACACAACATGAGTTACTGCAGCTTGGTCAACACACAGTAAATAATTAACCCAGCACTGAACCACAGGAGCACAGGGTTTCCTTGCACCATCTGAAGATTTTGTTCATCACTGGGTCTTCGGGGTTTGCACGGAGGTTTAATGCCACAGTGGTGAGACACAATGATACCCAGTCCCAGACAGACTGTGGCAACCTATGTGTGCCCCTCTCCATAGCCCAAGGCCATATCCCCTCATACGAGACACAAGCATAAACATCATGAGCCTGACACATTGGTGCTCCTGAAAAGGAGCCTCCTATTGCTGAAGGATTCCCAGAAGGCTGGCATTAAACTGGCAAGTATAAAATCTCACAGGAGCATTTGAGGAATCCAGAGGTCCTGCTCAGTAGTAATTGAGGAGAGGCAGTGAGCAAGAAAAATCAGGATGCACCTCCTGACATTGCCTGCCCTTTCACCACTTGCTCTGAAGCTGTATTTAACAGGACACAAGTTTTTTTTGGAGCTGTTTAGGGTCATGAAGCAATTTTAAAGCCAGAAAACAGATCATTAGAGAAATGATCCAGGAAGGGAAGTTGATGTATTTTTGTTATTGTTTTTGCAAATAATCACTCAAACTTTGAGTCTGCTCCTGGGCAGCTGGAGAACCAGGAGAGTCCCAGCACCAGCCCAACCCTCAGAGCAAAATACAGAAGCCCAGAGGGTTATCAGTGAAGGAAAGCTCATTCTGCACAAAGAATACGGACATTGTCTGCCCCCAGCCACAGGCAGCCCTCCAGGGAGTGGGCTGGCTCAGTCACAGCCTGCAGCAGCTGAGGCCCAAGAATCCACACTGTGTGCCAGGCTGGGGCTTACCGGGGACAGCAGCTGGCAGGGGACAGCCCTCCTGCACCCGGCTCCTCCTCCTGCTGTGGATATTGCAGCAGGATGGAGAAGAGCTGCCTTCATGCTTTCTCCTCCTTTGCAGCCAGAGGGCTTGGACCAGGTGCCACCAACCTGCACATTGCTATCAAAACACCAATATGACCCACACTGATCTCACAGCCTCCCTACACTAACCTTGTGGGATGTCCACCAGCCCCTCAGACACCTTCAAGCTCACCACACAGCCACAAATTTGCCCAAAGCCCCCAAATCCAAGCCGCCATCAAACCACAGGTATCTCCAGCAGCACTGGGTCAAGTCTCTGATCTCTGCTACTGCAATGCCAAGGCTCAGATTCAGCCTCTGGCACAGTGTCACCATGTCAGGCTTGCAACTGTCACCAGACTACTGAAGTTTTCTGCCCCAAAATCATCATTTACAGCCTTTCCAGCTGTTTTGCTGCCTCTCAGTGAGGACAGAAGGCAGAGGAGAAGGAAGCAGGATGAGGACAGTGGGCAGGGCAGAGCCCAGAACCAAAGCAGCACTGGGATGCTCCAAGGCCAGAAGCTGCAGCTCCCTCACCATGGCTCTGGGCTGCAGGGGCAGATGTAAGAAATCCTCAACTTCCACCTGTGCTGACACAGCCCCCAGCACCACTGAAATCACATCACTGACAACAAGCACAGTGATGCCACCAGCCTGGGAAATGATTCTGTGCATCAGCAGCTGCAGCATCCTCCATGGCTCCCCTGAGAACACATGCTGCCTACTTGCAGGCAGCTCTGCGTGCTCCTGCCCCTTCCCCAGCACCAAATCCCTGGCGCAGCTGTCCCACGAGGGCATCCCAGCCCTCCCAAGCAGCACAATACAAGCACCAGCTCCTGTTTCCAGATTTTACGTGGCAAGAGCATCAGGGTTGCCTGGCCACAAGTCCCACACAAGTACATCAAGCCAGGGAACTTCTGGGTGAGAGACAATACATGATCACTCCAAGCTCCCCCACAGTGACCAACTTCTGCCCATGATGGTTTTCAGCTGGGTTGTTTTCGGCTTTTCACATCCTTCCCCTATCTCCCCTTTGAAAAATCCTGTAGTTGCTATGGAAATAGTCTCATCAGTATGGGTGGAGCATAGCAGCACTAGCCAAAACTCCCTGTGGATCCCAGTTGACACCAGTGCCTAAAAACTGGCAGCACTGGAGATTACCCCAAGTTGCACAGGGAATACCCTGAGCTTAAAGCAGCACTTAGCACTGATGGATGAGTGAAACTCATCTGGGAGTCAGGGGCAGGGACCTGAAATTCACCCAGGGATACACAGGTAAAAATAATAATTGAGACATTTTCACACTGCCTAAGGGATGAGAAGGTTATAAACAGCAAAAAGCTGCAATTTGCCCCAGTAACACTCTCAGCTCAAGCAGGAAGTGGCCACAGACAAGGGTACGAGGAGCAGAGCTGAGCTTTGTCACTGGCCCTGCCACCAGCTTGATGCACCTCTCCAGGGAGGCTTCTGCTACCTGCTTTGTACTCCCAGCTCTGACACGAAGCTAATAAGCAAGCAAGGTGTGAACAACAACCATCAAGTGCTGTGAAGAGGGCTGGAGAGCAGAGCAGGAATCTTTCCCAGGTGGCAAAGAGACCAGCACTGTCGGGCAGCTGTTATGTGCTCCAATGGACCTGCTTCATCCACTGAGCCACCCCTTCCCAGCTGAGAGCTGAGGCTGCAGAACTTTCAGACTTTACACTGTGAGCCAATTTCTTGCTAAAAACACTGGCAGGGTCTTTGCAGACAATGAATTATCCTTTACTACTCTACAGCTTGGAGCAAAGTCCCCAAGCACTGGAGACCAGTTGAGTGGGAAATGCATCTTCTCCGTGGAAGTGGACAGCAAGCCAGCAGCACTCAGTGCACATGGAAGTGCTACTGCCTTGCTGGCAGATGTGCTTCAGCTGCCATCAACTCTGGATTTAGAGTAAGTGCCAGAGACCACCATCTCCATCATCCCACCCAGCTGGGATAAAGGGAGGATGTGATGCCCCTGCCAACAGCATGGACACCTCCTGCCTCTGGCCATGCTGAGTAGCTGTATTCAAACTCCTGGCATCTGTCATCTTGTCACCAGCTGCAGACCCTGACAAGTGACAGCAGGAGGCTTTCCAAGATGCAGGATGCATCTCAGACATTACCAGGGCTGTCCGCAGCCATTCCCAACTAGAGATCACATCACAAATGGCAGTTCAACTCCAATGCAATCTGGCACCACAGCAATGAGTTTCCAAGCTGTGGGGTGGACAGTCACATCTCCAGACCCTTGTCAGCACTCACTGTGGACCACCACAAGTGAAATTCCTTTCACAGCATCACTACATGCTTGGCATTAAGCAGGTTACAGATGTTTTCCCAAGCATTTGTCTCCTGGATCAGGGACTTTCCTACACTCAATGCTGATGCCACAATGCAGATCTCACCAAGCTTTACCATTCTCCTCCACCAACCCTACATCAAGCTGCTGGGGCTGTCACACAGCACATCCCACCCTCTGCTCCCAGTCCTGCCTGCAATGGGAGAAGCACACAGGCAGCACCAGCACAGCACCATGAGGCACAACTGGGCTGACACATTACTGGTGCCAGAGTGAATCTGAGCACAGCACAGAGCATTGCTGGACCCTGCCAGTCCTTACAGGTGCACAACCATATTCAAAGGTCTAAGTCACAATGTGCATCATCAGACTGCAAGGTGCACATCTACATATCTACTTTGGGAGCATCTTGCCAAGATTCCAAATGCTTTTCCAAAAGGATGCACTCAGGAGAGAAGGATGGGCTTGAGCTGTTACTGAGTCATCCAGGCTTGGTCAGAGATGCTGCAAATAACAGAAGCCTGCACTCTGGCAATTGTTCTTTCTCATCCAAATTCAACAAGTTCAAGGGATAATGCAGAAAGTAGCAGCTGAAATACCTCCCATCCTCACTGTTCTGTCCCATGCCCAGGTAACATGCAGTCTCTCTTGCTCCCTGCTGGCAGAAATCTCACTGCACCAGGCCAAAATATTTTGCTCCTCAATTTTGAGGAGACGTTATTGAAAGGAGTTGCATGCAAAGCTGCCTGCAAAGCAAAGGGACTCTACAAATGCAGTGGAGAGACCACTTGGACCAGGGATAGTGAACCCAAGCTCAAGCCAGGGCAGCAGCCAGCCACTCGAGACATTGTGACAATGCCACCTCCATCTCATGACACTATGCCACCACATACCACCATTCCTCATGCAACAACTCCAAAGGCTAGGGTGACAGACTATTCAGTCACAGTTCCCACAGCCCATTTATCCACTGTGACCCAGAAGCACTCTCTTTGATGGAGCAGGGACCATCCCTGCTCCAATAAAATACAAACCAAACAAAAAACTTCCCTCTCATCACACAGCAGAACTTTCAGCATGTCTTAAGATGCAATTCCTCCAACATCCACCTTTTCACTGTCTTCACCCAAACCTGGAGGTCTCCATCAAAACAGCAACACCAATGCTTGGTGAGGCCCAGTCAGCCCTGAGGATGCTGCTACCAGGAATATTCTGCTGCTACTGGGGCTGACCCTTGGGGAGGGCACCCAGGTGGCTGCCTGGGATCACCCCAGCTGCACCTCGGACCACTCCACGGCACTCTGAGATGCCCAGCAGAGAGCCACCAGCTGTGCCCCTTGCCTGCATAGCAGCACAGCGCCTCAGATAAAAACTCCCCACAGCCAACACAGTGAATAAGATTACAACGAATATAAACTAATGATACAGCTGTCAAGACAGATTAGACTGCACAGTGTAAAAAATTGCAGGGCTGTTTAGTCACAACAATATAAGATTAATTTATCAATACAGCTTATGTGGCACTGGAGAGATAGCAAATTGAATAAGTGAATCTTTTCTACACCTTGCTCAAGGAGGGAGCCTCAGACCCAATGGGTGTACAGGTTTGGATATTGGTGAGGATCTGCAGGCTGGCATCAACCCATAGGGCTGGTTTCATACAGCCCAGGAGGATCTTCATGTTCATCCCAGGCTTAGGGAGTGGACACATGTGCCATCCACACATTCCTAAAGGTGCCTACCCTTCTGGAGTACCAGGCTGGAGAGGGATATTGCTAAATCAAGACACCCAGAAGCTGCTGCTGCAGGCAGGAACTTCCCAGAGTCCTTTCCACGAGCTCCTCAAAGTCCGGCATCACAGGACTCGAGCCATTCATGTTTCCTCACCTTTAAGCTCTGTGCCAGTTACACCATGTACGTGTGTTGGTGCACACAGCTATCAGAGGCAGCATCCAACGCACTAAGGCACTCATAAATACGCACAACCACATCCACCCTTTGGGGGCTAAGTCCTGGCAGAATCAGGCAAGCTTGCAGCCCTGAGAAAATCTCTCAAGAGTCCCTAAAAATCAAGAATCCAGCCTTCAGGAGCTCAGGAAATGCCTCCCTGTTCGTCCCACAGCTTCTGCCCAAGACTACAGCAACCCTGGCAGGCCCATATCTTTTCAGACCGCTCATATGTTGCCATCTGTGGGTTAAAAAACGTGCAAGTAAATAAATAGGTGCAGTGATAATGAGCCAAGATTTCGATCTGTGAAGGTGAGAGCACAGCAGCATCTGCCAATACGAAGGAAGCACCCGTTTCTATAAATATTGAAATCCGGTAATTATCATCATTAGAACTAGTTGTGATTTAGCCGTAGCTCAATCCCAACAAGTAAGAATGGCATTTATTTGCCACAATTAGGACAGCTAAAAATACCTCCCAAACTTTGCCTGGTTCATCCCCATCCTACCACCCCCTCCAATGGCTCAGCCCTGGGTAGGCAGAAATGCAAAAGAGGGGATCACTTGAAGGACCACACACAGGAGAAGAAACCCTGTGCTCTCCCAGGGAGACCAGGACACCAGCAAAAGGCCACCCCATCTTCTAGGAGCCCTTCATAGCTCTACTGTATGGCTTTCTCTCTAACTCTGTTTCATCCTAGCTAATTCCTGCCTCACCATGCTGGCTCACAAAGGCAGCTGCTCCCGATGCAAAGCAACATTCCCTCTAGCAAGCCACCTTTTCCATACTGAAAGTTTCTTTGCATTTGTATCAAAATGTACAGTTTTGTTTCAACGGGCAAATGGAAAAGCCTGGCCCAACCAAGCTCAAACCCACTGGTAGTGGGGAGCAATAGCCCTGGTAGCACCCAATTGATCCAGAACAGCCATCACCATCAGACACGCATTTCCTCACCTTGTGGGAATGCTGCAGTTATGCCAAGAGCCTCCACACGTTCAGCAGCCCTTCCAGGATCCAAATGAGTGCTGAAGAACTCCTTTAGATCAGATACCTTCATGGCTGAACTTGCTGGAAGATGTCATCCTTCCCAACTTCTACAGGCAACTCCTCATATAAAATCCTGTGAGTGGCATCAATGTGCCCTGTCCTACCTCTGCAAGGTGACCAGGGGGCCACCAACTTTCCAGAGCTTTTAAATATGAATGGACTTGGCCACCCTCCCTTGGGGACACATCTGCATTCCAGCTGGCACCAGCAGTTTCCCAGTCTTTAATAAATAATATAAATATAATAAATATATATAATAATATAAAAATATAAATATCTAATAAATAAATATTATAGACTTTCCCAGTCTACAATAAATAAATGCCTGTGAAGAACAGGCAGGCAGCCTGCATGCAGGAGGCATCACCTCAAGGTAGCTACAACCACCTCTTGGCTTCCCATCCAAGCCCACAACCCAGGAAAAATCCCCATCTACTGACCCAAATGCCCCAGGGCCATCTCATGCTTGCTTCAAGACTCAAGACTTTCCCTGAGGAAACGTGCCCAGCTCCCCCAGTCAGGGATGTTCTTTCTGACAGTCACGGTGAATATTCTGCCCTGCTTATTTGATAATATCTGGAAAGGGCCATGAAATAGGCAGCTTAGCGAGTCTCCGCTGCGTGGGGGCGAAACCATCGAGGTGCTTGCTGCCAGATCCCAACAACAGCCCAAATATTCATGCTGGCCCCACCAGTCACCACCTGCTTCTCCCCAAAATGCCTGCAGCCCTGGGACTTTCTCAGCACCCAGCCTCCCTCCGAGGGTAACCTGACCCCTTTGATGCCTCTTCCCCTCACCCCCCCTCCACTTTGTTTGCTTCTAAATTCTCTCCAGTTTGTCAATATTCCCATAATAAGGTGCCTCAAAATGAGACCACATTCCAGGATTTTTTCTTTATATTTTATTTTGGTGGTTTTCTGTTGTTTTGGGGTTTTTTTTCCAGTAAGAATAGCCAGGTCATAGCTCTGCTCCCATAGCTCCCCCTCTCCCCAAACACAGCCCATCACTATTAGTTTAGGGCCCTAAGCCAGTTCTCAGTCCATTTGGCAGCGTCACATCCAAGGCAAACTGAACTAATTTTGAGAGTAAGATTTGGTGAGACACTGTATCAAATGCTTTGCTAAATCCAAATATATTAGGATTTCCACATTCTGCTCAGCCACTAATTTTGCGATTCCATCAAAAAGAAAAAGCAATCAGGTTTGTCTGGCAAGATTTATTCTTTCTAAATCCCTGCTGTTATTGCTCATGCTTTCCTTATCCTCTAGTGCTTCACTTTCTTAATACTGCAGGACTGGAAGCGTTTGCTGGAAATTTATTTTGGCTATTTATATGGATTTTGAAAATCTGCCTCAGCTCTCCTCCGCTGCCCCCTGCCTTCCCACTGCTGTTAGCATCCCGGTGCTCTCAACATATGCATCTTCTCCTCCATCCTCCTGCCAAAGCCAGACCACAGCAGCAGCAGAAGCCCAGTGTTAACACACAACTCAGACATGATACAGAAATAAAACTAATCAAAAAAAAAAGAAGGATGTTAGGTGGCAGGAGAAAGGTTTAAAGGAAACACCCAGCTGGGTCAAGCTCAGGTCCAGAGCAGAGCATCAACAACAGTTAATATTAATGCCTGAACCAGCCATTCCAGAGCATCACTACGTTTTTCCTGCAAGTCTTCTGGCAATCACACTCTGGGCAGTCAGGCAGAGCTGAGCTGCAAGTGACATGGGTCAGTGCCTTTCCAGAGGACACACACGGTCCATGCTGGGTTAGGGCCAGGACTGCCATAGACTAAACCCTGAACCACTCAGGCCATTGAGATGCTCCTCCACGTTTGGGGCTTGCAGAGAAAGGTCAGGAAAGGCTGCACTTCCCTGCCCCTAGGCCAGTATCCCAGTTCCCCACTCCTACCTTGAAGATTAGGGCACTCAGAAAGCTACATCACAAGGCACTCACATCTCCTGCAGCATCTTCCTCCCCAGGGAGCCAAGCAAAACTCTCTGAACCCTGTGTGCCCACAGCAGCTTTTCAGACAGCACCATCCAAAACATTCCCGTGGGCAACCCCACCATGGATTCGACTGTGCATCCACGGCTGTGTGCTCCACTGACCTCAGTGGGAACAGGGCAGAGCTGCTCATGCATTTCAGGATAATGCTCACTCCTGCTCATTAGGAGGAAAAAGGCAGCTGTGTTGGAATGTCATCAGTTTCTGCTCGCTAAGACTTAGAAAGGCTCAGTAATTTGAATACCAAACAACACCCTGCCTGGGTGCCAGGTGCATGCACACCCTCAGGACACCCCATCAAGCCACAGCAAAGCAGCAGCACTGTCAGCCTGTATCAAGAACAAGCCTTTCCCATGAACAGTGACACTTCCCCTTTCACACCCAGTCTCAGCCAGGTCATGGCACTGAGCTGATGGCCCCATGCTTTGCTTCCTACACCTCCATCAGATGAGGTCTCTGCCAGACACCTCACCTCAGCTCCTACATGCTGTCCCAGCATTATTATAAGGGGAAAAAAAACCAACAGCATGGTCACCTCACTAACTCATGGCTTTGAAACAGGACATCAGCATCCAGCAGAAGCCCAGGTGATGGTTCTCCATCACACAAGGGACCCCTGATGCCTGCAGCTCCTTCAATGCTCACTGAAGAGAGCTTACATAGCATGGTGAAGCTAGGCTATGGCATGACCCGGAGCACTCAAGGGATAATGGGAGATTTTCTCTTTGCTCTGGCTATTTTTATATCTCAGAAACATGTCCTGGGGGAACAGTCCTCTCCAGGAGCCCTCCTGAGAGCTGGGATACCAACACCCTCCAGTTTGCAGCCAGCTGGCTGCTGCCCAGCTGAAGATGACAGCCCAGCCCTGCTTCCAGCGCAAGGATGACCTTCCCCGCAGGCAGCCAGGCAGAACGTCCTCCACCAGCTCTCACTGGCAAGTGAGTCCTGGGGGAGCTGTCGGGAGGGATTAACCCATCTTGGGATGGCTGCCCTCCATCACTGCCCCCTCCCTCCATTCCCCCAGCCTCACCAGGGCTCAGGATTTACAGCACAGGCAGAGCAAGGGGGTGGGCAGAGGAAAACTGATGGGGACAGAGGATTTACAAGGAAGGGCTGCATTCAAGGAAGGCAGAGCAAAGCAGAGGGTGATTTACAGGGTCAGCAGCAATTTACACAGCAGGTGGCACAGAGGCCAGGATTTACAGGGGCAGGGGAGAAGTGCATTTTATGGGTCTTTATTAGGAAGCAAGCATCTCCTTCTTCTGACCACTGTGACCTGGGGGAGGGATACAGGAGCTGATGGATCTGTAAGGAGCCTTTCCCTTACTCTGGAGGTCACAGACAGGCCATCATGGGGAACCATCCCTGCCCCAGCATGGCTGCATGCTGCAGTTGGTTTCTGCTTGGCTACGGCAGACCCAGGATCATTCCAGCCTGCCCCTGTCCCACTGCTGTCCCAAGGTAGTGTTCCAAGGCTAGGCTTGGTGGCCAGTGCCTCCAGGGAGGCTACAAACAAGCCCTCAGACATCTCCCCCTGGAGCTGGAGGCCCTTCCTTCCTCCTGGCAAGCCCCGCAGTCCCTCCCCGCCAGGGTCTGATCCAGCCCATCTGCTGGCAGAGGCAGCATTCTCTCACTGCCAAGACTCTTTGCTGCTGCCGGGATAGGGCTGCCAGGCTGGCGACAGGCAGGCAGGGGTCATGGTCTGCTGTCCCTCCATCCCACAGCAGGGGAGGTGAGCCAGCCCCAGGGCCACCATAAGACATACACAAGTCACATCACCCATATTCCAGCCACTTCTGGCATCCAGCAGGAGCCAGGGACTGAGGTCACCCCCACATATGCAACCCTAAGCACACTGGTTTGGGCAGGCAGGTCCTTTCCCTCTCCCACAGCACCTTTCCCCAACTCCCAAACTGCAGCAGAGCTGGGGGGTGTACACATTCCTCAAGCGCATGGTGCAGTCATGACGGGTGGCAGCATGTTTCGGTCTCCAGATGTCACAAACTCCCCTACCCAGGCTCATACTAGCAGCATCCCTGTGCTGGCAGGTGCCAGGCTGGGCACAGACACATATGCCTACTCACACTGCCAGGTGCCAACCTGAAGAGCTGGACATGAAGGAAGAAAAGTAAAGAAATATATAGCAAAAGCTGTCCCAGTGCAGAAACTCTATCACATTGTCACATCCTCCAGTTGGAGCACACTGTGACTGGCCTCTGCCACCCCAGTAGGAGACAATGTTCAGGAGCAAGCCAGGACACCCTGCTGCCTCCAGCTCTTCCCTGCCACTGGTACAAGCTGAAGGCTGCCCATCCAAGAAGTGAGGTTTGCAGCACATCGTGATCTGAGGACCAAAACTTCAGCCACGCCAGCATGAGGGTGCCCCGAGGCAAGACACCAACCCACACCTTGTATGCTCCTACACTTACTGCCCAAATAGGCACCAGGTCTGGCTTGCAAAACAAAAAGGGGAGAGGCTGGTCCTAGAAAAGCCAAAAAAAGAGGAAATTCACTCAGACATTTAACCCCAGCCTCATTCTTCAGGCACTCCCCTATTTTCCAACAGATAGAGGAGGCCACATACTGAAAAAGTGCAATCCCTACAGGGGCCACCCACTTTCTTGCAGCACTGGGCTGCTCAGTACAGGTGTGCAATAGGATCGGTGCCACTAGCAGAGAGGGAATGAGGGGAATAAACAGATCCAAGCATTGACCAGAAACACCAGTAAAAGCACTCAGCACTGCCCAACCCTGGCATAAACAAGATGGAAATTAAGTTGTAAGCAGCATACACCAGGTAAGAGAAGAAGTTTCTCTCAGCCTGGAGAGATGCAGCTTTGCAGCACAGACAAGTTACAAGTCACACCAAGCAGTATCACAATGCATAGGAACCCAGGTAACATTCTGTTGCTCACAGGTGAGAACTCAGACCCAACACAGCCCAGCTGATCCCACAGCTACTCAGCAGAGACACACGGGCAGCACCAGGGAAGCATCCCAAGCAACCTGGTTCTCTTATCCATGTAAAACTTCCAGAGAGGCACAATAACAGCACCCAAGTCACATCTTTACCAGAACCACAGACAGCAGCAACAACATTGCCCCCCTCCTGCTCCCCCAAAGTTTGACTAAAGCTCAGGAGTATCTTTGCTTTTATAAATCTCTGCCTTTTAATGATGGCTTCAAGGCTCAGAGAAAAAAAGGCCCATTAAACTCACTGAATAAGTTAATGGGGCAGAGAGAATCCATTTCAAAGCCACCCCAGGCTATTTTCCTCTGGAGCTAAAGCCTGAATAAGCAAAAAGGAAAAATTAAAACTGTACAGTGCTTTGCCAATAAATAACCCCCAGTGTAATCCGCTACCAGGCAGGCCTCCATTTGCACAGATAATGGGATGCAGATCAGCTGCAAACCACCTTCCCTTGCAGGGACCACCACCTTTTGATTGCAATTAGCTGTGCCGAGGCAGGAACCTCCATCTCCTGCCTGTCCCCTTCCACCTGCCTGGACAGAATGACATATCCTGCAAGAAAGCGCCAAAAGCCAGCACTTGGCTCAGCAATTTCCCAACATCAACGCTTAAAGCACACACCCCTGCTTCTCTGCCTCATTTTTCCCCAGCCCTCCTACTCCTTCATCCCTGTCTTCTCCCCCTCCTTCACCAGCAGGGCTGTGGGTCCATCCCTCTCCTGTCAACCAGAGCTCACACACAGCTGCTCCTCCCCAAACACTTAAAAAACAAGTGCATGGCCCAGCGAGGGGGGAAAAAAATAAAATCCCTGCTTGTAAATATTGATCCCACTAGAGACAGTTTGTTTACTATTTAATATTTAAAGATGCTAATTAAGTCTCTGAATAAATAAATCTATGTTACCCGTGCCTTTTGGAAGGCAGGGATCCTTCCCTCGGGGCCAGGGCAGCCCACAGTGCACTGGGTGCTGGGCAGTCTGCCTGGGGCTGGGAACAAGCCTGGGGCAAAGCCTGAGGATCCCACCACCATCCCTCCTGGAAGGGAAAGTTTATCTGCAACATGAAACAACACTAAGCATGGCTCAGGCTGGGAGTACCAGGGACTTCAGCCATCAAGTCTTGAGGAAGAGCACAAGCAGGGCAAGGCACAGAGAGGATGATTTCCAGGCAGGGTTTGGGCATCAAGAGGTACCTCTTGGCCCTGAAATGGGATCTCAGCTACAACCAAGGGCTTGTGCTCCCAAGAACCAGAGGGTGAACCCACAAAATGGTGTGGGGACACAGCAACAGACACCAACACACATCACCACAGCCCTCCACCACCCAGGCAGCCAGGGCTGCTCCAGCAACCAGCTACAAACACCCACAACCTTCCTGTCTGCCCAGAGCCAGGGCAGGCAACCCACACAGCTTCCTACCTGAGAGCACCCCTCTTCCAACTCCTCTTCTCCAAACCACCACTGCAGCGTCTTGTAAGGAGCAGCAACTGCTGCCTCCCTCGCACACAAACCCCCACGCCCACAGCTCAGCTCTCCCACCTGATAACTCTTCAGCCTCATTAGGCTCTGCCTCTCCCAAATCAGCTCCAGCTGTATCATGCACCTTACTGTTAACCCCTGGTGTGCCAGCGCTGCAGAGCTCCCTGTTGTAGACACCCCTTCCCTGCCCAAACAGCATCCCTGCACCACATAGGTGTCCTGCATGCAGTCTTCAGGTTCAGGCTTTTTACCCTTCAGCCTCTGCCCCAACCTGAAATGAGTGGCACAGTACTTCCCAAGGGAGCTGCTCTAACCCTGATCCAGCTCTGTGCCATTCTGCCCTCTCCCCTCCCAGAGCCTGAGGCAGCCTGTGACATGCTTGGCAGTACAGATGTGTTCAGAGCCCATGTGAGGCTCAAACTAGGAAAGAGTCCCCAGTAACATTCAGCTTTTCTGAACTGGCACAGAGAGCAACCCAGGAGGAAGGGATGCTCTTGGCAGACTGGGGAGCTGGGCACATGCATCCTTGACCCTGTGTCTGGATCTTTCCAAGCACTGAACTTTGCTTGCTCCACAGGCTGCTCAGCAGTGGCCACAAAGTGATTTGGTGCCTTTCACCTCACTTTTCCTGGGATATATTTTGGCTGGGAGAGCAGAGGCAAGGCAGGAGACTGACAAAGCCAGGACCTACATCACTGCTCCAGGAATACCCAGTTGCATCCTGGAGGTAAGAGTTTTGGGGGACAAGAGAAATTTTTCCAGCCACACGAATCACAGAGCTCCCCAAAGGCAATCCCATCTGTGCCGGGATGGACACAAGGGATGCCCAAGCTGGTCTTGTCTGCCTGGGCCAGAAGCAGACAGGAGGAGGGCAGGCAGCCCAAGGGAGCATTTGCACAGCTGGATCACAGACTGGAGAGCCAGGACTCCTTGTTCCCAGCCCAGGTCACTGCACAGCATTTCCACGGAGAGCACGGGATGGGGGATGAGGCCAGAGCTGTTCCAGAAGCATAAGGAAAGTCAGCAGCTGCAGGCACCCGAGCTCTCCCCCCACATGGCTTCATGTCCCAGCAGGGTCAGGAGTGAGAGCCTGGCATCACTGTGGCTCAGCTGAGCACTCATGTTCCTAATTTATCCTGGCAAAACCCTGAGCATGCAGGGTCCTCAGCAGCATTCAGATTACCAGCATCTGTTTGAGCATTTCCACATTAACATTTCTTAGTGGGAACCTCCTGGTGAGAGCTAGTTAAGGGACAGCCTTGCACGACACAGAAGGATGGGGGCTTCACCATGCTCACATCTGCTCCTACCCACTTCTCAGTGCCCTGGGGACAGTGCTGGGAGCCAGGAAAGGTACCAGTGCCCTGTCCCCTTCCCAGCACAACTGAGCCCATCATGGAGCTGTAGGAGAGCTGCAGGGAAGAGGCTGCATGGGGAATAGTACTTGGGCTCAGCATCTCCCTAAGTCATTCCCTGAGATCCCAAGATCACTTAGTTGCCACTGTAACAAGCACCATAGTCAAGAATAAGCATTCTGAGTTGCGTATCTGTGCTGTCAAACCATCACACTCCCTTGGGAAACCTTCCTGACCTCTCTGCTCTACCTCTGCAACTTTTGTTTTTGATTAAAAAGGCAACTTTCCTTCTGTTTAGGCAAGCCAAAGCTGGGAGAAGGGGAAGGTGAGGGTGATGCAACATGCTGGAGGGGAGGTGGAGGAAGGGAATGGTCACTACCAGGCTCCATTACCTACTATACCAAAACACTGTGCTTCAGCTGGAGGAAAGCTGGCTGTACACATGGTTCTGGCTTCTCCTTCAGCTCCTCAACTGCTATAGCACGTGAAAATAAGCTAAAACTACAGCAAATATTTCCTGGTGCTACTCTTCCAGGCACACAGGGAGACCAGGTCTCACACAGGGGGGAACAGGGCAGGAACCCCCGTCAACAGGATCTAGAATTGGGGTGATAAATGGAGGGTGGGGATGCACAGGGACACAGCATAGCAAGGTTGGTGGAGTACTGGGCACTGACTCCAGTGCAGCTTTCCAAGGGGAGTCCAGAGATATATTAGTCTGCTGTTCTTCAACTCAAATGAAGCCCAGGCCCTGAGCAGTATCACGGCTCTAAACCCCTGTCCATAACCCATGGCCCAACACACATCTACATCCACCCAAATGTCACCCTTGCCATGAAATGGGGGGTGCATTTGCTGTTGCATTGTGGGACCACTGGGTGTCACAGCCCTTCCATCATGCTGGCAGCAAATGGCAATAGCCATCAGGGAAATAACCAGTCCACCTTTGGTCCAGCTGACAGAGAGGATGAGACACAGCAGGAGCTGCACACGGAGGATGCTACAGCATCAAGACCAGCTTCCTACCACCACTCACCCTTGCTCTATCTCAGACCAGACTCTTCTCAGCCTTCCTCCCTTGGGGAAGAACATGTGGTTTCTTTAGCCCTCCGCTCTCCATCCAACCTGTGATGCAGAGGGTTAATCAGATGAGCAAAAAGCATTGCACCTCCTCTGGAAGCCTCCAGAGACAGCTCTCAGCCTATGCTCTACCTCCCGAAGTTCTCCATGGACCAGGCACCTCTTGCGCAGAAACACCTTCTCACTTTGGTTGGGTCAGTAACTTCCAAAAAGCTGCAAATCCCCTCAATTCACAGGCAGGCTGAGGCTGTATCACTTGCAGCACTGGTTTAAGAGCTATAGGTATGTGGGGGTGCACTGGCCGCATCCTCCCGCAGCAGCAGCACAAAGAAAGCCGTGACCCAGCAACCCACTCAGAGCCCGGGGGACCATCTGACACTGACAGGGACTGGGAGGCCGAGTTAGGGAGCAGGTGAGAACCCAAGAGGCGTTCAGCATAATGGACACCCAGAGCAAAGGCCTTTCACTGTGACAGCAAGCAAGCGGTGACCCGACCCCCGAGCCCTCGCAGCCCCCGGCGCTCCCGCACTCCGCGCAGCTCCGGTGCAGCTCCGTGCCGGCCGTTCCCGCGCATCCCGAGCATCCCGCGCATCCCGCATCCCGGAGCCCGGCTGTCTGGCGCTGCCGCTTGCCCTCTAGCGGCACAGACACCTTTAGATGCGAATAGCGAAGCGGATGAGCCAGGATGCGCCGAACAGAGGGAGCCTAGGCTGAGCCGGGCTCCGGAGCTCAGGGCGGTGGCTCGGCCGGGCGCTACGGCACATCCACGGGGCTGCTCCTTTGCCAGCGCTCCCGCACGAACAGACTCAGTCCCGAGCATCTCCTTGCTGGGGGACAACGGGAACAGCCTGGTGCAGCCATGGTCCTGGTGCTGCGTGCGTAGCCCTCGCGGGCCTGGAGCATGGGGTAAGGTGAGCTGGCTGCTGAGTCCTCATCTCCATCTGCAGGGCACAAAGTGCTGTGATATCCAACCACAGCACAAACTGCAGCAACGAGCAAGAAACCGGCCCCACGGCACCTCCTTGATGACAGTTTTGCTGTGCACTCCTTGGTGCAGAGGGAAGAGTGAGAGAATTTGGGGGAGACCACAGCCCACCCACTGCTGTCAAACACACCTGCTTAGAAGGCACCTACACAACCTGTTGAAATCCTCACTGCAGAAAGCACAAAACTAATGCTATTGCACAGGGCCTGGTAAATAACACACTGAGTTACAAGCCCTATTAATATTTACTTTTGGAAGCCTGGAAAGCTTAGGGGTTGGTTCACCCCTGACTTGATTGCAGTGTCCCCTAAGTGGGATGTACCAAATACAGCCATAAACTCATGAGCAGCACCAAGCAGGGGCACTCCGTTGATCAGGACAAGCTGGTGTGTCAGGGTAGCACTGAGAAGCATCACCAAGCACAATCCACCTGCAGGGCTCTCCAAGGGTGACCCTATGGGACATTTCACAGACTGTTTGGGGGGTCCACTGCAAGAGCCCAGCATTACGGGATGCATGGATGGTCACACTTCGGGAGACCTCAAGCAGTCTCATGCCAAAGCACAGGAAGGCATCATTTTCACAGGAGTGAATTGATTGGGTAGAGCAGACACAGAGAGCTTTTCCTAACCCAGCTCTACAAAAGCCACTAGCCAGAGACAACACATCTCCAAGCCTTTGAGGGCAGCATGCAGGTCCTTCCTCAGTTTTTTCTTCTTCCTCCCATTAAACATCTGTCCTAGTCCTGAAGCATCTCCATCTCACCTCCCCAGTCACAAGGAGACAAGTCAACAGGCAGAGCTGACTTAGACCTCCCCAAACATTGCAGGACATGAGGGCTAGAGAGATGCCACACACATCCTGAAACCATCTGGGTCACCAGCTGCTTCCGTCTGGGTAGCAGTTCAGGGCCTGTGTTTGGTTCAGAAAAAGACTGAGAAGTCCTGGCAGCCACCAAAATTATCTCCTTCCTGAAGAAATACCTGACATCACCTGTGCCAGTAAAAGTGCCTCTCTCCTGGACTGGTCAGCAGAGAGAAAGACCGTAAGAGCAGGGCAAGGAGCCAACAGCCAGCTCATGGGAAAGGGGGAGGATACAGAAGTTACAGTGCTCCTGACTTAAGCCACCTCTAGAGCATCAAGACCATATATCTCAGCCCACCTTTCTGTCCCAAACATCTCTGCACTCTCTCCTAGTCTCACAGCCTCATGCTGCACCCACCACTCCCATCCTAACATCCTTCAGGACAGCTTCTCTGCATGAACAAGAGCCCAGGAAATCCAACCTGTATTGAGTTAGAGACCTTTTGAATGGTGTCTGCAGCAGCCAAATCTTCTGGGATCAGGAGACTTTGGGAATGCAGAGCCCTTCATCTCTGGAGAGTAGTAGTACACAAGGGACACTGGACACACTGGCTGATTCACAAAGAGGTGAAAAGTTTGTGCCCATTCTCTGATGCAGAGCAGTCACTAACTTGAGCATCATAAGAGGCCTTTTCTCAGCATTTTAGGTCATGAAAGCAAGTTCTGCTCCCTCCAGCCCTTCCAGGAAGATGCCTGGCCATCCCTTCTCCCCTCCATCCCAGATGCAGGCACACAGGAGTGCCTCGGCTCTCCCTGCACTGGCACTGAAGGGGTGCTGCTGCTCTGAGCACCCCCTCGCTCTCCCCCACTCCACATGCTCCCAGCTCCAGCGCAGCGAGTGGGGGCTGCGCTGCCGCTCACCCCCCACAGAACCCAGCTCTGACGTGGCTCTCCCACCCCCGGCCAGGCCCACGGCATGGAGCGGATGCTGCCGTAGGCTGCTGGGACAGCCCAATAAGAAAGAATGAGGATGCTCTTCTTGTTCATGGAAAGGGGCAAGATGCTTCCTCTTGGACCTGCAAGATCCCCAAAAATCCTGCACCCCACAGTGCTCCGCAATAAGCCACCTCCTCTTGGGTTGCTCTGAATTCATCTCACCTTTTTGAAAGCAGCTATGAACTGCACAGATACACACCCTGAAAAATCCACCCATTGAGGCTATTCTGCCATAAGAATCTCCATTCTCTCCTGGTGAGGCTGGGTAAGGAGTAACGTTTTATATACCAGGGACATCTCTCTACCTTGAGAAAGCCCAAGGGTGACAAATGCAGGCCACCATCGCCTGCTTAGCAGCATCTCTGCAGTGCCATAGCAACAGCTGAGAAGTAGGGAGGCCCAGATGGCAAACTCCTCCGTCTGTCCTTCCCCACGCACGGTGCCGGCGCATGCAGGAGCTGCCCACGCTGCCAGAAGGGTAACTCCCCGGCCTGGCCCAGCCCTGACACGTGGCACCCACCGTCACCCCGACATGGGGCGGCACAGGCGAGCCCGGCTTCCCCATGTGCCAGCCAGCCCCTCACAGTGCCATGGTTGGGGAACCCAAGCGACAAACACCCCAGCTGCTCAGTACACAGTGGTGGAAGGGGCTCTGTGCTGCAGGAGAGCCAGGATCAAAGCTCTCCCATGCATCTGAACTTCTATAGGGAGGTCTTGCAATGAATGGAGCCCCACATCGCAAGGGTGAGGATGGACTGGAGGAAGCTCGAGCATTTTCATACGTCACATCTGGCTGGGGACACAGCAAAACCCACCCAGCTGCACCAGGAAAAGTGATGGCATGGACATACCCCTGCCCCATGCTGTCCTCTCCCAAAATCAGGAGGGGGAAATACACAGCACACCTCTAAACTGGAGCCATCTCAACCAGGTCCAAGTTGGCCTCCAAGCTAGACAGGACCACTGGCAGCTCTCACAGGGATCTATCTGTGTGCAGAGTTGCATCTCCAAGGATGCAATCCAAAACTGGGTAAGCTTCTGGGCATGCCATGAAAGGGCAGAGGGAAATCAGCCAACCCAACCTCCCACTCTATCTCAGGGCAGGAACTACCTGCCCTTTCCCTGCTTCACCGTTAACCTGGCACTGCCTGGATTTGCACAAGTTGAGTGTCACCATACCCTCCAGCCCATCCATGGCACATGCTCCATTTTTGCCAAAAGGAAGATAAGTGGGAAGCCAGAACCAACAGCAATTGAAGTAAAGGCCATTCATTTGAGGGGTGCAACAGGAGGCTTGATGGTGGGGTACCACACTGTGGGTACCCACAGGGCTGGTCTGCCTCACCAGCCTCCTTGGGCAGCACTACTGGCTGAGTGTCTCCTGTGCCTCTTCTTCCATCCTTGCCTCAAGGGTCTCATCAGCTGCTGAGAAGTGATATAACCCTGATGGCTTAGTCCCCAGTGCTGGGTTAGGATGGGGTGGCATGGAGAGGTCTTGCTCTGGCTTAAGTGGGTAAGACGAACAAGCCCTCCAAGATGGCCCATACTGTTTTCTTTATCCAGCTCTCTGAACGGGCACTAGCAGTCTTTCATCAGCAACACCCAAGCCCTGATTTCAAACCTGAGCTGTCTTTTGGACATGCATAAGGCTCTGCTTGGTCCCAGGATTGTTTTACCACCCCACACTCCATCTGCTTTTTCACCAGCAACAAGATGGAGCAGCAACCACCACCTTTCCCAGGATCATGGGGCATCGCATCCCCCAGCCACAGAGACAGGGCTGAGCCTCCCCTACTCAACCCCCAGGCCAGTGAGAGAAGGTGTTTTTGCCCACTGGCTGCCCACAAACAAGGTAAGATGCCTAATGAGGCCAAACCCCCAGTGAGCCTGACAAGCAAGGGGAAACACTGTTCAGTGCCCAGCTGAATCAGACTTGCATGCAGGGAGTGAATCAGCGATGACCAGGCTGTGCTTCGAGGCACCCTCACCCCAGCACCCATGATGTCAGGGCTGTCAAGGAGAGGCCTGACATCAGCCTGGAAGGATGCAGGACCTGATGCCTCCCAGACAAGAGCATGAAAGTGGTTCAAACCTGGATCCCAACAGTGACTCCTTTGCTGGGAAGCATCCCCAGCACACAAACCATCCCTTTGCTCTCATAAAGCATCCTCTACAAACCACTGCTGCCTTCTCAGTAAGCACAGACCCTTGGGAAAAGTTTTCACTTGGGCTCAGTCTCAGCCCCCCCATGGCATTTTGGGGTTCACCCCAGTCCTGTGCCTCAGCCCTCCCAAAGCCTGAGGAGGGAGATGTGGGGCCAGAAGCAATGCAGGGGGTGAGTGAATGTGCTTTGCTCAGTGTGGAGCAGAGATGCATACAAATTCCAGTAAAACTGGCACCTTCTTCTCCTTTACGAACTTAAGAGAAGCTTCTGTCTAAAAAAATACCCAGGATCTGTTTCTGAAGTTGTCCATTTTGGGGTTTTTTTTGCCCCTCTCCTCTTTACAGACTGCTTATCAGCATTTTTCAATTTCAAAGCAGTAAAGACATTTTCTGGGCACAAAGGACTCATGTAATACTACCTCTCACAGCAGTTCAGATGTGTCTGTACATCTGACAATGCACACTTACACTGGTGGCTTCCAAACCCTTCACAACCTTTCCTGATGCTCCCCAGCCCCGAAAGGGTTAAAACTAAACCACAACAAACAGCGAGCACAGGGAAAAAACACGAGTTTCTCCGACTTCTTCAGCATCACCCTCATCCCTCCAGCATCACAGAGAAAACACTCCAGCACCACGAGGCAGGATAAATATGGGGCAATTGGAAGGGGAGCATTGCATTAGTTTCCCCACTTACTCTCCCCATTCCTGCTGGATTTGCAGAGGTTTGCTGGCAAGGGAAAAGCAGGGATGGGTGTTCAGAGTCGGTGGTACCTGCTGAAAACCTGCCTGAGCATCACATGAACCTGTAAGCAAGCAGGGAAAGCAGCTCCCATCATCTTTACCCAGCAAAGGTGACGAGCAGAGCTGTGAAAGAGGCACTGCAATTACTCCATGGCTGTGCTGCAATTGCACTGTGACCAAATAAAAACAGCCTCAGGAAGAGACCCAAAGCCCTCTCCCTCCATACAACCATGCCATCGAGGTGAAAAAAAAATAAATAATTAACCCTCCATTACTCATTTCAAACCTTGCTGCATTTAACTGCCAGAATAAAGGATTCCACCTCTTCTCTGCTCAACTCCCACTGGCAACTTGCTCTGGGGGCTACATTTCCCTAAATGCTCACATTTCAATTAGCATTAGAATAATGAAATGGCTCAGAGTTCATCTCACCCAAAAATGTACTGGAAAATAAAGAGCAGAGATTGGAAGCGATGAGGAATTTTTTTTCACACACACACACACACAGCATGATGGATTCAGGAGAAGGAAATATATTCCTTTCTTGACTCCACGCTGATGAGATTAACATGGGCTTTGCTAACTGCCTCTCCAAACAAGGATAATGCAACTTCAAGTTGATTTTCCAGATAAACAAGCATGCAAACAAACGCAAAGTGCTCAACTAAAAATATCTCCCTGCTCCGATGCTTCTCACCACCACCACCACCCCGTGCCGAAAAATGCACAAATCCTATCGCAGCGCCACGACAAGTTGCAAAATTATAACAATGAGAGTTAAATAATCTACTTAAGGGACATCTCACTGTCCTATTTTTTTTCCTCCCCTTAAAAAGGCGAAACCGCAGATCCCTCCCCAGATATACTCAGGGAAGGGAGCATTTTCTGATATGGGGATGTAAAAAATAATGACGTTCTAACCAGACCCAAAGTCTTGAGAATGAAAAAGCAGCTCAGAACTTGCTTTTCTTGCCCAATTTGGGTACGTATTTGGCGATGTGTGGCTGTAGCGTCCCCCCCTCCCCTTGCAGAAGCAAACAGTTAAAGGAAGCAGCAGCTTTAGCATCTTTGCCTGCTGCTCTCTCTCCTGCTATGGAATCAGATCTCATTTACTTTATTCCTCTTAAGCCGTGGACAAACTGTTGCTGGGCTTTTTATGGGTGTTTTTGGGGGGGAATTGAATAAAGGAAAAGCCGGATCTGCGTCCTCTGCCCGGGAAGCCGGACTGAGCCCAGGCAGCGCAGCGATGCCGGGGGCACCTGAGCCCCGCACGGGCGACCCAGCCCGCACCCTGCCGCGAGGGAGGGAGCCCGGGGGGACCCCCACTTACATGGAAGTGATGTTCCTTGAGATGTCCGTGATATTGATGCTCGTGTTGCCATTGCTGCTGCCTGAATCCTGCCCTTCCAAGAGAGGGAAGAGGTTCCCATCATCCGGTTTCTTGCAATTGATGTCTGTCTTGCTGCAAAGACAATTAGCAGGGCAAGCCAGCACCGAAAGCAGATAGTCTCCCCAAATGCTCCAGAGCAAAAATACCCTCCAGAAAGTGCACTTGGTAGGGCAAAGAGAGACATCCATCTCCGATTGCTGCTTCTAAAAAAGAGGAGGAGGAGGAAAGGGGGGATGGAGGGAGGGGAAGGGGGGGAAAGGGGGAAGGAAACAAAGACAGAGGGAGGAAAAAAAAAAAAACAACAACAACAAAACCTCAAGCGATCAGATGCAAAAATCCTCCAGCAGATGAAATCATGCTGGCAGCTGGCTGGGAGAGGCTGTAATTCCCGCTAGGGCAGCGGCCGCGGCCGCGGGCGGGGATGGATGCATGCCGGCCCGGCCGCCCGCCGCTCCCGCAGCCGCTCCGGAGGATCGCAACGGGAGGCTGGGGAGGGAGGGATGGGAGGGGAGGGAGGGAGAGAGGCAGCCGGGGAAATAAATAAATAACAAAAACGGTGCGAAAGTCACCAAGTCCCACCTACTGGGCAGAATTAAAATTGACACACCTGCAAAAAAAACAGACAGAGGGAGAGGAGGGGGCGATCTCCCCTTCCCATCGCTTCCCTCCCCCGGCCTGGCCAGCCCTGCTGCGGCGGGCACAAAAAGCAGAGGAGGAGGAGGAAGAGGAGGAGGAAGGCTTCCAAAGAGAACCGGGCTCCGCAATAAAAAGGATTCCCCACCCCCTCCTCCCTCTCCGCTAAAATCAATGTAGGAGGAAGGGGAGAGAGAGGGGAAAAACCCACCCCAGCACTGCTGGAGCTCAGCTCAGCCACGGCAGCAGAAGAAAAGTTGAAGCTGGGGTTAAATTTGTGGTGGGAGAGAGCAGAGGGGCTCTGGCTCGGCTCCTGCTTTCTCAAGCTCTTTTGGAGGACGATGCTGCCTTTCGCTTGATTATTGGGTGGGTTCGCCCCCCCAGACCGGACGTAAGGGTAGAGAGGAAAGAGAGATTAAACTGAACTGGAAGAGAATAAAAACCAGTGTGGATTACAGCAATTTAAATATTTTTATTTTCTTTTTTTTTTCTTTTTTTTCTCTCTTTAGAGGATCACACGGCTGGGTGGGAAAAAAGCAACTGGAGAGCACCCAGGAAGGACTTTCTAGAAAAGACGCACCCCCCACACCCTAAAAAATGCATCGGGGACCCAGGCGGCTGCCGGGAAGCGCAGGCAGGAACACCAAGGGTCGGGGCTCCAGTCCTCTCTCCCCTGGCTTCCCCCTTCCCTCCTGCAGCAGATTCTGCAATCAGACATGCAAAAAAAAAAAAAAAAATCCTGAAAGAGGAAGACTGAAATGTTGAAAAGGCTGAGCTCAGAGCGCCGAAATGGCATCAGGAGAGCAGTGAGTGCGAGCTGAACAGCAGAGCGAATTAAGATGCATGGTGCATTTTTGGCAAGCACAAACCCAAGCAGATCAGAGCTCTGCTTAATTTGCTCTGCTTTTTCCACAGCGCTTTTCTGCATGCCTTTTTTTTTTTTTTCTTTTCCTCCCCAATAGTTTCATGTCTCTGCTCCTCTGCACAGAGACACAGCGATAAAGGGATGGTGCTGCAGGCAGGAGCACGGGTGAAGGCAGGAATTACAGGTGTAGGACTCCAAATATTTCAAGGGTCTACTTCTGCCAGGCACAGAGCTTCGCACAGGGAGGAGAGACAGCACGAACTGAGCCAACAGCTCCAGGCTCTGCTAGGCACCCCAAATTATCCTAGCCCACAAGAGGCAAAGGAATCAGGGGGGAAGGGGAGCCGGGAGGGCAGGCAAGGGAGAGAAAAAAGCAGCTGCAGGGAGGATTTTTAACTGGAATTCAGGCACCCATACCCCTGAGCGGGAAGCAGGCTGGCCACAGTCACTCACACTGGGAGCCCGTCCCAGTGGCACACGAGCAGGGATTATACTTGGGCAAGTCCTCACTCATTGGTGTCCGGCCACGCCAGAAGCCCTGGGAATGGCAGTGATGTGCAAGGGGCTGCACATTCTGGAGCATCAGTCCTGCACCCACCGAGTCTTTTGGAGTGCCGCGCAGCTTCACCAGAGTTCCTCTTGCCAGGGCGCCCCAGGAGAAGCAGGGGCATTCAGCTAGACAGTAAGTATCAGGGTAGGAGGTCTGGTTTCTCCCTGAGCCCCACCCGCTTCCGAATTACCGAAGTGAAACATTTGGAGCCAAAGAGGTCTCTGAAGCGCCTGGCATAGCAAGGAAGAGGAGCATAGGGGAATTGGTAGGTCCCCACTCCCATGAGAAGCAGCTCCCATCCTCAGGCACCTGTACAGAGGCACCAGAGAGGAAAACAGCCAGGTGTATTTTCTACTCCCTGCCTCAGTTTCCCTACCCGCATGAGGGAGTTTCTTGTGGCTCAGCACTGTGACCAGACTGGACATGTCAATGCTGCAGGGTACCATGTCCTATGCCCCAGCCCATGGGGAACACCGGGCACCCCACGATGCCCAGTCAGCATGTGGGCTCATTCCTCATCAGCACAGGGGACAGGGATGTCACAGTACCTGCAAAACCGGTAGCTAGGATGAGACCAGGGCTTCGTTTATTCTGGAGCTGGTGTAAGGTCACAGACTCATCACGGTGCTTGACATCTACCACACAGTCTCATGTGAAACCAGCGTGAGACCATCAGCTTACCCTGGCATGTTATCACAGGGCCAGTCACAGGGGGGACACGTTCAGGAAGCACACACCCACCTTTGGGACCAGCTGCAGTCCCACAGCACAGTAAGGCTCTCCTCCAGACCGATCAGCTCCAGGATCTCATGGAAGCCACAGTCACTTGGAAGTGTCAGGGTGGCACTGCTTGGCAGGGGCTGCATGAATGAGTACCCTGTCCCTCTGTTCCCCAGGGCAAGAGGTCACCCCTTGGCCTGGAGCAGCGTACAACTGCTAATGAAGCACAAATCCAGTCAGAGAGGCTTTCGGATTGTCTGCAATCTGAGGCAGTTACCAGTTTTGCACTCTGCTTGCAAGGACAGGGTTTAACCCACGGAAAGTTGGGGAGGTCTCGGGTCACTGTCCTGGGCATATGGGGCACAGGAGCCCACCTGACACCATGACATGCCCACCCCACTCTGCCACCTGGTGCCAGGCAGGCCCCACTTCAGCATCTGATGAGAAGGTTTTGTGCCAAGCCACGGTTTCCTCTGCCACTTATAGATAAAGCTGCTCTCACAGAGGAAACGTGGCCGGGCACAGCAAGGGAATGGGAGGAGCAGGAGTATCCAGCTGAGTTCCTGGAGGGCAGGAGGAAGATAGGCAGGAGAAGAAAGAAACCGTGGGGCTGTTCATCCTCCCTGGTGCAGGTTGCCAGGGGGATTGAAGGGTTCACTGGGGGTAGCGAATGCAATGACAGCAAAGTCCCTACCACAGAGAGCAGATGGGCCACCAGCTTTCACCCAGCACCATGGCTGGGTGGCCCCTGATCCTGCTTCCCCTGCTCAAACCCAGCACCCAGCACCTGTCCATGGACAGATGGAAGATGATGAACAGCAATAGCACCGCTACTATTTGCACACTCAGACCCAAAAGAGGACAGGAGTAGTTGGGAGCTGCCCATGGTGGGAGTGCACCATCCCTGCCTCCATCCCTGGCTCCATCCCTCACTCCTGTCCCCATGGAAGAGGGAGTAAGGAGCAGGGCCTGAGTGATGGGGCTGTCAGAGCACAGAGATGGTATCTCAAGCAGAGGCCTTGCTGTTATTGCTGTGAGGGATGCTGGCAAATTGCTCTTTCAAGAAGCATCTCCATGAAGGATGAAATCAGGGTTTCCTGTGTGAACTCTACCCCATGGAGGGTCAGGGGCTGGGTTCCCTCTGGCCTTTGAGAGCCTCCAGAAATTCCATGGGATGCACTCAGACAAAACAGCAGTTCCTCTGCAGAGACTTCCTCATCATCTCCACCCCACTGCCCTCTGGATGGAGACAGGAGTTGCTACCAAAACACTCATCCCAGACAAAGGAGCAGGGCCAGGAAGTGCCAGAGGAGCTCCTGGCCACAGAGACAGAGGGGAAGGCAGCTGTTTTGTTTGTGGATTTACTCTTCCCGCCTACATGGCTACCTCTAGCATCTCACTCTCAGACTGGCCATCCCTTGGGGACAATCTTTCCCCTTGCCACCTTTCTTCCCAGGTAATGATTCCCCAGCATACTGTTTGCCTCCTGGGGCCAGCAAACACCACAACCCCTCAGGGCATGACCAGAAAGAGATCCATGGTCCAATATCTGCTCAGTCATCACAAGCTCCGACGTCCACTCCTGCCTCTGATCTCCGTATTGATCCGCAGGCCCACGCCGAGGCATGCACCGCCCCGCTCCCTATTACCAGAACAGCACTCCCGCTCGCTGAAAATGATGAGCTGACATTTTTCTAGCCCCCCTCTTGTCCAGAAAGATCTGCAGATCTGCCAGCAGCAGGACCACTTTGTTCACCTCTGACACACAGCCAGCCCCGGGCAGGCAGAGCTGCTCCAGCAGCACACAGCGATGCCGGGCAGCAGCGTGGGGTGTGAGCTCTGACAGGAGAGGCAGGGAAAAGGGTTTCATCCTCTGCCTTGGGAATTGGCTGCAGGTTCATGCACCTGTTTGCAGAGAGACCCCAAGAGCTACATATTAGAGAGGGGCCAGCTTGAAGGGTAAATTCCCAGGAGCTGCTGCCAGCTTTCAGGAAGGGGGGAGTCAGGGTTGGTCTGGGGCACAGCATCCACCATCACTGAGCTGGGCTGCAGGTGGAAAATATCAGTCCCTGCAGAGCCAAGAGGCATTTGCCTCTCACTCGAGCTGTGCAGGCAAACAAGCATCAAAAGTGTTGCTCCCTGAAGCAGAGCTCCTTGTTCCCACCACCCTGGGAAGTACTTGGAAGCATCTTTTGATCTGATGTCTGTATCAATTCCCAAGTGCTTGGCAGGAGGAGCCCCTGTGCTGCAGGGAAGGTTGCATCCTGCACATGGGTCAGCACAGCCCCAGGAACCTGCAGGGAGAGGAGCAGGAAGAGGGGCAGGGAGAGAGAGACATGCAGGACAATCACATTGGGGCAGCGAGAGCTGTGCAATGAAAGGTGAAGGTCTCAGCTGGGGCAGCTCACTGGAGAGAAGCCTGTGGTAGGAGACTCCAGCCTTGGGTTGACCTTGCCCGTGCTGTGGGCATGTGGGGACAAGGGCGGGGTGAAGCCATGGTGGCCGATGCCCTGTGCATAAACTCTATAATACTGATAACAAAGTGTAGGGAAAAGCATCTAACTGGGAACTGTTTGCTCAAATTATCAGGAACAAAAAATTCAAGAGAAAACATATTCAAGTGAGGTCTAAAGAAACAGCCCTGTCATGAAGATAACAAATATTGCTGTGCTAGCATTCTTTGCTGGGACCTGAACCAGTCTCCCACCTAGACAGCTCCTGAATTAATGTGTCTAGCCAGGGAAAAAGTCTGGTCATGGCTGCAATGTCCACAAGGTGGTCCAGGGAGGATGTCTGCAATGGTAAAAAAGAAAAAAGGACCAAAAGGAAGGTCTTGGAAAGCCCAAGGAATAGGAAGGGGAATAATGTGGAGCAGATTATAGCCACCGTCAAGAAATCAAGGCAGCGCTTTGATCTGGCAGCGATGCTCTGCAGAGCCGGTCCATCTCCACCTGCAGGAGAGAGGAGCAGTTCTGAGACCTGGGTGGGGAAGCTCTAACAAGGCCAGGCTGCAAAGCCTGACGGCAGCTGCTGGGAGAGGAGCTGGGGAAGGAGCTGCAAAAGGAGTCCCATGAGGCACTGGAGATGGTCATGCTGCAGGCAGATAACAGGAATTACAGTCCCAGCATTGTTCCTCTGATGTCCTGCCATCTGCGCATCTCTTGGGGCATTTTACATGCTTAGAGCCACTCACTTGTGGGCACAAGTCAGGAAATTTCTGATGTGAGTGGTCAGGACAAGCAAAGTCACAATCCTTGCCAGGACAAAGGAGTGGAAGCCTACATCATGTTCCCCCACGGTTTTCCCCAAATCAAACCTGTGTGTTCAAAAATCACACATTCCTAATTCAGTCTCTGAATGGGCAAGTGGAATGTGTGGGACTGCAGGAGGTTCACAGAGTGCCTGGAATACCCCACACTGCAGGACTTTGGGTGTAAGAAAAATTGCACTAGACTTTAAAAATAATCAAAATGAAGAAACAAGCAAACAAACAAGCAAAAAAGCCCACAAACCTTCAGCCTTTTTTCAGGTATGCTTGTAAGAACAAAAGGAAGAGCTACATCCACGCCAAGTCCCATTCCCTCACATTGTGAAGCTCCATCCGAGTATCCCTATCCTCCAGCCAGGCAGCGGCACCCATGGGAACATCCCTCCCGCACCACTGCGTGTTTCACAGAAACTTAGGCTGATGCTGAGATGCCGGGGAGAAAACTGTGCAAAAGGAATAGTGTCCATGGCACACACCTCATCAGAGAGGTAAAAATGCTCATCTCAGGCCCCTACCAACCCTCCAGGTTGAATCACAACTCACGGGAGAATCTATTCCTTCTTGCCCTGAGCTCTTCCCTGCACATGTGCAGAGAAACACGCTCTGCAAACCCCATTCACCCTTGTGAGCAAGTTAAATTCCTTTAGAAAAGTCTCTCCAGACAGTTTATGCCTCCAAATCTGTCACTGATGTTCCTTCCTGGGGACTCTGCTGACTTTGGGGAGACGTGCCAGAGCAGGGTTAAAGAGGGAAGAAACTAATATAACAAACTCTGCATAAAATCATTTACCAAAGTCTTTTTGTAGCACGTTACTCTCCCAAATAAATCTGGTGAAGTTGCAATTATCTACAGCAGGGTAGGGAAGGCAGCTTTTACCCGGGTGCTGGGGCTCTAATGTAGAAAGGACATACAACCCCATCTCAGCATCATTTGCACCCTGTGTGTTTCCCAAGTCTCAATGGGACGAGGGACTTGCAGCCCCTACAGCTGACTGGGGAGATGACTGTGGACCCAAAGGAGTATCATTTCAGAATTCTCTGCTACCTCTCTCATCCCAAGGATCAATTAAGGCTACAGATGCTTGAAATGTTTTATGGTCCATGAGAGGACTCAGGAAACCCTGAATTACTTAAAATGTCTCCTCATCCCATGATGGGTGCAAGTAAGACAGTTGGTCCCACTCGCAACCCACCACACAGGGAGAAAAGACCACATCAGACCCGAAGGAACCATGACCCACAAATCCTGGCTTAGCCAGAAGCCCTGGGCTGAGCAAACAGGACCTCAAAATGCTCTGTCCCAGCTACCTCACCACACTCCAGAGACAAGCAAGTAAATGCAGGATTCTCCCCCTCAGCAGCTGATGGCATCTGTGTTTTCCTACTTTGGTGCCTCTCCAGAATCGCCAGAAAGCTGGAGCTCCTGGAGCAGAGGGTGACAGGCTGGCAGCAGCCCCAGTAGCAGGACCATGCCACTGAGCCCTCCCCTCCAGGCACTGCCACACTTGTTTCTCAACATGGGTTTTGCAGCGTCGTTAACAATCCCGCTAATGCAGCATCTAATCTCTCCCTTCCTGGGGATGACAGCAGCTGGGGCTCAATGGCATAATTGTGTTTTGATCCCCTTTGCCAGACTTCCTAAGCACACACTGGGAGTTGATACCACCTTACAGGAGGGAGTCTTGATGAGGGAAACAGTTCCCATTGAGCTCTGCTCACCTGGAGAGAAAGGGGGGACTTGGAGAGGTCCTCTAGTTTTGGTTCTGCAGGAAAGCCCTTCATTGTTCCCGCAGGACTGGGCTAATGGAAGACCCTGGGGCACATGGCTGTGTTGGTGGGGACAGAGGGATGTTGTCCTCAAGGTGGGGCATATGGTCCTCGGGTCACCCCTCTAACACTGCCCTCTGCCCCCATGAGCTGCAGGGGGAACTGAGGGCAGGAGCGTGGTGTGTGAGCTGTGGCAAATGTCCTGCCAAAGTGTCTGCAATAAACAAATCAATAATTAAGGGAGGATGTACATTAGCCTTTGAACACACTCCAGGTAAAGCTTATTTTAGCCTCCAAGGCAAATCTGTGGGGTGAACAAAGGGGGAGAGCGAGGGGGCTGTAATGAGGCTGCAGGAGGATGAATTAGGGAGGAAGATGGACAATCAGGAAGAGGAGGGTGAGATTTATCAGGCAGGCAACTTACAGGATTAGGGACATGTGTGGGAAGCGGCCATTGGGGGCCAAGGAGAAGGGGGCTGCAGGCATTTGCAGAGGCTGGAGGGGATGGGCAAGAGCATGACTGTGGATGTGCCATTAGAGACCACCATGGAGGAGCTGTGCAGAGAGAGCACATCACCAACACCCCAGTCCTGCCCCAGATCCTGATGGGGTGGCTACTGGCCACTGGCTAGGGGCTGGGTGCTGGATTGAAGAAGTGCTCGTCTCAACTCCAGCCCTTACACAGAGACTCAGGGTCACCAAGGCAAGATAGTGCATCATGGCTCCATTCAGCTGTGGCTGTTTATGATCCACAGATCTGCTCCATCAAGTGAACAAAGGGTCTAGACATCTGTACACAGAACAGCAGGGAGGTTTTCTTCTCCTTGAACAGGGAGCAGTTTTGCTTCCTTACTCCTGCCTGGCTCCTTCTCCAGCCACGTCCCTTGCTAAAGATCACTGCCTTCCCAAAAAAACCTTCCCAATCTCACACTCACTTGTCCAAACCTCAACATGCCAAATAACTGAAATGATCTCTCAAGTAATTTTGGTTGGTTACAGGCACCAGTAGCTCAAACTCCAAGATCGTCATGCTCATCCAGGACACAGTGCAGGGTAGGAAAGCAGAGGAGGACACCAGCAAGCCCTGAAGATGTCTGGGCAGCTGTGCCATATTGTTCTCCACATTGGCACCTGTATCATCCCTGCTCTGGTACTTCTAATACCAATGGGGACAAGCCAAAGCCCAGGATCTCACAGTGCAGAGAAATCTTTATTCTAGTGAAAGGGGTAAGTGTCCACACCTTTTAGGCCATTGGTGAGCAATTCTCAGCCCTGAGCAATTCCTGAGGAACTCCCTCATCACCCCACTCGTCTGAAAAGAGGCCCTCCCTATCCTCACAGAAAAACATCTGTCTGACATGATTTATGCCTACTGCATATCCGAGCTGGCTAGCCACAAGCTTCTGCATTTGGGCTAGTGCTGGAAACCACACAGGAGCATCAGCTAATGTGAAACACAACCCACTTTTTCAGTGGGTTGGGGTCCCTAGAGTCCATTTTCCCATTCCCCCCTCACCTGGTTCAGCACCCACTCGCCTGCCAGGCAAGACTGTGGTTTGTGATAGTCAAAAGTATCAACAGTGGATGGAGCAGCAGCACTAACCAGAGCCCTGACAGCCCTGCTCCTCCCGGGATGCTGGGGAGGCTCTGGGAAAGATCTGCAGAGGGATGGAGGCAGACCTTTTCCAGACAGAACTGAGTTGGTCCCAAATCTCAAACACTGGACAGTTTTTCCCCAGCAAAGAGTTTACACAATGAAGTGCTATCAGTGAAACACCTGTGATGCAGTCCAGCTGAATAAAATAAATAAAAGTGACTAATGACTGATTAAATATTAAAGGCTTGCTTTATTTTTGCAAATACACAGGACGGTGCACACAGCTGATATCTGGAGGTGGCCCCTCCAGCCGAAATGACCAAGGTGAGCTAAAATCGCATCAGGTTCTTCCTGGTGCTGTGATGAGTAGCATCTGGATAGAGACTTCTGCTTCCTACCACAAGAGAGGTGGGTCCAGCAGCCATCTCTGTCAGCTGCTCATGTGCAGATTATCCAAATGGAATTTCTACAACCAAACAGATAAGCTGAGCCTCAAGACTACGCTGTGCTAGTGTGACCTCTCTGAGTGTTCAGACATTGCTGTGCTATGCAGGCAGGTTCAGTAGTAGCTGTTTCATGCTACAGGGCTCCCCTCTCCCCCTCACCTCTCTGAGTGATATGCCAGAGCATCTAATGAGGTTAAGATAAATATTTCCACCTACTGCCTATTAACACTGCTGAGAGGGGAGTTCCTTCTCTCACCAGTCCTGCCAGATCCACCACTCCAAACCCACATGGAGAGCAGGTAAAACAAACCACCATGTACCAACCAGAGCAGCAGGAACACAGTGGATTGTACAGTCCAATTTCTGAGTCCCACAGCTCAGAGACAGGAGCCTCAGGCTGAGCAGCCAGCACACCTCCATGCAGGGGAAACACATGAAGAAAATGTGGTCACTTCACAGGCAGTTTCCATTGGGAAGAAAAGATATATTTTGTTATGGAATATTTGCCTCTGTACCATCTGGTTCTTTGCTCCATCCTCAAAGTCCCACCAGAGAGGTCCAGTCTGATCCTAAACACAACTTCCTTCAGAGTTACTGCAACTGAGAACATTTTTGTCATGTTAATTTTATTTTTTTGCTAAGGAGGACTCCAAGAGATGTTGCAGCATCCCACGTGCATCAGCCCATCTCTGGAGGACCCCAAGTAAACTACCATCCTGCACCCATCCCTTCCCCGGCCATCTCCAGCTGGCCACAGCCACTGTGCAAGCAGGGAGAGGGATGTTGCTCAGTTAAAATCCTGGTTATTAGGAACTCAAAGGGAAAGGAGTGAATGAGTGCCAAATGGTGAAGGATAAAATCAATATGGAGAGAGCTGTTATTTAAGCTTCTGAGCTCCGGGGTATTACAAACATTGGAGAGCAATGAAATAAAAACGATACATAAAGTGACAACATCATCATGTCTGTATAACTGACGCCCTTAGCAGCTGTTTGGTCTGAACAACAGAAGTAAATCCAAATCTGTGCCTGATGCCCAGGGCTGTATGGCATTCCTAAGGGGGCACTTTGTGATCAGAGAGAGAGGAAATTACAGGGGATTTTTGCCAACCAAATAATTTTTAACCTGCTTTGGTCGCCATGCCCTGGAAGGGCAGAGGATCACATAATCAGCAACCCCCTCCATGGACTGTACACTGAAGCTTCTAAAAGGGATTGAGTCTTTGCTACAGGTGGAGGAGACCCCACGGGACTGTCCCAGCAGCTTCAGGAGAACAGGGTGGCAGTGGGGCTCCCCAGGCTTAGGAGCCAGCCTGCTGCCATGGCCAGGACCTGCCCTTGCAGGACACCATTCCCTTGGCCAGCCATGACTCAAACGGCACTGCATAGGCAATGCTGGGGAGAAATCCTGCCAACCAGGAAACACTAGGCTGGCATGTAAAGTGTCCCTCCCAGGCTTCCTGACACCCTCTTATCACCCTTTAAAGTTTCTCCACACCAACACAAAGCAACATTTTTATTTCTTTCTCTTGGTGGAAAATGGAGGTAAGTTTTTTTCAGCTTTCTCTGCCTCTCCAGCATGTCTCCTCCTATTGACCAGACCCTGGAAGTTTGTCAGCTCTCACAACTCTGTCTTCAAGCTGCATCTCACTGCCATACCCCCAGCACATCCTCCTCCCAGGACCAGCATTGCCACTGACAGTGGTCAGTGTCACCAGTGTTTCAGTGCCCTGGGTCCCAGCTGTGTTGCTGGATGACACAGGTGGGGAGAGAGCCATGAAATACAGTGCTGGGGGCTTTGGAAAGCAGAGGGACACCTTGGAGGATGCAGAGCTGAAAGAGTGTATCGGGGAAGGATGCTGCAGTGCCGGGATTCGCACTGCCACCTTAGGGAAAGCCAAAGAAATGCTTAACCTGAGAGCGGGAAGCGATGGCACTCTCGCCTTGGCTTGAAGACCAGCTCCTGCGAGGCCAAGGCACGGTTTAACCTCCCGGCAGTGTGGGGATGTGGGAGGGGAGCAGCGTGTTAACCCTGCTTAGGGCTGCGCTTCTGTAGCTGCTGCTGCATTAACCCAGCTCTGGGAAAGCACCGGCCACGCTCCAGCGCGGGCAGGCAGAGGCTTTTAGCACAGCCCAGCCATTACTGCACCACAGATTATGGGTTTGCTGGATGGAGAGGAGCAGCCTCCGGATCCCAGAGCACCATTTATCCTCCCGGAGGTGCTCGGGGATGCACTAACGGGATGTTCTGGTGTAGAGCGAGATGGTACCAGAGCCAAAGAAGGCACCAGAGCCATGTCTGCCAGCACTGGGGCAGTGGGGATGATCCCAGTAGCAGGTTGGGGCTGGGGTAGCCAAGCTGGATGGTGACAGGAAGGGGACAAAAGCTTTTTTGTCCTTGCTTGCCTTGGCATGCAGCTCCTAGACCTGTGGAGATGTGGTATGGTCTCCAGTCGTTCTCTGCCCAAACTGCCTTGGGGCAAAGTTCCCTGGGCTTGTTCCCTAGGCTTTCCCCACCTTCTCCCACCCTTTCAGCCCATCCTGCAGTCCCCCATGAGCTCACATCTGCTCTGATCCACCCCATAGGGCTATGGTTTTCTCCTATCCTTCTGCCTGTAACCAACTCCCAAACAGTAGAAGAAATGGGGAAGGAAAGGGGGATTTTTTGGACTGTAAGCTTTGTGAAGGAGAACTGAGGTCAGTACTGCTTTGAGAGAGGAGAAGGGACAGCAGGGACAAAGTCGGGGGGCAGGGATGCTGCAGGGTGGAGAATACTGACATTACATGAAATGGGATGGGATAAAATGGGATAAAGTGAGATGGATGGGTTAAGGTGCTGAAGGGCAGGGCAGAGAGCTGCACTCTGTAGAGATACAGCATCTGGGAAGTGTCAGGGCTCCAGCAGTGGCTTGGCAGGGCAAGGAGCTGCTGACAGCTACATCCGGAGAGTAAACTTTGGCCAGTGGAATAAAAAGAGTCTAGAAAAACCTGAGAACATTGCCTGCTCTTTGCCGTCCCTGATGCTTACAGACTTTCTTGCTTTGGGGGAGTGATGGAAGGTCCCAGAGGCAGCCACAGACACTGCC
>JAWWEU010000017.1:7896137-7912653 GCA_035583155.1 Acropternis orthonyx
AGAGCTGCACTCTGTAGAGATACAGCATCTGGGAAGTGTCAGGGCTCCAGCAGTGGCTTGGCAGGGCAAGGAGCTGCCGTCCCTGATGCTTACAGACTTTCTTGCTTTGGGGGAGTGATGGAAGGTCCCAGAGGCAGCCACAGACACTGCCTAACCCACAGGTTTCTCCCAGCCTCTCCAGAGTTCCTGGATTTTGATTCTTTTCACCTCCTCCCAAGTTCTCATACACATCTATCCCAGTGATGCTCAGCTCCTGCACCTGACCCAGTCAAAGATGCAGCACAGAGCATCTCACTGGTGGGTGGTTACACTGTGCTTCGCCTACTGGAAGTGTTGGAAGCAGGGAAGAAGAAGAAGAAAGAAAAAAGAAATAGAAGCAAAAAAACACCCTCCAGGCTCTGCCTTTGTTTTTGTGAAACTGCAACTAAGTGGCAAAAAAAAAAAAAAAAAAAAAAAGAGGAAACCAGGGCTTTTCCCGTTCTGTTCTACACAGGCTCAATTCCCAAAGTGGGGTGAGCATGAGAGACTGGGAGGCCAAGAACAAGACAAGTGCATCTCACCTTATAGACCTCCTAAAACCTTAACCCACAAGCACTGGGAGCTGAGAGAATCTTACCCAATGGAAGCCTCCCTGTAAGCAGCAGGTTAAGGCAGGTTTCCTTGGATACAGGGAGCACTCCAGCTGTTTAGCAAATGGCCAAGAGAAAACTCCAGCCTTGCTTTACAAAACAGGCAGGGATTGATGTCACCCTCTTCTGGCTGCCAGGGAGCTGGGAAGAGGATGCTCCAGGGCTGGTGGCAAAGCTCGGTGCTGATTGCAGCTGGAGAGGACACCAGTGTGGGGAGGGTGCTGATGCCTGCTGGGCTGGGATGTAGGAAACATGGGGTTGGGCTCTTGTCCTGAATTGATTTTCACAGTGGTCCTTTGCAAAGTGCCCATCTCTAGTGAGTGGATGAGGAAGGTCCAGCTTTAGTTCAGTGGGTAATCCATTTGTGCTGATGAGCAAGGTCCTTCATGGATAATACCGTGCCAAGGAGGGTACACCTGAAGATCCTGAGGGATGCTCCCATGTCTCCACTTGCATCTCCAGCTGAGATGTCCCCTGAGCAGACATGCAGCATCTTGCAGCCTGTTGCGCTTCCTGGCCAGGAGCTGTGATGGGCAGCTGTGGGCAAAGGAGACTCACCAACAGCATCCCTGACCAGGGAGGTAGAAGGGATTTTCCAAGTAATTAAGGAAGTAATAGGGCCTGGGAGAAGAGACATGACCTGCTCCTCACTGAAAACACAGATTGCAAACAGCTCCCGTGGGAAACACAAGATGGAAGAAAGAAACTCATACATAAGATAAGGAGCAGATCTATCCTTCAAACTCATCCTATAAGCCTGGTTTCTGAGTTCAGAAGATGTCAAGAGACACAAATCCAATGGGGAGTTGTTGAGACAGTAGTTACAATCCTGGGAAAGGTCCTTCATGTCTCTCTGTGTCTGTGGCAGCACAGCAGATCACAGGGGGCTGGTTGAAAAAGGAAAAATAAAATTCCAGGAATGTCCTGTTTATCTGATATGGCACTTTCTTTCTGTTTTAAGCTGATTATTTTTTAGAGAGGGCTAGGTTGAGGTAAGGGCAATTTTTCATGGGAGATGAGAATGCCACTAGGATAACCACCCTGGAAATCAGTGAAGTGAAATTTGGCTGGCCTTCAAAACAAAGCCAATGTGGCTGCTTTAATTGGAGGGAGAGGATGTACTACTTGCATATCCCTGCTAGATGCTCAATTAACACAGTCCAGAAATTCCTGGGATGGTGACAGAGAGCCCTGGTTGGGTTCCCCCAGCCATTTTTCAATTCTGCTGCATATTTCCCTTCGCTTCGTCAAGTCATCGTTAGCCAAACGCTCAAAGACGACACCAGCAGCAACACCAGGGAAAGCAAAGCTTCTGCATCAATGCACATCACTTGACAATGCAAATAGCATGGGATACACAGTGCATGAGTATATATTATTAAGCAGCAATAAATGAACAAATTTCCCGTACTCGCCTGGTGGGTAGGGGAGGGAGGATTCAGGAAAGGCCCAGGGAACTGACAGCCTGAATCGCTCCCTTCTCAGCTTGTCTCTATTGAGTGGCTCGTTTGCTCTGGGTATTTGAAATCGATTCAATTAACATTCTTTATGCATTCACGTATAGTAAAATAGAGACAATTAAACCTAATAAAACTCAGGTAGTTGTGTCCTACCCTCCTCATGCTTTCTTGTTCCTCTTACAGCCTCCCATGGGAGGCCAGGGCATGCCTGATGGATTCAAATGGAGCAGGGTCAGCCAACACAGTCCTGCTCTGTATAACCCCTCATGTCCAAAACCCCAGAGAGAGAAGGGACACACAACAAGCTCCCATTCCTGCACTGGCCCAGAGATTAGCCCAGGTGCAGAGGTATCCTGGGATGGATGGGTTGGGACAGCTGGAGAAAGTATTAAATAAGAGTCTCCCCAGTTACAGATGATCCCAAGCTGAACCGATGTAGCCAGATGGAAAGTAAACACCTGGATGTTTTGAGAAGTAACCTGGGAGCTCACCATCCCTCTGAGGACTTGATGGCACAGAGAAATCCTACAGTCTCCTTTTGAAGACTGACCTTGATAGGAGCTGGCAATAAGACGCTCCCAGTATTGTCACTAAAGAGGTGGGAGAGGCAAGTGCAGTGAACAGCCATAAAAGTCTGGATCATTCCACGGGTGCAAGTCCAAGCTACTATCAGCTGCCAGGGTGGAATGAAGGAACAGACCCTTGGACAATCTTCTCTCAGGATCCAGACACCAACTTGGAGCATCTCTCACCGACAAGGTCTCTTATGCACACAGCTCAGGGACTAAGGCCACATCATGTTGAAAGCAGGGCTTAGGACATGAGAAGTTATATGGAAAGCATTGCATTTCTCCCCCAGAACTGGATGAAGAGTGTGTGGTTATGAACACGGCCATCAATGAACCACAAAGCCTTTTAGCATCCATTATTTGCAACTGCTGCTGAGCAAACAAATGTGACCACATCAGTCACTGGGCCCATCCCCAGATGAAAGCTGCTCACATCAGCCGATGCCTCCTCCCAGGAAAGAATAGCTGACCCTGAGGGAGCGTGGTACAAACCCATCCTCCTTTCCCTTCTGTAGGCTTGTCAGGAAAAAACAAAATGGGGTATCTCACCTCTCCTTCCCTCTATCATGCTCCCTTCAAGGTGGCCACCATGGTCCTTGAATGATTAGTGAAAGATTACATCTTTCTCCCCGTGTCAGCTGAGTAAGTCCCGCTTAGAGGCAGGTTTGGGGGAACACATGCACATTCCCACTAGATCCCTGTCTGCAGCCAGCAGCATGGAACAACTGAGGACCCGAATATGGGCACTGACACTTAGAGGTCAGATACATGTGATGACCTTCTTTCAGCCCCACATCACCTGCCCTGACTAGAGGAGGTTCAAGGCTGGGTTTCAGCCCAACAGGGGTTAGAAAGGAGGCTCTCCTGGGCAGCCAAGGGATTTGGACAGCCAGGGGATTTGGGCAGCCAGGGGATTTGGCTGGCAGCCTAAGGGTTGGTTTAACTGGGCAGATGCTGGGCTCCTTTAGCACAGCAGAAGTGAAAAGCCCTGTAGAAGCCTCTTCCCAACCGCAGACCTGCCCTGGCTTCGGAGAGAGGGATCATGCTTTGCCAACACACTGCACCCCTCCACCTGCTTGCCTGTTTATCGTCAGGCTGCCAGCTTAACAGAATGGTTTGTTTATTTATTTTATTGGTCTTTCTTTCTTTTCTCCCCCTTGTACCCCCCTCTCTTTTCCCTTTTGTCTTTTTTTTTTTTTTTTTTATGAGTTGCACCGCACTTCTTGGTAAAGCACTTTAATCCATTTTAATGCCCCAGTTCTGCTCCTCAGTGACAGCCTGGTGGTTAGTCTAATGCGCCCCGCTCACCTCGGGGTTACTAATGAGGTCATGGCGAAGGCAATCTCCAAACTGAATAATTCACTAATCAGATGCTGCAGACTCCAGTGGTAAAATTTATTTCTGACACCTAAACAGAAAATGGCTTTGTGGACACACACACATGGGCACGTGCCTGCACACATGGTGCTTCTCTTTTTCTTTCTTCAGAGCTATTTTTGGTGATCTGGTGCTGTGCCATACGTTTAATGATGGGTCTCGCCACAAGGAAGACCTTCTCATCCCGAGCTCAAGGCAAGGAGGAACTAGTGAGATGGGCAAGTGCATTGGGCACCTCCATGAGATGTCTGAGTGTGAGACAAAGATTTGGGGACAAAGGCACTCCTGTGCCATGTGCAGACTATTTGCTGACAGTTTTCTCCCGGCCTTAGCCTCGAGAGAACTGCCTGTCCAACCACCTGGAGGGGATTCACTGTTGTTTTGGGAATAGGGAGTTAAGGAGTCTTGGGACTAAAGACTAGTTATAGTCTTTTATGTCTTTATAGCTGGAAAATAGAAAAAATCATGCATTGAATTGATGCATCCAACCCATGGAGGGTTTGGTGCTGGCACTGCTAATCCCTATTCCCACTAGGACCCAGTCTCCCAGATCTCTTCTCACCTCTGCCACTTTGTATTATCCAAATAACACTGCCTGAGTCCCTCTTGTCCCTTTTTTGTATTGAAAGCAATGTCCATCACTTCTATGTGCCACCCTCGATCATCTCCATGAGTGGAAATAGTAATAATCCAATTAATTAGAATTGCTAATAATAAAAGTCATAGGGAGTCATTAATAATAATTAACACTCCATATTCCTGGAGGAGGCAGCAGTGCAAAAATTTTTGCTTCTCTTTTTCTGTTAAGCCAGAAAAGAGGTGGTCAGTGTTGTTACATGCCTTCTGGATCCTCAGCCTGGGGTGGATGTTGACAAAACCTCACCCTTGTCCTTGGAGCTGAACCAGCGCTGTCTTGTCAGACAGCCAAAGCTGGGAAACCCTGAGAGACTCCATTGGTACCACCCAGATCTGTCTACTGCCACAGAGAGGCTGTGTTTCCCTTGGATTTGCTGGTCTTCCTCCTGATGGTCCTTCTGCAGGGAAAGGAAGGAAGATCTGAAGATGTTTGGATGGCACACAGCTCTGTGGATGGGAAGTGCAAGGGCTGGAGGTGGCTCAGCCATCCTCAGAAATATCTCGCCAGACATGGGAGGGTTGTGACACCTCTTCCAGATGGATTTGGGCTGTGCTGGGGCAAAGAGAGGACATAGAGCTCTTTCAGAGAAGAGCAGCTCCCTGTCAAAAGCATAAGTGGAACATGCTCTGAAAAGGGGTGGGGAGGACACAAGGATGAAGCTGGACACATGGAGGGGCCCATCCAGAAATCTAGGTGAAGGAGGAGTAACTGCTGGACCTGGCTGCAACTGCAACATTGCTGAAAGCTCTGTCCCAGCCAAAATGCTTCTTGGAAACAAGCTGGTTTCCACAGCCAGGAAAGGTGAGAGGACACAAGGGAGAGGGTCTGCAGATGGAGCATCACGGATACGGATGCTGAAGTGTCCAGGAGGGGAAATAATTTAAGCAGAGATAGGATTTGAAGCTCTGCTTCCCAGCCCTGAGCCATGCCCTGCACACCAGCCTAGCCCTCATCTCTCAGTGCCTGAAGGCTTGGTCTTCCTCAGAAAAGAAACAAACAGCAAAATCTGAAAGTGGTGCTGAAATCAGCTTTCTCATTCTGTGGCCAGCTCTGGTAATTACTCAGATAAGTGCTCAGCTGTGACGGGGCGGTACAATTGAGCTGTACAGTTTGGCACTTCACTGCTGTCCTGGAGATCAAGAGGAAGATGTTAACCACAAGGCCACTGAACATCAGCTGCAGAGGAGAGTTGGGCACCCCGGTCCTGCAGCCTGGTATTGAAATTTCATATGCAAACTTTTTGAATAGCCCACCCCCAGTGTGAGATGCTGCTTTGCTAGACTGAGCAGTGGTGAATGCCATGCTGGCAGCACGGGGGATTCATGGATCTAAAGGGGAGTGTAGGTCCCCTTCCAATCTGCAAACTTAAGAGAATGGAGAGCAGATCCTGACAGAACCAGAGCAGCTGCAGCCAGTGGGGATCCTGCCTCAGACACTCAGTCCTGGCTGGGGAAGAAGAGCTGCTGGGTGGTCACAGAGCTCCCACCCCTCTGTCTCGCAGGAAGGGTTGAGCAGGAGCGAATGAGCTCATCCTCACCAGAAGTCACCCTTTGATGTTCGGCCATTCCCCTGGGGTGCAGATCACATATGGCCCAAACACGGAGCAAAACCTAAGATGCAACATGAGCAGGGAGGGGAAATTCCCTTGCTGCTTCCTTTTGGTAATTCTCTCTTGCTGACCACTTTTTGCAGTGGTGTTTCAGCAATGCCTTGTTTTATGTCCAGGGATGAGAAAACAGTAAATCCAGGTTCCAGGCGAGTGGCTAACACAGCATGGAGCCAAAGTGGCCTGGTGATGAAATGTCTCAGCACAAGCAGTGACCTGACAAGGTGCCATATTTCCACAGCAAAGCAGAGTAAGCCCAGGTCTGGCTCTGGGCTGAAGGGAAGCATGTGGGGGACAATGGCGAGAGCAAAATGACACAAGTACCACAAGCACAACAATGTGGTGAAAGGGAAACCTCAAGCCCTGGAGAATCCAGGAGAAACAACCCTCACCCTCACCAACTGGAGCAGGGTACCAGGGGCCAAGAGAGCCTCCTCTGAGTGCCAGGCACTGCCAGGCTCCCCGCCCAACCGCTGAGCAAGATTATGTGATAAATGATTGCATTAGTCCGGGCAGCTTCTCATTTTCCTCCAATCTGGCCTGTCTGCCCTCTTAGCACGGGGCTCCTGATAGCATTTCTCCCTTCACTGACTTCATTTTTCCTGTTAGGTTGTCAAGCTGTCACAGGGAAGAAAGGGGAAGCATGGACAAGGCTGTTACTGTCTGTGCTCTGTAAATGTCCTGTGCTTCTGCTGTCCCTGCGCTCCACGGCCCATTCTGGGCAGGTGCCTTCTGACCATCCCCTCATCTTCCTTGGAAACGCCCCTTGGCATTGCAGGTATCCCCACTTCAGATCAGGAGACAGTGTCTCCCTCTGGCCCTGACCATGCCAAGGATGCAGCATGGTTTTATAGAAACTAAGGTTAGAAGGGGTTTCGCAGGAACTCTCTGGCTGAAGACATTGAGCACTGATAACAGTTTGGGGGGTAAAGACTCAAGGCTGCTGTGTTGGGGTGCACAGATGAAGCTTAAGAGCCCTTCCAAATGAAGCAGATGCTCCTGTCCTGGTTGATTGTTGATGGAGGGAACCAAACTGATGGTGGGAACCAAGCCAAGCTTGTTCTGGTACAGCTCTCTTATTTTCTGTACAGCCTGCCTGACATTTCTGCTGTGAAGACAAAATAGGGAGGTTGGGGGGAAATTAGTTTTCATCAAGTTCTGCTGTGTAATGCTCAGCTCAGTGTCCAGGCAGCCATCCCACCTGGCACCGAGCAGCCCCATGGAGGTGAGATAGTGGCTCCAACAAGGCTGTAACTCCAGAGTCCTCTGATCCAGACCAGGGACATGGCTGGGGTGAAACAGCCCCATCACCTGTCATAACTCCAATTCCTCCTAAGGCTTAAGAGGATGCTGAAGGAGGAGTCCGACGCTTGACTTGACTTGGGGAAAAGACACAAGGCCAGAGCAGAGCACTTGGTTTTCTCCTGGGTCCTTCAGGCTAAAAAGCTAATTGCCCAGACAATATTTTATCTACCCTGATGCCACACATAATGGTTTTTGGAAAAGTCAGGTTTTGACCTTGGTTTCCAAAGATAACATTGTGCCTCTATGGCAGCATTGTGAGTCAATACATGCTAAACACCAGTGTCTTCAAGTCTAAGTATCCCCTAGGTGAAGGTCACAACAGCATGTGGACCAGAACTTTTCCCTCCTAAATCCCAGCTCTGTAAGACATGTTCATCAGCTCCCCTGTGCTCTGCATCCCTGTTTCTCCTTTCGCCAAAAGGCCACGATAATCCTATATGAACTTTCTGCACATGCTCAATAGAGGAGACATGCTCTGAAATCCTTGGGTGGAAGATATCCCATAGCTGCAGTCCTCTCATCTGAGCAAAAACAGCACAAGGAGCAATGTAGCTGGCACTTGCAGCATTTCTAGCATGTTTCTCTTCTTCAAAGCACTTTGCAAATACAATATAACTCTCCTAACCCCCTGTGAGGGAGCTAGGGAAGCCTAATTATTCCAACTAACAAGCACCTCTCATTTTCATTTAGCAGAGCAAGGTGAGACTTTCACGTCTGGTTCTCCCCCACCTCCCCTAGACAGCATTCCTTCATGTTGATACGAGGGTTAACAGCCATTTGTAATCATATTAGAGAGGCAGTTTAATTCCAAGGAGGCTTGTTCCCTGGACTCACTCCTCTCCACTGCATCGCAATGAGCAGATCAAACAGCACCAGTTCCGATTTGGAGATCGATCCAGGACAAGCGGAGCACATCCACGGGCTGGGAGCGTGGTGGAGATCATGACCAGCATCCTGCTCCACCAGGGGAAATCTTTGCAAACGTCATTCAAGAAGGGCTGAATTAAAGTATCAGGTACCAAGGAGCAAGGGATGGCTGCAGGCGGGGTTGCACAGCCAAGTGATGGGTCAGGTGGGTGACCTGAGGTGTTATCACTTTGCTGCTGCCCCATGGAAAGTGCTGAACTCAGTAAACACGGGATTTTGGCTTTTAAACCCCAAGGAGAAAGCCATCTATCCCACATGGGCTGGGATCGGCTGCTGGGAAGGGCTGAGGCAGGGTAACAATTCCATGTGCCCATATTTCAGGATTATTTAGGGTTTAGGAAAGATGCCAGCATGTAGAAATCAGTAAAAAATGCTGATTTTCTCTTCAAATACCTTTCCTGAGTCCCCTCATTAGGCAGCCTGTTTAGCTGTTTACCTGCTAGATGGGTCTTTTTATTGAATTTGTCAATATTTGCATTTGTGCCCTTTGAAGTGGGTGAAGCTTGAATAAAGTGGCAGAAATCAGGTAGATCTGCAAAATTTCCACACAGCTCATCTCTCCAGATTCGACAGATGAAATATAATTCAGGAGGAGAAAAATCTTAGCTGGAGCGAGGGGTCAGCTCAGAAGGAAGATACAGAGACATGGAAGATGTCTGGGAGATAAATTGCTAGACTGGGCTTCCCGAGGAGCCGGTGCTTCAGCAAGGCTCTGCCAAGAAATGCAGAGGTGGTTGTGGGGTGCCCTGCTCCTGCTGCAAAGGGGTGGGACCCCCAAGATGGAGCTTATATTAACCCTGATGCAATTACAAGAAAGTGCAACTGTAAAGCCCTCCAGCTCCTCCAAGTCAGATTTCTGCCCTTTAGCTGTCACCATTGCCTTACCCCAGCCACACTGTTCCCCTTTCGGGGACTGCTTTTGGGATTTGGCTGGGTTTGGTGGCTGCAGAAAGCACCAGGCTGGTGGCTGGGGAGGTTGAGGCCCCACAAAAGGGTCCCCAATTGCCTACTGAGTGTCCCCACTCCAGCATGCTGCTGGGAGGGGAGAGGACTCCTCTGCAGAGACAAGATCTCATACTTGCAGGTGTACGGTTATTTTCAGACAATTAATCTCTCAGAAGAAGGAGATATCAGTCACTGAAGACACTGAAGAGGTGTCAGACTGATGTTCACCGGCAGGAATTGCATTCCCTCTGCCCCTTGCTGGAGGGAAACTGGGGCTCCCCCAGTGCTGCCACTCCCCACACCAAACTGTCCCTCCTGCCTCTCTGGGGCCAGTGTGGCAGGGCCAGGGCTGGGCTGGGATCAGGAGATGTTCCCCAGGCTCCTTTGCTACCTCCTGCTTTATCCTGGGACACTCTCCCTCTCCTTGCTGCAGTTCTGGGATATGCCCTGCCCAGTCTCTATGGAGACATGGCCCTGGTTGGGACCTTGAGGGTTGCAAACATCAGTTCTGCTACTAATTAACTGCATCGCCCCTAATTCTTATCAGCCTCCTCCCTTAATTCTTTCAGCCACGAAATCTCCAATGCTTTCCCCAGGTTTGTCTCCTTACCTGGTTGAAGAGAGGCAGGGACAAGGTGGGGGAGAGACCCCAAAACTGGGGTCCATGCTCTGCAGGAGCTGTGTTAGGTCAGAGGACCCAGAGGATTTAGTAAGGACACAACTAGTTCTGTACAGCAGTAATTTCATCTCCTGATCTTGCCAGCTGAAGGGCTGGTGACTCTACTTGTCCATTTACGTTGTCTCCATCCCTCTTTCAATGCTTTCTCCATCCTGGAGACCCAGAGAACTCAGCACCACTGAGAACTGCACTCTACTGGGCATGTCTGAGCTCCTTGGTGGCCTGTGAGTCCACCCCAAAGGCTTTCAAACCCCAACCCCCCAATTTATTTCCCATCACATGCACCTACAGTCTCTCTGGGACCCCATAGAGCCTGAATTTAAGGAGAGAGAAGTTGTCATTAATGAAAAAAATGTACCCATCCATTTTCATTTAGTACTCTGTCCCAAAGGGAATGGCTGATCTGCATTTTGACAGGGACATGGGGCCCAGTGGACCATGTAAGTATCAATTTTCCAGACTGGGCAGATCATGTGTAATTATAGACCATGCCAGGGTTTATGGCCTTGAAGAATCTCTCTGACTGACATTAAAATGCTTATGAAGTTGTTTTGAGCTTTTTCCAGGAAGAAGGGATCCAGCGTGGGTCATTCAACCTTTCCAGCACCTCTTTGTGCCCCTTCGAATACCAGATCACCCCCTGCTTAGAGCTAAGCCCTGGGGGAAGAGTAAATAAGCAGTAAAGGACTATAAACGCCAGAAAAACAGTGCACAACTTTGCCTCCCTTCTCCAAAACAATGTGCAAAGATCAAGAGGTTGAGCTGCAACTCTAGACAGCTCCAAGAGAAGACTGTAGCTGTGACGTTCTTTGGGCTGAACCATAACTATCAAGCCCCGAATATAAGCGGATTATAAAACATTTCCAGGATTCTGGACTGGATGGAGATGGATCCTAGGATCTTCTCTGTTATTCCTGCTATAATCTTATTGCAGTATTTTGCCAGAAGCAACTCAAAGAGCAACCAGGCAAATACAGGTTTGCTCCAAGAGATGCAGGTCCTTGCACTGGTTGCTACTGGGATACTTGACCTCAGGTTTCTTGGTGAAAACTAAGTAAACCTCCACCGAGCCTGGTGCAAGCAGCGTGGAGAAGGTCAGAGCCATCCCCAGGAGCTCCAAGCCAATCCAATGCTTTGGCACAGAACCTGGCTAAATGGTTGCCCCTTTGGGTGAAGCTCCCTGCTCACACAAGTCCTCATCTTTCATCAAAAGAACTTTTCTGTGAATTATGGGGAACGAGCCACGTGAGACACCAGGCAGTCTCCTGAGAAACGTTCAGACTAAATCTAGGCTCTCCAGTGAGTCAGTAGCAAAACAGGTGAGAAAAAAGAAACCTTTTAGAAAAAAAAAAAAAAAGTGATATGATCTGAGAGAAGGAAAAAAGGCCTCAGAGCAGACATTTAGTAGCATGATCATAAAACAGTGAAATTTAAAAAGGACATGAAATAACAGGATTGGTGCAATCTTGTGTAATTTCTGAATCACCACCTCTTCTGGGGCCTATAAGCATGCACAGGAGGAGTCCAGCCAAGACTACCTCACCTGGGTGACCAACCAGATACATCCACATGGCTCTCTGCTTCCCCAGCCCTCCTCCAAACACCCCCCAGAGCATCCCACCCATAAATGGTGGTATGACTTCTTGCCCAGAATGTCTCAGTGAGGGAAGGCTGGTCGGTGGAGCAACCATGGTTTCAGATGGCCCACTTGTGTCATCCCCAAATAGCTACCTCCATGTAGACGCTCTTTGTGGGAGAAGAGAGATTTCCCTTCCAGAATAATTACTCCGCTTGGAAGCACACTAATTAGCCTGGAACAAAGTGGCTCGAGTGTCCGCATGGGGAGCTATTGTGGAATAGCTTATTCTGTCAGAGCTATTCTGGGCAATTTCCTTTCACAAACAGACCATGAGATTTAATTTTCCTTCCTTCTACAAACAGATGAAAGGTTTGTTCTTACCAACCCCAAATCATCCCAGCCTTCCGTGTCAGTGGCAAGTGATGGGTGCGAATTGTCCTGAATTCTCCTGTCTTTGGGACTCCTTAAATTCCTCTTTTTTTTTAACTTGAGAGGGGGAGACATGAATCAGGAAGATTTACATCACCAGGACTCTGGACCCTTTCCAAAGGGTGAGGTCTAACCCAGCATAAATTAACCCGAACAATGGCAAGTCAGGACAATGTTCTGAGCATCCCATGAACACGCAGAGGTCTTACACAATACAGGTTTCCCAGGCAAAGGACAGGACAGAGAGGAAATAACAACCCACCAACACCAAGAGGCTCTGGAAACCCTCTCTTAACTCAGATTGCATTATTAGTTTCATTAGCCTGTGATTAAATTCACCTTTCCTCAGCATACAAGACCTCAATGAAAAAGGGAAGGAGCCTTTAACACCCAGGGGCCCCAGTGATGAACATCAAGATAGAAGACCCAACTCTAGCACAGGTTTTCTCACCTGACTCTTCTGGCATTTTCTTGGCCTGATTCATTTTCTTCATGTCCCTCCACACACAGCAAGGCTCACAGATACGGAGACAGAGAACAAACTGGAAGCACAAGAACAGCTTCACAGCAAAGCAAGAGAGATGTGGGAAGGATGAAGACCACCTGCTGTGGGAGACAGAGCAGAGGGTGGCATCAGCTGTGAGTCCAAAAAGGCTCAGAGAGAGCACTGGCAGCCTGGCATGGCTGGGGACACCAGGGACATGGTGTGTCAGGGCACTGCAGGGACAGCCAGAGACCTAAAGGGAGAGCAGAGGATTAAACCATCCACTTCCTGCTTGGTAAAAACACCACCACTTTGGTTTCACTTCTTCTCAACATCTGTCCCACTTTGTGACAGCTCCCTTACTTAAAAATAATTCCTTGCGGGGGGGGGGAGGGGAAAAAAAAAACCACTCTGCAATTATTTGTTCCTCCAAGCTGGGCTGCCTTTCTGGCCCTGATTTTATCAGAGTGGAGACAGGCTGTCCTTGCAGAATGATTTTACCATCTTGAAAATGATTACAGAGCTGCACAATGCCTTCAGCTCACCATGTAACGATATTTTTATATGCTGTCTCATTAGATCGCCACCCGGGTTGAAGATGTTTTCAAACATTGTCTCTTCATGGTCGGCGTACCACAGTACCAGGAATAGAGTGACGAATTGGAAGGAGTTCAGAGGGCAGCAGCAATAATCAGAAATCTGATTTACAAGGAAATGTTAAAAAAGCTAAATCCATTTTACTTGGCTAGAGTGAAGAACTAAGCACCCACCCACAAAGATGGGAAGGGCTAAAGGCAGGTGCTGGGGAAGGTGGTACCTGGTGTAGCAGAGGAAAAAATTTAATAAATTAAAAAGCACCAGTGCTTTCTCCAAAATCTTTTGTTTTCAGCAGATCTGGGACAGATTCATGGAAGGATTGCTGCTGAAGAAAGAGGAAAACCCAACTGGAAACATTAGGAAATAAACAACCCTCTGGAGAATAGTTCTGCTTAAAGCAGAGATGGAGATAACGAGACTTACTGGTCTGTTCCTCCTCCAACCTTGCTGCTTCCCAAACCACGGCTGACCAGCAGTGACAACCAGCAATTAGTGACCCAAGTGGTCATCAAACCTGTGCTCAGAAGGTGACAGGGCTCCAGAGATGACTGTCACCCCTTGAAATCACCTGAGCCCCTTCTTCCCCACCCCAGGTAGGTCACACCATGTGCCTGAATGGAGTGATATTATCTCTGCAAAGAATGCTTGTGGCGTGTCGCACGCTAGTTTTTTTCCTCCTTTATAAATACATGTGCTATAGCATGGCTGCACTCTGTGAACCAGGGTGTGAGCAGCCTGTGATTAGAGAAGAACAACACGCTGACTATGGGTTAATTAGCGAGGCTAATAAACTGCCCGAAGCTTCGTTTAGGAGAGAAACTATTTCATTGCACAGAAAACAGTGAAGAACATGGAGAGGAAGAGTATTTTTCTTTGAGAAGTTGAAATTCATCCCTGGGAAGAAGGGAGAGAAAGGAAGGCCCTGCACAGATGCAGAGGGATGCTGGTACCAACAGCAGGTGGAGTGTCTGAGTTCACCCCTGCTCATGCCCTACAGCCAGGCTGGAAGAGCAAACTGGGACTGCTAGAAGGGCTAGGGGACCCACAGGGGGAGGAAAGCCAAAATCACTCTGATGAGAAACATTATCTTTAGATGTGGTCCCCAGCCACAGCCAAAGGTGGATTGGAACCTGGCAGAGACCAAAGAGACAGGGCTGTGGGAAAGCCCCAAAAGGAGCCAGGGTGAGGGGCAGGAGCTGGGGCAGAGCCCTTCTGGTCCTGGAGAAAGGAAAGCAGTTCAGCCAGACGTAGCCAGGGCAGCAGCATGTGTTTGAGACAACAGGCAAGGGACAGTCCTGCCCAGGGGGAAGGATTAAATTGTCTGCAGTGCTTACACAGAGCAGTTGTTTCCATTGCTCATTTCTCTCTGAATCAGATGTTTAGAGTTTTTTCTGAAGGGGTTTTTATTTCTTTCCTTCTTTCTTTCTTTCTTTCTTTTTTTTTCAGTGGACAGGGTGGAAATCCCAGCACCAGCCTTTGCCTTCCTGGTGGCTGTTCTGGTCTCAGATCCCCCCCATGACAATCAGGTGCCTGGGTAACAGCCAAGTTGGCTTCACCATGCACTTCCCATGGACCTGGCACCCAACCAGCCTGGCACCACATCAACCACAGCCCCATGGGTCTGGTTATGTGCAGCCCAGCATCTTGGTCCACAGTTAAGCTGTGGGCAACTCCCCCTTTGCCCCTGCCATGATGAGAACATACATGCAAGGCTCTGGCATAAGAATAAATCCCCTCCCATCACATTCCAGTGTGTTAATAATGACATTTAATAACTTCTGCCTAATAGCCTCCATATTTGTGTGGGAATCTGTGACACATGGAGGACTGGACAAGCTTTCTCAGCACATGCAGTGTGGTTGCCCCATATGTCGTGCAGCTTTCAAAGAAAGGAAGGCAACAAACAAATGGCATTCTGGAAAAAAAATACTTCAAATTTTAATTAAATTCCATGTTGCTGATAAAATTAGAGCTGACAGCTCTGGAGATCAGGGTCTTCTCATTCTATAGTGGATATAAGCACCAGATGCTCATGGTTATGGCCAAATCCTGTCTTGGAGGGTCTGAGAGGACTTCTCTACATATTCATTGCACGCCCATCCCTCAGCCCCTGTGCAAACCAGGAGTAGGCGGGGGTTACCCGAGGATGCTCAGCTCTTGCGGGCTGTGCCTTGGCCATGCCCAAGCCACACGTGTGGTCTGCTCCATGTACAGACAATAAATCTAACCAGCAGTCAATGTACACCCCTGAAGGGACAGACAAAATATACCGTGTGAGTCTATTGAGCCCATTAATGAGCTGGATGTCCACCAAACAATGTCCTGTGTTTAGGATCATGCAGAAGGTAGGGGAGTCTGGGGACAGCCCCAGAGGGCTTTCCCACCACAAGGGTGGAAGTCCTTAATATCTCCCAAGAAGAGTGCTCATGGGCTACTGGGAGGGGGTGTCTCTGCCAGATGCCCAAGTTGGATGAGGAAGGGGTCTCTTGTGAGGGTCTCAGGTGGAGATGGTAGTGGGGAAGCTTCTGGAAAGGTTCCTCTGCACTGGAGGTGTGGGTTTCACCTCCTTGAGCTGTTCCCCATGTGCATCCTTGCTCTCTCAGCTGGATTTCCAGCATGGGCTATATTTCTGGCTCTGCTCACCAAGTAATTAAAAACACTCATTTAAAAAATAGCAAAAACAAACAAACTAGAAATCATTCAGACCTCATCAGTCAAAACTGCTCTGAAGTAACCAGCAACTACAGCCACAGAAAGGTTTTGATTCACAGCCCATCATCCTGGGTTTGGTGTGAGGGAAAATCATCAGGTTTTTTGCAGTCAAAAATGCCTCCTGGGCAGAGCTGCATAAATCCCAGAGCACCTTTTCTTCTTGAGAGGAAGGAGACACAGCCCCAGATGACTCATGTGACTCCCAGGGTCTGGAGGAAGACCAACCCTCCAAACCATGCTGCCATTGCCCACCCAACCCTAATAGTCCCATGGACAATTTTGTTACCTAAACTGCACATGTGGGGTTTCAACCACTGAAATCTCCTTCCTGTGCCATAAGTAGGCAAGGCTTGAAATAATGGTGATGGAAATGGTGATGGTGGGGAGAGAGGTTCAGATGTGATGATTCAAAGGTCTTTCTACAAAATCTTTCTAATTGGGCATTTACTTAAGCTGCATTCCCTGTCACACAAAGCTGTTGCTTAAAGCAGAGCATACAGCAAGGCAATTGCCTTTTTATTTTGCTGGTTATTATTCTTCACTGGAAAAGGGGGCGGGGGGGGGGGGGGGGAAAAAAACAA
>JAWWEU010000017.1:7912663-8022995 GCA_035583155.1 Acropternis orthonyx
CCCCCCCCCCCCCCCCCCCCCCCCCCCCCCCCCCCCCCCCCCCCAAACTAGCACTCTGGGTTTTTTATCAGGTTTCATCCATTCTGCCTGATGTTCAATAAAAGAAAACCTATCTCTGTTAGAGATGAGTAGCCCTTTACAGAAGTCATTGCCTGCAAAGTAACCTTTAAGCACACGACTGTCTCTTAAGTTAATGCAGGCAGGATGGAGAGGAAGTTACAGTCACTTCTACATGTTTGAAAAATACAGCTATTTTTCTTAAAATTCAGCAGCCAGCCACACATGCTTTGATTGGTTTCACTGATGCTGTTGTTTTCAGTTTTCCTGAAATCACTACCTGTCACGATTCCCTTACCCAGCTCCACCACCTCAGTCTACGTGCAGGCAGAAGGAGAGGAGCAGAGTCACCCTGCACTCAGGGACCAGCATCATGTCCCCTTCTCACCAATGAGGCTCAGAGTGGTGGGAAGCTCAGCTGCTAAACTTTCCCTTTTAGCAGCTCCTTCAGGAGAGTGCAGAAGGAGCCAGCAGGTCCCAAGTGAGGGTCTGGGCAGGAATGGGGAGCTGTTACAAGGACTGGTGTTGCACCCCAAGCCCTTGGTGTGCCAGTACTCACCATCACAGCAGCTTGTGCTGAGTCATTCATGTGGCTGATGTGTCTCTGCACATCTGTGTATGACTGTAGCAGCCAGGAGTAGCTTTGGGGTGACAAACCATCCCCTGGTGCAACACATGCCACCAGGCAGGCAATCCCATTCCACCAGGAGGTTGGGATCTCTGTGTAACTACACCTGCAGACTCATCATGCACTTCCTCCAAGGGCTTGCCGTGACCACAAGCTCTCCCACTACAACCACCCCAGCAAAGGAAGTTCACAGCCAGGCTGCCAACATGGGCAGGGTATGACTAAGTCTTTATAGTAGAGCCATGTGAGAGCCTTTGGAGGTCTTTGGCATGGAGATCCAGTGAAAGGTGTCCCTGACCATGGCAGGGAGATTGGAACTAGATGATCTTTAAGGTCCCTTTCAACCCAAACTATTCCATGAAAACCCTTTTGCAGCAGAGATTGTCCCTGAGGTGTTACCCTCCTTCAGGGACTATCTCCAGACTCAGGAAGGACAGCCATTCAGGATACAGGGCTGCAGGATGCCCAAGAAAGGATATATGGGGGTCAGCCACTCCCTCCTTCCAGGCACATCCACCCCCTCATGCTCTGAGCCACAGCAGCAGAAAGAAGTCCCCACGGCTCAACTGAGAGGGTTGGCAGAGACCAGCCAGTGAATAAACACGTGCTGGAGGAAACCTGAGAGCTCCCTACAGGACTCGTGCCATGGCTGCATCCTGCCTTAGGAAGCTCAGGATTTAGGGTACCCCTGGCACCTCCTGCATAAGTGACAAGCAGCTGTCAGCAGCTTACGGGGGGTCTTCGGCTGCCTGCAAATTTCTGCATTAAAGCTGTAAGCTCTCATGCCTCGCTTGGGACCAATAAAATGGGATAGGGTAGAGGCTGTCGTGATAAATGGTGCATAAATCACACCTCCCCCTCCTCCTTCCCCTTCCATGGGGGGAGGTGGTGCTGCCAGAGCCTTTACCAGCCCTGCTTCAACATGCTCAGACAGGTCCTCTTCTGCCTGTGCAGTCAATTAGAACTTCATCAGAAATCAATTTGGGAGGCCCAGCTGAGATGTACCTATAGATCAGGCAATGCCAAGTGATTATTACACTAATGGAATATTCCATTGATTAATTGAATATATAAGTTCTGAAATGTAAGACCCATTGTCTTATCTGTGGCTTGTTACAGAACTGAGCAGCAGAGATGTTGCACCAGTGCAAGAAGTTAACTTTGAATCTCTCTCAGAGTGAAAGGCAGAGGGTCTGGTCCTGGTACACAGGAAATCTTTTTACCTCTTTGGTAGACTCCTCAGCCACCTGGAGACACTCCTCTCCCTTGGGTCAGCAAAAATGTTGTCCTACCTTTTCTAAGACTGTGGGCATGGACAAGTTTCTGACTCGGATGTTGTGCAGAAACTGTGCACACTGGGTGATGGGAGAGAAGGTCCACAGGAAATAACAACATACCTACAAAAAGCACCTACAATAGCTAACAAAGTGGAGAAGGTACTGTTGGGATCATTGCCTGGACTCTTTGCCAGGGATCTCCAGGAGCCCTCCATGGCCAGACAGCACCCATCACTCCCACTTCTTCCTCCCACAGAGAAATCCAAAAAGCTCAGCCTTTCTCCACTGGTTGAGCAGCACCAGCTTGGATGGCCCAGCCCAATCCCAGGGTCAGAACTGCTCCTGTTCCCCAAGCTAAGGGAGGAAATCCTTAGTGATTTATTTCATTTTTTACAGACAAGCAGATGGCAGGACTGCAGATCACAGCCAGCAGGTCAGGAGGGCCATCCAAGGCTTTTCCAAGCTCCTCTACCCACAACCCAAGAGCTTCTCCATGCCGTGAAAGCCCCAGGTGTCCAGAGGGCAAAGGTGGCCAGATGCCTCCTGCAAAGGGCGTCCAGATCCACCACATGGAGAGGACCAGGTTACTTGTTCAGTGAAACACCTGGTTAAGTGCTTTGTTGGACGAAGGCCATAATGACCACGAGACAGAAACAAGATAGAGATGGGGGAGAAGGGAGGGGTGGGAGTAGCAAGTGGAAGACAGGTGGGCTGCAGCTGGAGTAATCATCACTGAAGGGCCCAGCAGTGGGCTAAGGAATATTATTCCCAAATGGTATTATGTGAATAACTCAGTGGACACCCATTAACGAGATAAGCAAGAGAGGGTTCCAGTCCTCTGCACAGAGCTCCTGCTCCCACACCAGAGGGTGAGGTCTCCTTCCTCAGCTCAAAGAGCACTGGCTGCCCATGGCCAAACCATGTTGGGTGACTGCTGGCAGAAGGAGCCATCCAAACCAGAACAGTGACCTCCATGGCAGATATCCAAAGGCATGGAGAGCCATTTGCTTTCCTCCCAATGGGGCTAACAAGCAGCCCCTCAAGGCTGCTTGCAAGGAGGTGGCAGAGGCTACAACAATGGTCACTATTTTTAGATAAATCATTGCAAGGGTGAAACTGGATCCTTTTTTCCACCGGCTGCCCATCTGTGAGGCCTAAAAGAATAGCTATCATAAAACCGTAGCTGGCAAGATCCCACCTTCCCTTTTCTCTGTGCACAGTATCTGTTCTTCTTCCTGCCCCAGGATTCAGAAAGTATCCTGGAGCCAGCCAGGCTGAGAGGAACACAAAGATAACAAGGACCATGCCTTGCTTCTGGATGGAGATCAGATGTCCTCTCTGCATCTCAGCCTCACACCAGCTTTGCACCAGCCCTGGTCATCACTGGGAACTCCTGGTCTACACTATTGCCCCTTCCTCCAAATTACCCTGGGATCTTTGTCCTGGCCTCTGGCAGTAGGAGCTGCTTGGCTGCTGACATGGGAGGCAGCATTTTCGCCCTCTTTGTTTACGTTTTTCCGAACAGGAAGGTAAAAGTAAATGGAGAGGAAAAACAAATATTGATGGAACAGCTAGAAGGAAGAGGAGAGCTTTTCGTCTCACTGAGGGATCTGACCTTTCAGTGGTAGCTTCAAGAAACCTCAAGCAAATGTGCTTTGCTGGCATTTGCTGCAGGTGAATCATAGGGAGCTTTCAACCCCTCTCCCAGGGGATAACATCTAGACATTTATTAACTTGCAGGTTCTGGGTGCCTGAGACCTGAGGAGTCTAGAAACCCACAGCTGGTGAGATCAGGCTCTGAAGAGAGACCTGAAGTCATGGTCCTGAGTGTTTTCTCAAGCAGCAGATCCCTATGGAACCAAGCATTTTTCCTGCTCAGCAGACATTCCTGCCCTCACTTGTGGGCCTGCAGTGGAACGTGGTTCTGCAGTGGCCTCATGCGCTACTTGTGGTCTTCACACTTTAGTTGCAAAACACAACAGACTCGTAAAAGCAGCACAGAAAAATGGGCCAGAAATGAAACACATTCCACTGAGTTTGGGTTTGTGTTTGCAGAAGAGAAGAGGAAAGTTCATCTGTGCTGGTACAACACCTTACAGGCCCTCCTCTCCCATAGAAAAGAGAAGCAAAGTGTCCAGGCTGCCTTCTTCATCAGAGGGATCTGGTAGTCCCAGACATGATGCTCATGCCATGAATCAAGGGGACACCAGAGATCAGGCAGCAAAAATGGCTGTGCTGTTGGCTGGGGAGAAATGAGATGCAGAGAGTGATGGAGAGCCCATCTTACCCATCTGACCCTGGGTTCCCTTGGCCTCTCCTTGGCCAGAGGGATGCAGGAAGCCTGTGGCAAAGGCATTACAGCAGAAGTGTCCAGACACACATCGGGGGAGGCAAACCCTGGAACACGGCCCCTGGCCCAGAGGGCAGCAGGAGCATCCCAGTCTGGCTACTGCAGGGTACCACAGCCGGTTCAAACAGTGGTCAGTGCTGACACGGAGAGAACAGACAACAGCACTAGAGTGGGAGTTGCTGCCTGCCGGGCAGTGCAGAGGTCAGATGCTGTCCTCATGTCCCCCCAGCCCCTGTCACAGGGCTGCTGCAGCTGCTGAATGCCCACAAATGTGTGCACCTCTGTTCTTTCCCTTTGCAAACAGCAAATCGTGATTGATTTTAGAAGAAGAACCCACATGCCTCCCTGCAGAGGTGTTTTGCGCAAAGACAGAGAGCTTGGGATAGTTTTTCCATCCTGGTAGCCCTGAAAGCAGAGCAGCAGGCAGCTCTCCCTTCTCTGCCCTCCCCAAGCTGCTCAAGCTCCCAAGGACCGATCCCGAAGCTGTAGGGAGCCAATCTCCCTTCATCCAGCTTTACCAGATGGGACAAAGCAGGGGCAATGGAGGCAGAGATGCAGTCCTGCCACTGCAGCCCCACAGCAGAGACTCTTCTTCTGCCCAGGGAACCACAGCTATAAACCTAGAAAACAGGAATTAAAAATGGGGATATCAAACCATGGAATGAACTGCAGGGAGATTTCAGACTGATAAATATTTCAGACTGACAACTATTCCTGTCCTTGAAAGTTCATTCATCAAAATCTCAGCAAGGCCTCCACATCCCAGGACCATAAATACTAAGACCTATTTTAACAGCTGCTTTCATCGTGGCCAATACCAAAGGACGGAAACCAGTTACAGATCAACCTATATGCTTGTGTATTGCAGTGAAATTTACTGCACCTATAAAGGCTATATTCAAATATACTTCTGTTGTAATTACAGTCCCTGGCTCTGCAGGATCCATTTCTGAGCTGATTTTACCTTGTTTAGGTCTGACTCCACACAATGATGACTATTCAGAAACAATGGCAGCATTAGTATCGCAGTGGTAAAAGCAGCCTTGGTCTCACATGCAGGAAGAGTTTTACTGTCTGTCTTGGAAGGAAAATTTGATCAAAAAACAGGAAAACCTGATCACTGTCAGGAGAATAGAAACGTTGGCAACTTGGAGCTCTCCCCTCCTCATCTCTGATGTAGTTTCTGAGTGATGCTGCAGCAGTACCTGATCCCTGAAATGTATAACACAAACTCCAGCAGGCAGGCATGGGTCCTGCTCTGATTTCTCTACAAGTCCCAGATCCCCAAAGGACTTGTGGGACTAGTTTCTGTGGTGTATTTGAGAGTTTCCTACTCAAATTAGCCCTGATTTTTGGTTGCCCAGTTACTTCCCAAAGGATGGAGCAAAACCAGGAGCCTCTTGATAAATGTCACAGTAGGAAGGAAGCACAGAATCCTTCACTGCACCACATGTATGTTATCAGTGGCCTATGAAGATAAAGGGGGAACCTTGCTCTTCTCCTTTCAGTCCCAAAAATAAATTTCATCCCCAGATCTTTACATCATCCCCAGACTGTGACATCCCAGTGCTGAGCAGCTGCTGGGCTTCTCTGTTCCCACTTCCAAGCACCATCTTGGCTAGGAACCCTTTAAGCAAAGCCGTTGCCTACCAGGCGCTCTTAAGCCCATTTCATTCATGAATTAAGTCCCTGACAGCCCATATCTCTATGATCAATATGTTTGTTTATTAGCAGCAGCTGCTGTGTTTTAGCAAAACTGGAGGGCTCCAGCAGGAGCAGCGCGCTCTAACCGCAGAGCAGGGCTTGGGATAGAGAGGAGAAGGACCTCCTGCTGGCAAATGGGAGCTGGGCTGGATAAGATTTCACACTAATGACCCTTTAATTGAAATCACTGCTCAGGACAGATTGCTCAGCTCAGGGATCTCTGCACTGATGGCTCCTGGTTTGGCCACTCCTGAGATGAGTCCATTAACTCAGCAGTGGGGAACAAAAGCAAGCAAGAGGGACAGCCAGGGGTCATCCATCCCCAGCAGAGCTGATCTGCACATCCAAGGAAGCCCAAGTCAGCAGCTGGTGTAAAGGAAGATCTGAGCAAAGGGAGGAGGGGGTGTGCAGCCTGTTGGACCTTGCGCTTCTGCTTCTCTGCGCTTGCTGACCCAGGCTGGATATGGCCCCCCCGTTGTCTCCTTCTCTGGGCAGGGTTGTCCCCATGTGATGGTATGGTGTGACCAGGGAGGAAAATCAGGACATCTGGGGATCATGTCCAGCTCATGGTGTGACCTCAGCCTTCACTTGCCATGTCCTCCATCTTCATCTCTGTCTCACTGTGTGGATGTTGAAGGCAGCAGTATCTGTCTATCACAACACATGGTAGGCAGGAAGATGGACACAGCAAAGCAGAGGAGGAGCTGGAGAAAAGGGAAAATCCTGATCTCCTGTCTTCTTGTGCAAGGGACAAAGTACTCTGAAGTCCCTTTCCTGCTTTGCTTTCCCCTGCCATGGCAACAAGGGCATCATTGTACAGGAGCACAGGCACAGGTAGGGTGGATCCTGGCTGGGCTGGCAGCACAATCCAGCAGCTCTGGACAAGGGTGAGCTGTTCCCATATTCACCCTACCCATCAGAGCAGGACACATGTGTGAGTCTGTGCTCTGTAAAACTGGACACCCTTCCCCACTGGGCAGGCTCCAGGGGAAGGGCAGAGTATGGCTTTCCTCCCCACAGAGCTTGGGGAGCTGTGATATAAAAGTCAGGATTGGCAAAGAGTCCTTGACAGCTGCAGAGGTGCTACAAGGTACAGTTCCTGCTCTGCATCCACCTCATTTCCAGTCAAGAGGGAATATCCCCATCCGTGGGGACACTTCATATCACAAGGTTTATCACAGGACAGCAAGTGCTAATGCAGCCCAGGCTTGTTAGATGTAGGTAGCTTTTTGGGGCCTGTTTTGGAAGTGGAAATGTTGATGTGTGTCTCTTGCAATGTGAAGAGATGTCTGAGTGCACAGAAAGGAGGGTTACGAACCTGCTTTGAATGCATTTATTATTCCCATTAATTACTATGCCTGCTAAAGAGGACCAGCTGTTCTAGGAGGCTGTGGTACCAATTTATCAGCAGAAGATTCCAACAGAAGTCGTAGAGAGTTTTCCTCTGAACTTTGGAGGATGGAAGATGGAGGTTTTTTAATTAGAACTTGTTATTAATGGGAATGTAGCAAATTAAAAATAGTCTCCCTCCCCCCCCTTCCTATTATGTGAAGCTCTGATCTCAATTAGAAAGATCAGGGACTAACCATTGAATGGGAATTACTGAGATGAAAACTGATTGAAAGACAAAATGCCAAAGACAGACACATCACAGGGAGAGAATGGAGACGGGGAGCGGCAGGACCGGGGAACAATGAGCAGACGCAGGCAGAGGCTGCCTGCAGCTGCTGGGCAGCAGCAGCACAGCTGAGAGCTGGTGGCTTTCTGCTTTCCTCTGTGGTGAGCACACCCTTCCAGGGCTGCTGCTAGCCAGGGCTGTCCCTTCTAGAGCCATGGCAAATCATCTCTGTTTGGAATGGGGCTTGAGTCATCCTTGGTACCCCAGTTTTGCAGACATGGCAGAGTGGGACCACAGGGTCTGTCCTATATAGGCATATCTATAGGAAGGGCAGGTCCCTGTTCTCAGTCTTGGGTCTATTTGGCATGTTTTTGGTGAGTGTGGGCTCCTGTATGCTTGGCACTGCACCTCCAAAAGTTTCCCATCTCATCTCACCTCCTTTCCTTACTCATCATCCTATCTCACCCCACCATCACGATATGGCCCCAGCCTGCAGTTCTTCACCCCAGGCTCTGCTCTCACCCAGGCTGTGAACAAGGCTACATCTCATCCCCAATTCCCTGGTCTTGTTCTGCTGGTTCCCCAAATCCATCAGTATTGAGGACGCCCTGACGCTGCTCAGTTCTCAGCAACAAATGATTGAATTGGTCCCCAGGTTTCCCACGCCAGGAGATGTAGCCCCACCACTCAGGCATTAAGTGCAGACTGGCTCCAGGATTGGTCCTTGACACCTCTGGGTGGGTTGGGATGAGGCTTCATGCTCTATTTTGGCTTTGCCAATCTGAGTCATGACAGGTTGGGAACAGGAGGTCAGGACTCAAACCTGGGATGATGCAAAGGGATGTCTGGGTCTGACCTAAATCCATCTCCTGCATCCCACTGTTGGAAAAGCTTGGTTAAATTACTTATTAATGAGAATCTCATCTGCTCCTTTCTCTGGTCAGCTGTGGATCAGTGCCCCATCTTCCTTCCACCAGATAATCCATGCCATATTCTAGGGCAGACAGGGACCTTAGGCTGAAATTACAGCCTTGCTTACTAATTGCTGCATGTTCTCTCTCCGTAGGTATATCATTGCCAGCAATTAGCACAAAATCCTTTCCCACTCTTGTTAAGTTCCTGTGCTGCAGTTAAATACTCCCAGATCCCATTTAAATGATTTCAAATGCAATTCATTCTGGCTCGTTAAATAATTCCACAGCAGTGTTTGTCGTCTTCTCTCTCTGTTTTCCAACAGACACTTTCTCCCAGGAAGAATACAGCGACTGAAGAACAGAGAAGGAGGGGGAAGGGGAAGTGATATGAAAGCTGAGAAATTTGGGGTCCATCATCTGTGCCCATATTTTCACTTCTTTTTTTCCCTTCTTCTTAGGCTGAGACTTCTCCTGGTAGCTGGATTTTGAGATTTTATGGCCCAGGGAGAACAGGACCTTTTCCATGGCCTGCCGTACCACTTAACCCACCACAGGAAGCTGCCTTATGTTTCCTGCTGCATTTTCCTGAGTCCAGGACTGTGGATGGGCAGGTATGAGGGTCAGCAAGAAGCGAGCAGCTGCTGAGATCCAGCTCAGGTGGCCCTGGGGAAAACCTGCCTGTTTTACATATGTTTGTCCCACTTCCAAGCCTTATCCCTGCTTCCCCCACTTTCTTCTCTTTTCCTTCCTTTCCATCCAACTTCTATCTCACATTGCCATGCTGCTGATCAGGTGCCCAGCATTGCCCACCTCTCCTAGAAGACATGATCTTTACCGTGACTCCCACGTTAGGTGCAGAGGTAGTGGAGGGGGGAGGTTGGTATGGGCTGAGCCCAATGCCTGCCTGTCATCGCCGCCTACACAGCATCCCACGGCATTTGCCTGTCACAGTCACAGGACATGGTCACAGTCACGGAACCCTGCCCTCTGACCAGGGCTGCCAACACCCCCAAACACAATCCTTGTGTTGTCCTTCCTACCATGGCTACATTACATCATCTTTGGGTTTTATCTCCCGTTGGCGCTGCCAAATCTCATGCATACACTGCACGCTTACCAGTACTGAATATTTTCCTTAAAGCCCCAGTTCATGGAGACAAGTGATTCATCAAGACTTTCAGTTTTTGGCTTTTACGGGGAAAAAAAAGAAAAAAAAAAAAAGAGAGAGAAAGGAAAAGTTCTAGTCCCTGTGGCTGGGGAAAAAAATAAATAAAAGCTGTGAATGTTATTTAAGTGCAACCTACTGGTTCCAGAGCCAGAAGGCAAGTGGAAAGAAAATAACACTTAATATCTTTGTATGAATTTGGAGACCAGAGTGGCGCACGCTGAATGTCTCGGGTCAGGAGTATGTCACCTGTTGTGCCTCTGCTCTGGGGAGCAGGTGAAGGAGCCAGTCTCATCTCCTCAGGCAGATCTTTGTGGCTCCACAGACAGGGCTCTGCTCACTACAAGGATGGGTATCGTGGCAGGGGAGAGCTCCCCAACTCCACTAGGAATATCTGAAGTCCCACTGCAATTTCACTAGCTTCTTATTCCCTCCTGTATCTGCATGAAATGCTGCTGCCTGCTAAAACTGATTCCCATTCCCACCCAGAGATGCTACCGGAAGGGATCTCCATATGCTGCCTGATAAGTCAGTGGCTTTTAATCCACAGTCCTCGAGACCGGGGGAGGGGGGGGGTCCAAGCGACTACTCGCATGGCGTTATGAAAAGGTCACAAAGAAAAGCAATTTCCTTTCTGCCATTCAACAGTTCACATCTGTGTTGCTGTCAGAAAACTTGTAGTGGCCCTTAAGCTGGCGACACCAAAAGCCACTGTGCTAAATGCATTAAGGATCCTGCGGGATGTGAAAAGGGGAAGAACAGGAGAGAATGCTGTCAACAGGATGGAAGCTGCCAGACTGCCTGTTGGCAAAGGAGGTGAGGGATATGTGAAGGTGGAAGCCCCAACTGTGTGTTTATTCCTGTGGGCTTTTAATTGTTTATGCCAGAACGAGTTTCAAGTGAGGTGTGTGGATGATTTCCCCAAGCCTTTCCAGGGTGGGAGTGGGTGACATGGAGTACTCACAGCTAACAGTCTCCCCGAATGGCTTGGATGAGAAATGTGAGTTTGGTCAGAAGGGAGTTACGCTGAAAGGGTTGGAAGCAAACAAAATATGCCACGACAGTGTTCATGAAATAAAGTTTCCTACTGAAAATCAATTTGACTTAGACTGGCATGCCATCTTATTCCCAGGTCCTGAAAAACACCCTCTAAAATAAATGGGGCAATGTAAGGGAAATCTCTGCTTCAAAAATGTGTCCCCATCTGTTAAACAATATTCAGGTGCTCCTGCATTTATGCTTCCTCCAGATTTATGCAGAGATGGCTTTAAAGGCAGATTGTCAATGAGAAGAACAGATGGAGGGAACAATCCTCCCATCCAAGCTTTGCACCAGAACTGAAGAAGTTTGTAATCTGGTTCTTGTTTACAGAGCCAAGGCTTCAAATTAAGCCCCCTCTGGTCTGACTGAGTAGCTCAGGAACCTGTGGCAGAGCTGAGATACTCCCGGGTTTGCTTATTCTTTTCTGATGTTTTCTCATTGAAGGACATTTTGTAAAAGTAAAATGGTGTTAGGGACTTTTCTGCATGGGCACCCACTGGGGTTAAGAACGTGGGCCAAAGATTACAGGGCAGCAGAGCCAAAATTTCCTTCTTCCCCATAGATATGAGAGAAAATATTCCAAGTGTCTGCGCCAGCTTCCTGAGCTTCAAGACCAACTGGTGAGCAAGGTTTCTTCACTACTCTGAACCTTTCATCAGCACTAGATTTTCTGTAAAATGAGAAAAGTCATTTCATGGAAGCAAAATAATACTCAGTCATATCGGCATCTCAGCTCCCAATCTCTGTTTTCTGTATCTCTGTCAATATTCAAAGGAAAACAATGTGATTGTTAATTACAAACTGTTTTGAATGTATGAAATAAACACTTTCCGAGCGAGAGCTAGCCAGAGGCAGGAAAGCTGAGAATACGATGTGCACAGAACTGCTTTAAAGGGCAGAAAGTCCCTTTGTAATTAAGGCTGATGCAATCATTGTAACAGACACAAGGTGGAAATGTTACCTTGCTTAGCTTCCCACTTGCCTCCTCTCTGCCTGTGGAGTTGTGCTTTGGACTAGGTGGAAAATGCTGAAATATCAAGGGAGTGCTTTGCATTTCAAAGAATTTAATGCATAAGTGATGTGATTCATTAGTCGTCTATGGATGTATTGGTGTTCCAGGGTCCACAGCTCTTATTGAAAGCCGGTGCTGCCCTGTGCTCATCTGCTGCTGGAAGTTGGAGGTGCTCAGGAAGGAAAAAGCCAGCTGAAACCTGGCAACTCAACCCTGGTGGGAAATAAAACAGAGTTGGACCCTGGTGAAACAGTTAACACCCAAAACACAATTTCTTTCCCCTACTCTAGATGATCTTTTTAATCCCATTGTGACCCAGCCCACCATGGAGCAAGCAATCACAACAACCTGACAATGTACAGGATGAAACTGAAGTGCACAGCTGTAGTCAGAGAAGGAGTCCAGATGTCCATGTCTACAGTAAATCGTAAACAGGTGTGGAGCGAGGTGTGCACAGTGTCCCCCATGAACTCCAGGCAAGGCAGGAACAGACACACACACATGCAGAGAAAAGTTCCATAGAGGCGGAACCACCAAGAGAAGGTCCAGGCATTTGGCACATGGGGGGCTGTGGTCACAGAGGAGAGATGCTCAGGAGGTCCTGGGACCAGCCTCAGGCACGATGTGTTCCTGAGTTGTACACTCACAACACAGTTCCTAGCAGAAGGTCCCACTCAAGCAGGACCACACTTCTCCAAGCCCATCTGAGGCTGGAGAAGATACAGAGAATGGTAGTTCACAGCAGAACATCTGTGGGGCAGGAGACAGGGGACAGTGGCTGGAGCATGTGTAGGAGAGCAGGGAGGAAAGAAAAAAGGGCTGTGAAAGGCAGGCTGGATTACACATCCATACCCAAGGAGTCCTTTGGACAGAGCCATGTGGAGGGCTGTGGGAAGGTCCCAGGAGCCTAGGACAGCTTGCAGCACCAGTTCACAGCCTTCTCTCATCAGCAGAGAGAAGCTTAGTGTACTTGTACCTGCCCAGGCGAGGACAGCTGTGCCCCTGCCACCTCTGACTCCCCTGACCTCTTCTCTGCCGGCATTGCTGCCAGAAATCTCCACCACCCCGTGGCCACAGCTTCACACCTGCTGCCTTGCAATTCCACCCACCCTGCAAATAGGGCAGCTGCCTACTCTGCAGTTCAAAGGCAGCCTGCTTTCACCTGCCAGCCAGGTCGAGGCTAATTCAGAGGGAAGAAGACAGTGCAAGTAAGCGTTTGTGGTTACCTTCTGTCTGATCTGCTGCCCATGTACGGCACAGGACTCATGAGCTCGGTGTGAAGGGGTTGGATGCAGGGCTCCTCTCTCAGCTGAGCACTCCCTCCATGTTTTTCAGCCAAGGCTTCTTCTTCCTTCAAGACAGTCAGTCTTCTCATTGTCATCTCTTAGAAACTACTCAGAAGGGAATGTCCCTTTGCTCAGCCCTGTTGTGCTCTCCCTGAAGGCTCCCCAAATATTTGCAGACCCCCACAACTGCCTTTCTTTGCCCCTGCCCTGCTTTGTCACCCATTATCACTAAGCCAAACCCCCTGGGGTGCTTTGATCTTCCCTTTCCAGTCCATCTCATCCAGTTTCATCTAATTGCCCTCACACTCAATCACACCCAGCTCCTCCTCCTCAAAAAGGAAGGCTCAGAAATGTGACAGCTCCATCGCAGGGAAACATGTCCGTGAGTCTGTCCCTCTCTCTCAACCTAACCCCAGACAAACATCAACAACTCCATACATGACCTGGGCCCTTCCCTCCCAGCTGGCTGCAATGCTCCCGGGGTGGTTTTTCTACTCCATATGAGCCATGTCAGCATTGGTGCCCCCCAAACAACCCCCTCACAGCTCCAGCCAGGAGGCCACCTGTCCCCTCTAGCTCCCAACAGAGGTGACACCGTGCTGAGGCAGTGGCTGCCTCTGGAACTGAGGTCTTGCTCCACATTGTGGCTCTGCTCCTCCTCCTCTGCTCAAACCTTCCTCCTACGGGAACGGTGACTAATGCTGATGGCAATGCTCCTCTCTGGCATACATCATCCCGGCGCACGTGGGTGTGCGAGGGTGAGGGAGCGAGTGCATGGAGCGGGGGGAGCGCGCCTGCCAGAGTGTGAGACGGGCTGCGGGAGCCTGCATGTGACAGCGGGAGGGAGGGACAGCCCGGGGACCACAGGGGCATCCAGGCTGCCTCTCTGGGCACAGCCAGAGCTGGGGATGCAAAGGAATGTCCAAGTGGCACTTTCTATCGGGATGTTGCTCCCAGGGTTCTGCTTACACAGAGTGAGTCGGTGAACAGTCTTGAAGGAGCTGGAAGCACTGGGCAGACTGGGGCGATGAAGATGGGTTTCTCTTACATGAGAAACAGAGCAGGAGGCCATTTATAACAGCTGAGACACTTAGAGCAAGTCCTGTCTCAGCCTCTTCCTCAGTTTCCCCCTGAGCAACACTTAGTACTGCCACAGCCATTCTTTTTAAGTGGTCTCCCAGACTGCCATTCTCTCACCAGCTTGGTGCAGCTCCAGGACTCGATACAAGACAGCCCATGCTGCACTGAGCCATCAGCTGTGAGCATGAAGGTTGATGTGTGGGACTAAGGAGACAAGGGGGTGGCCCAACATTGCCCAGTGTCCCTTTCATAGGCAGCTGCATCACTTATGGGGTGTTAGACCCTCAAGAAAAGGAGCTGCTCTGGGTCAGAAACTTAGGTGACCCTTCCCTCCCTCAGCAGTCCCACCAGTCTCCATTTAGCCCCATTCCCCCCCCCACAGAATTGGTTGTGGGGAACACAGAATGCTGAGGGATGCAGGATGCTGAGGAGGGCAGCTCCAGGAAGCAGGATCTACACAAACGCTCAACCCAGTCATGGGAAAGAGCATTGCATCAAGGTCTTTTTGTCTGCTGTCCAGGCCAGCCCCGGGTGCCCCCCTGTAATTTGTCTGTGCACAGGTGTTCCCATGGAAGACTTGGATATTGCTCCTGAAGGCTGTAGGGCTCTAGCTAGGGATGTCCTTGCAGGATGCAAGAGGACATAACCAGTGTCCATGACTGGGATGCTGCTGTGATCTCAGGTTCTGGCTGCAGGATCATCCTGCCCACCAGGTATGTTAAAACTCCGCCTCCGGGATCTGCTCTCCCCTCAGGCCGGTATGTTATAGCATCCAGGAACGGGCAATGGGGGCTCATGCCACATCTGCCTACTTCAGTCACCCTGCCACCCACACATTGCCAGGACAGTCCTTGTCCCCTCCTGTCACCCTGCCAGCCACGGGGAGGCTGTCCCATGGTGGGGCCAGGCAGTGCTCTTACACAGCATGGTTAACCATTGCCTCTGTTTTCCAGGCACATGGGCATGTGGTTGGTTTTTACAAGCCCACTTAAGAGCGGAGGAAGGGGTGAGCTGCCGGCTGCTGTGCCGGCGTCCCCGCGGGCTCCGGCGCCCCGCGCTCCAACCGCAGCCCAGCGAGCCCGGCGTAATGGCCTAAAGAGTGGTGGGGAGAGCCAGAGCAGCCTGCTAATGCAAGCAGAGCAGACAGTGAGCACTGCCCGTGCCCCTCGTTCTTCCCCCTCCTCCTTCTTTCGCCAGAGCCAAGCCCAGAGTGGGAGCTCAGGGAGTGTGGTTTTCTCTGTCCCTCAAGGAGAGACCCTGACAGGACTGAATGGGGAGAGAGGTTCAGACTGAGGCCAGGGGAAGCCTCTCCCACCCTGCATCCCACTGGTGGTAGCTCCAACACAGCTGTTCACTTCCCTGCCCTTGCCCTGCCATCTCCATCTGATCCATGCTCAGGGACACAATGTCCTGGAGTAGTGAGGAGGGCAGCAGGATCAGGCCTCCTCAGCTAACTTAGAGGCTGGGAGCCATTTAATTGACTGAGGATTTTAATTACCTGTGCACTGGATAGAGCCCATGGGGGGAAAAGTGACGGACAAGGCAGCTGGACCAGCAGGTACAGCACAGGGAAGGTCATTGCTGGAGGTTTTCAGAGCAATATTTTGGAGCAAATGCCACTGAAAATGCACCTAACAGGTGCCTTTCTGCACACTGTGCGTCCACAGGCAGGTGTGAGCCATCAATGGGGCCCTCTTGCACCTTTTCTTCTGCAATGCTCACCAGACCCTATACAGGGCTGGAAACACCACCTCATCCTGACAGATATCCTGAGCCTTTGAAGACTTGATGGGGATGCCAGAAGGAGCAATTCACTGTCAGGTAACTCAGGCTGTAGAGAAGGAACTCCTTCTGCTTGATTGGAAGGAAACAGAGTGGCAGCTGTTGGCAGCTGAGGTCATGTAGATGTGGCCCTTAGGGACATGGTTTAGTGGTGGACTTGGCCGTGCTGCCTTAACTGTTGGACTTGATGATCTTAGAGGTCTTTTCCAACCTAAACTATTCTATGATTCAAGTCCATGTTACCAGACAGGAGACAGATTCAATGGTCGCAGACTTGGCCCTCCCAGTTGTTAGAAGAGCTTTGTCTTCATAGGGAATGGGGATGGTGCATCCAGAACACAGAGGGCAGAGACAAAGATCCCTTACCCAGGTCCTGCCCTGATCTCACCAGAAACATGCTTTGGGACAACAGGGACAAATTTAGAGATGACGAAGACATTCAAGCCTATGTTTGCAAAGATTCATTCCATCACAGTCAGCAAATGTCAAGGCTGCAGAGCAGCATCAGTGTTGACCTGGAGGATTTCTCAAGGCCTAAAGAATCCCCTCAAAATCTCCCAGACCTCAAACCCCAACACTGACCCCCAGACCACCAATGGCAGGTGTCATTATGTAGCAGCAGTGGTGATTTGTCACATAAGCCTTGTCCATTAGCAGCAGGATGGAGCCTCAACTAGGAGTTTTTATGGAGGGTTCTGAGCAGTTTTTGGCACCCACTGCTTGGATCAGAAACATGTTCCTCACAGGCTGCTCCAATCATAAAAATGAATGGGAGAAGCAGTAAGTGTTCCTCAGTTTTTGTCATAAAAGCACACATAAAGGAGGAAGGCACCTCAGCCCAGGTGGCAAGGACAGAGCATCTACTGAATCCTGCAGCGCAGGTCTCCATGCCCCCAGGCTCACCACAGCCTATCCCCCCGTCCTTGTCCCCCACCACATCCAACCATCACGACTGGGGGCATATTTCCCAGGCAGCTCTCATCCAGAAGGACCTCAAGGCCTTTGGCAGCTGCTGCACCACAAAGCATTTTCCCAGCTTCTACATGAACGTCTCCATTCCAGGAGAGCCCATAAACAGCCAGCAGCGGTTTCGGCATCAGGGCAGACGCACGCTGGAAGATGCTGCCTGCCAATTCAGCAGTGTGAACGCCTCGGAGGGGTCTGCTGCAAGCAGAAAGCTGGCCAATTCCTGCTAATCTGATGGGATCTACCAACATCCCTGCTCACAGCAGTACGACTTCAGGTTTTTTTGTCAGCTGATGATATGAGGCTGAAATGAAGATAAATGACAGAAAAAAAAAAGAAAACGAGAAATCCCTCCTCAAAACACATTGAAGTCAGGATAAAAAGCAATTCAGCGACAAGGGCTTCTTTTTTTCTTCTCCCCAAACTTTGGGAACTCAGATGTGGGTGTGAATATCACTTTAAGGATTTATAAAATGACACATGGCCTCACCTGTCAGCATGCCAAAATCTGAATGTCGGTTTTAATTACACCGAATATTTTACTTTCTTATGCAGAGGCATAATCAATTATCTTATTTAAAGGCATTACGATAATGTGTGTGTAAAATGGAGCCATTCCCTGTATTGCATTAGATTCTCTAATTATAGGAGAATGTTTGGAGCTAAAATGTCAGCCTGTCATCTGGCGGGTGTGTAATTCATGATCTGCATTTGCCGGCACGGATGGAGCTGACAAAAATTGCATTCATTCTTCTTCCACTGCTTTGGCCTCAAATTTGCCTGGCCTGGAGGTGACAAATCCCACCCTGTCTCCCTTCTGGAGCACAGCAAATCCGTCCCACCCCGTGCTGGGTGGATGATGCTGTGAGGAGCTGAGTTTGACAAAGTCTTTTCTATTGGTGGGTGTTTCTTAGTTAAATTTCGGCAAGCCCAGAGATCAAGTGTGGAGTTATATACCAAGCTCTTGGGCAGTGTGGAGCTGTTTGGATGTGATCATGAGCTCAGCAAATGCTTCCTCATGTCCCACATGGCAGGAGGAGACCGAGGCGTGAGCAGAGCTGGAGGCAGAAGACAGAACCCACCAGGGACTTCTCAAAACACCCTCATCTGAATTACGAATAATGAAAGCCCTCCAACTCTCAGTTATTAAAGCAGAGGGATTAGATAAAAATAGTGTCCTTGTTTCTTGGGATTTTAATCCTTTCTCTAAGCATTACCCAAGTGAAAGCAGCCTGGATGGCTTCCATGTCTCTATTTTGCAGGACAGTTCCTGATCACATCCACAGTGTCACTTCTAGGTGGGCAACCATGCAAAGGGAGGAGAGAAACTCCTTTGACTTGGGGCAGGGGCAAGGAGGAGCTTGGGGTTTTGGAAATTATAAAGCTTTCTCAGTAAATGATAAATTCTGCTGTGAGATTGCTGGTCACTCAAACAGTGATTGTGATCCCTGCAAGGCAAAGGGCAGTGAGAAGCATCACCTGGAGGTGACACCTCAGCAGCAGCAGCATCCCAAAGGGGGTGGTCCTGATGAAGGAAATGCAGCTGGTGCCTGTGCCATTAGCCAAAGGGACAAATCACACAGGGGAGTGCCATTGCTTTGTCCGGCTCCAGGCAATACCTACCCAGTCACCCCAAAAACAGACACCGTAGAACCAGACATGGGCTGTGGACAGTGCAACCTCCTGGTCTGTCCCTGTGCTCCAGCTTTCGGACCAGGCAACCTTCTGGATTTTCTGCAGTGACCTGGGTGCCCCTGGTGCTTCCTGCATCACCTCTGCCTTCCCAACCCTCAGTTCCCAGCACTGCCTTCCCTGCATGCAGGTATCCTAATGCAGGCATCATCCCAAAGCTGCCAATGACCCGCACAATGCCATTAAGAGGCTTATTAAAAAGTGATGCTCCAATTTAACACCTATTAGCCAGCACAGTGCCCTTTAACAGCACGGGGGAACCTGCAAATGGAAGCCCCAGCTCCCAGCAGAACCCTAAGCAGCTGAGTTTAACTTTATGGCTCCAATTAGAGCAACACTAAAGCAGTACCGATGCTGTGGATTTATTAACACTGAGCCCATCCCCAGACCGCTGCAGGCCAATGCCAATGCCAACAGCATGCACAAATGGGTGCTTTGCCATCTGTGCCCACACCACCATGATGCCCCATACCCTACAAGGGTAGGTTTTGGGGAACTTCCAGGGAAGGTATGGTGTCAAACAAAGTGGGATCAAGGGGAGTGCAAGCCGAATCCATACCCGGTGGTTGCTGCAATTTGAGTTTCCTATTTTGTGGGATCAGACCAGCTGTTAGGATGCTAAGGCAAAGCAGGGGAATGCGTCTCTGGGTCTCAGATCTTTCTTTGGTCTGGATGAGCAGGGCAAGGGTGGGAGGGAGAACAGCCACCTTTATGTGCAGTTTGGAGATGTTTAAAGAGCCTGTTTGTTCCAGGAGGTTTACAGGCCGCCTTTGCCTAATAAAGTAATTTTTTAGCATCTTGCGTCACCCTAATTACTTGTCACAATAACAAGAGACAGCCCTCGCGTGGTGTGCTCCGTGGCCCAGCCAGGGGCAGGCACAGCCAGTGGGAGAGACAGCGGGATGCACAAGTCTGCAGAGAGGATGGAGACTCGGCATCATGCATTCCCACCCCTCAGCTGCAGCATTTGAGGTCATTTCCCCATGCACCTGCTGTTTCCCATTTCCTCATCACCACTCCCCAAAGCAAAAGCACAAACACCTCAGGAGGGGCCCCTCTTGCCTCGGTTGTGTTGCCAGTGGGAACCTTTGCCAGCTGCAGGGATGGGAGCAGCTTTTCAGCACTGTGCTGCTGCTCTGGGACCGCAAACATCCCCTCCCTGGAACAGAGGAATGTCTCCAGGGCTGAGCCACTAATGGCTGCTAAGGAGAGCCAGGCAAAGGCAGGACAGCAGGACCAAGCAGGTCCTATTTTGGACCCTCCAGCAGCATTCTTCCCTGAGCAAACCACCCTTGGGGCTGCAGTCACCCCACAGCAGCTCCTACACGTCCCAGGGAGCAGCCCCTACCCATATCGCTGCCTGCACCAGCAGAGCAGGCAGCACAGCTCCCACAATGCTGTCTCTCCCACCCTTCTCAGGCTGCTGTGAAAGCCCAGCAAGGATCTGATCACTGCAATTTTCTCCCCATCCCCACCACCGCTGGCTCATCAGCCAGTGTGCCCCTGCCAGCACCGTCTGTCATTTCCTCACCATGAACAACATCTAACAGCTCTCTTTCCCTCTTCATTCAGACAAACAAACAAACAAACAAACCAACCGTTCCAGGCCTTTGTAGCAAGAGGAAAATTAGTAGCAGGTGAAAGCAGATTTTAATGAGACCAAATCGTTCCTAACATAGCCTAGGAACAGCAGTTCCTTTCCCTCCCTTTTACTGTTCTGTGGTTTGAGTGGGTAAAAAGCAAATTAGCATGGGGAATGCACAAGGTTTTCCTGAATGAAGTGCAGGTCTAAAGGAGAACTGGTTCCAGGCATCTGTGTCCCCACTTGCTTCCTGCATGGACTCCCCCGTCATCCATCCTCTGTCTGTCCTCCACGGACTGAATCCAGCACTTATTTTTGTGCAATGCTCCACAGAGTATGAACTTTTCAGGCTGAAAACCAAAAGCTCATTCCAATTCAACATGAAATGTTTAATTTCATTCTCGCATTACTTAACTTGTTTTTTACACTTTAAAAAAAAAAAAAAAAGAAAAAAAAAGAAAGAAAATCAATGGCAAACATCAAACCTCCAACATTTGGGAACAAAAAGTCTCAAGTTTGGGTTCCGGAGAGGCTAATGAACCGCCTGGATGTGGTCACATGCTGCCCAAGAAATGCCTCATCTTTGAGCCAAATCAGGGTGTTTGACTTGAACTCATTAGTTCCTTTTGTTCCTTCTGCCACTATTTTCTCTGCATTTGTTTACATGAAGAAAATCCCCCCCTTCCCATTCCCCAGCTCTTCTCACATATTAGAGGAACATTATGGGATATTTATAGCTCAGCTGAGCTTGCTAAATGCCTTCTTCTAGGAAAATAGTTCATCAACGTGTCTATTTTGACTCTTTGTTTATTCTCTGTTGCCCATCTGTTCCTGCTTCCGTTGCTGGAAGCCCGGCACCACCTGAGTGAGAACAGGCATGGGTGCACAGCTCAGTTTGGGGAAGTCACCTGGCTTAGGAAGGAACAGCAAGTGCGAACCCAGCTCTGCCGCTGGCTTTGTGGACATCCCCTCAGTGCCACTGAACAGCAGCATGCCCTTGGTGTCCCTGCACAGCAAAACTTCCTCGGTGCCACTGAAAGCTTGCAGCCAGGCTGGGCACAGCAGGGAGATAAACCAGCCCCCAGCCAAGCCAGGACTGACTAGCTGAACTGAACACCCCACTGAGGGGGCAGCCAGGGCTGTGAGTGATTGTGGGGTAGCTCAGAGGGGAATAAAGGGACTTGCAGAGAGGTTTACCACGCTCCAAGGGAAAATCCCAGTCACTTGGAGCAGTTCTGGTTGGATGACAGACAATGCGCTCTCCCTGCAGGAGGGAGACAAACGTTTTAGCTTGCTGCACCCATTTATAGCACACAGGGCCATGCAGAAATGGACCCCCCTGGGCACATAGAGCAACGTGCCAATGCCACCCTGGCTGAGAAAGAACATCCCCCGGCACAGAGTGCTTTGCTGCACAGCTCCACTTTCATTGAAAGCCTGGCAAACTTGACAAACTTTGAAGAAGTTGTGCCCTCAGGCTGTGGAGCCAGCTGTAGTGTTTGTGAAGCAGGGAGGGGAATGCCTCTGAGAATCCTACAGCAACTCAGGAGGAACAGCCCAAAGTGGGAAGCCTCTGCTTTGTTCCACAAGAGATTATTCAGGTAATTTCAGAAAGGTGACAGGAGTGCCAGCCTGTTTCCTGTCCTCAGGGTAGCTCTGGAGCCACATCTGTACAAACATATCTGGCAGGTGCCCCTTAGAGCAAAAGCTGTGCTCCCCCCCGAGGTCAGAGCTCTGAAGCATCCCACCAATCCCCCTGCACCCCCACCTACAGCCACATGGCCAAAAGCTTCTCTGCTCCCTTTTCTCCTAATACATAGAAGGGAAATATCTGAGATCACTGCAGTTTTATTGTCAGATTTGGCAGCCTTTTCATATTTGCTTGGATTGAGATATAAATTGAATTTGGTTTTCTCCCGCTGACTCAGTTATTTGTTATAGGAATAAGCATGTGGTAATGGATTAGAGAGGGGAAAGAGATTTCTCTTTCAGGCGTGTGCACAAGGTGGGATTTGCCATGCCCTGTCCCACATTTTCCTGGCATGGTCTGCATCATCAACGACTTTCCAAGCACTTTCCCCTCATTATCTGGCCACAGCTGGATGTGGGACTTTTTCATGGCAGAGTTGTGCTTCTTTCCCCAAATTCTGCAATGTTTCAGTGTGTAAGAAATCTAACTGACGGTGAAGTCATTTTCTAAATCTGCTCCCCACCCATATCCTCCCCTCTCCCTTAGTCCCCCATCAGTCACTTTGCTGGAAACAGTGCAAAGCATTTCTGGGTCTCCTCAGCAACCACCCTGACTGAGGAGCTGTCAAGCTCCCTTTGCCCTTCCATCTTCCATTTGTGCAGACTGGGAGCAGTACTTGATGCCCTCTGCATCCCAGCCACATCCTTCCCACATCCCTGATCACAGCAGGGCCACACTGCACCACCACCAGCCCTGCAGGGACTGTGGCAGTGAGAAGGGCAGTATATGTGGCATTAGCCCCTGGATTTGCCCACCAGCTTTGGCATTTCTATGCTTCCCATCCCAGCATTGCTGCTTCATCCGGAGTCTGGGCATTTCTAGTTTTCCTCGGGTGTTCCCAGCCCACCTAGGGGCAAACAGAGCCCCCCTAATTCCCAGGCATGCTGGAAGCAGCAGAGCCCAGCTCTAGCTCCCCAGCATCCCTCCTCCATAGCACTTGTGCAAAGTTTTCATCCCTCCTGTTCCTAGCACTTGATGGGGATGCAGGTCGCTGCAGCATCCCTGAAGCCACAGCACACTCTGCAGGCACTCACACCACAGCACGGACCCCAAACCCTCTACCATGTCCCTCCCCACAAGTGTCACAGCCTCTCCACGTGTGCCTAGGGATGGTGGCACTGGGCTGAGGAGGAGTCTGTGCCCACAACCAGCCCAGCAGCTGCTGGGAGTTGGGGCCATATCCACAGACACCAGAAGGCCAAGCATCAGACAGAGCCCATCGCACCATCCTCCGACCTGCCCCAAAAGCTCTACAGCCCCACCACACCCCCTCTGTAAAAATCACCAGGCATTCAGTGCCTGCAGCCCTCCCCACAGTGGAATTTGGCAGATGAGGGCAGCTGCTGCAGGGGTTTGCCCCTTCTGATGCTCATCCCAGCTGCAGGGCTCCAGCACGGCACAGCCATGGCTCCGCTAATTCTATCAGCATAAACATGGTTTATAGGGCTGCCATCTCCGTGTGTCAGCTTTTCTAAATCACCCTGTGCAACGCTCTCCATCCCTCACCAGATCACCAGCCCCTCCCCTGAGGACAGAGACGCTGGGAGATCCCCCAAAGCAGTGAACAGCACTAAGGGAAAGTTCATGTCTGGCAGGGATGGGATAGGCTGGAGACACCGAGAGCAGCCTCCAGCAAGGAAACCTCCACACCAGCCAGAGATCAGGTCAGCCTTCCCACATCCCTGGAGTACATCCTGCAGGGGGGTATTTAAGGCAAAATACATCAATCAAGTAAGTAAACTAACAAAAAATCCCCTAGGGAAAAGAAAATACAAGCTACAGAGCTCTATGAAGAGAAAAACAGAACTGCCACAACCCAAAACCCTGCCAACCCAACCCAACTGCTGCCCCTGCCCAGCCCTCACAAAGCCTTTTTTGTTTTGTTTTGAATACCCTTCTCGGTTCCCCCAGAACATGCCCAGTACCTACTCTCAATCACTTAGGGCAAACACCCCATTTTTTGAGCTCAAGCCCACATCAAGCTGGATATGAAGCAGCTGTGGCTCCTGACTCCCTTGCCAGGTCCAACAAGCCCCTCACATCAGTGGTTTCACCTGCAGAAACCACCTGGCCCCAGCTATTGGGCATCTCCCTGTCCCAGTGCCAAACGTCCCAGTGCAGGAAAGGAGGCCAGAGCTTGCCAGAAAGCAGCAGCATTTCTGAGCAGAGCTCTTGCAAAGTTCCCGTCCTTTCCCACACAATGCGCAGCAGAAGCAGCTTCAGCATTCCCACTTCGGAGGAAAGGAGCCACCAGGCAGACGGAGTCTCTCGGCAATGAAGCACTGTGGTGCAGGCTGCCAGGAGCCAGCCAGGATGCTCCTAAAGAGCATCCGGCAAGCCTCAATAACATGAAGCCTGGTGTGGTGGCAAAGCCCTTGGCTGTAATTCCTGTCAGGAAGGCTGAGGACTGGGAGAGACACTGTGGAGTGTCCCAGGGCTGGACCGGTCCCATTGATTGCTGCTGTGGGGTGACTCTTGATGTCTGAGAAGGCTCCCTCAAAAAAAGGCATGTGATCAATCCCTGGAGACAGTGAGGATGATGGAAGCTCTGGGGAGCTGGGCACTGGGGAAATCTGGCTCCAGTGAATCCACATGGGGGAAGCGTGGGATGCCAGCTCACTGCCTGAGGGTCTGAGCCTTCAGAGACACATGCGTGGGGGTGAAAACCCACTGCTCAGTTTGCACGTGCTGCTGGAAGTGGTGGGGTCCCCTGGGCTCCTGTGTCCTTCCTGCTGGAGCCCCACACTGCCAGGAGGGGAGCTCAGCACCCTCCTGGGGGTCCCCCTGCTGCCCCCATCACAGCCTGCATTGCCCAGAGGCTGACATCTTCAGGGCACCACTCCCCAGATCTGTCCCAGATGTGGAAAATTAAACAGCTAAACCAGCAAAGGGACTTTGTTGCTGCAGTGGGGCCCTGTTCACCCCTTGTGTCCCAGCTGGGTTGAGCCTCCACTCAGGCACATGTATCTCTCACTGATATTTCAAAATAGAAATAATAACAACTTCTGCTCTTTCCTGCCTGGTTGGAGAAATAGCTTAAATAGTTAATAAGAGGTTTAATTTGTTGTGTAGCTGTGTGAAGAAGTTGCAGAGGGCAAGCTAAGCCAGTAAGTCCAAGAAACAAGCCTTAGAGGTAGGCTGGGAATGGGAGGGTGCCCCAACTGTGACTGGCCACGTTCCACAGGGAGACTCAGCTCTGCCTCTGGTCTCATAAAGACTTCCAGGCCAGGCCTCGGGAGCTTCTTTCAATGGTGAAATAGTTGTGTCTGGCGATTCAATGGTTTTTGGTTCACCTCACAATTTCTGCCCACCTCAGCAGTGCAGTTGGATCTCAAGCAAGATGGTGGCTCCAGACACAGGGGTGTCTCCTTCTCTGCACTGAGTTGGGGGCTTCCATTATTTCCCCAGTTCTGGGGAAGGGAGGTGACCAGAGGACAGCTCTTTATTCCTGTACATTCAAACCTAACCACAATCAAGATGTTGACTCCTGGATATGGATTTCAAAGCCTTTATCTCTAAGGGCACTGGGCTTGCACACCTGGAGACACTCCCCATATCTCTTGTGCCCCTGTCCCAGCTGTAGTGGCAGGATCTGGCCCCCCAACACTCAGTACCTTTGGCCAATAACTGGCCAGGGCATGTGCTGTCTCACCAAGCTCCTGCCTGATCCAAAACAACCTGGCAATTGCTTATCCATTGCAACATTTATAAAGGCATAAAAATGGATCTTTATATGGAGTCACTGCCATGCTGCAGAAGAGGCTTCAGTACTCCTCATCCCCAAGGCTGGGAGAGGGGTGGAGGACCCTGTGATGGTAGCCAAGATGCTGTGGCAGTTATAGCTTTCAGGAATGTCCTTACAGCCCTGGTTTCTGCTGGAAGTTGTTGAGGGTGAGCTCTAATGCCTCCTCAACCCTGCTGAGCATCAACTGATATCTTAACAAGGGAAAGGGATAGTGCTGGGCTGCTGATAAAGCTGGGGAGAGGGAAGGCTGCTGGAGTCCACGAAGAGCCACACTGGGAGTTGCTGAAGGAGCCAAGGGCTTCTCCCCAACTATCCAAGGCAAAGCCACAGCAAACTTATCTTTCTTCCCTTATGGCAGCTCTCAACGTCCCTTTTGGGTGTCATTATAGGTAATTCCCTTCTTGACATCTCATCAGAGGTGGGGGAGGGAGGCACCATTTCAAGGAAAGACAAAAGGGCTCTTTCTTCATCAGCATTAACCTCAGGCAGCTCTCGAGAAAAATTCTGGGCAATTAGTGGAGCATAAGAAGATTTATAATTGAAATCTAGTTTGTAGCACTACAGGCGGCTCCCTCGAAAGACATTTCTCAGAGACCAAAAAAAAGGGGAAGAAAATAATAGAGAGAGACAGAGGGGGAGAGGGAACTAGTTAAAGAGTTTTAAAATCTCACTGAAAACTCCATTTAGTTTAACATTGCATGATAGCTTTCATAATTCAGAACAAAGTGCAAAGCTTTTTAATGAGGCCATTAATGACCCTTTAATTTACTCCACCAGGGCTGAATTCATAAAACATTTATGTTCCATTTACACAGGATTTTCCTGAGACTCTTCGGGGCAAATAACCATCACAGAGCAGGTGGGATGAAACAGGATTCTTCTCTTCTGTTACCACTCTTCTTCACCCCAGCACAAAACTCCACATGTGCCTTTTAATTCTGCCAGAGGAGCTGCAGGGACCCAGGAGGGAGAAGAGCCATTTCTGACTCTTCTGCATGGTAAATAGATGCAGAGTGCTCTCTTGGATTTCTGCTCTAGGAACAGTGAAACTCTTTCTAGGATCAAGCCAAGGCATCAAAAACTAGCCTTAAAAACCATACTTTTAAAAATCATTACAGTCCAGCTCCAATTCATTACTCATTTGTGATATCAGATTTGCTCTTGGGGTAGCGTAGCATCGCACTATTGATTCCAGACCATCTGGGGAAATTTGACCCCTCCCCAGCTTTCTAGGCTGCTTCCCACACTTTGGGTAGTGATGGAGAAAAGGATGGGGGGAGGCTCAAAGAATGAAGGTACATAGGTTAGTGCTGTTTGCTAGTGAGGGTGGGCTGGGCTGGGAGCTGCTGCCAGGCTGAGCAGAGGTGCCTGCTGAGCTGCCAGTAGTGGTGGTCACTGAGATTGTCTCTTGGCATCTTAGTATCTCCTGCCCCAGAGCTGAGGGAAGCTCAGAGAGCTGTCAAGGGCATGCAGGGCAGCACCCTGAGGTGAGAAAGGGCTGGTTCATAACCCACATTCAGCACTCCCTGAAGGCCACACTTGAGCTGCAGGTGATGCTCCCCAGACTGGTTGTCCCTCGGCCCAAACTGAGCTATTTGTCTCTCCTTGGTTTTTTTCGTTCTGTTACAGATTGCAAGCAGGGAGAAACACTTTGGAATGCTTAATTGCTTGTATTGGCTGAAACATCTCTTTTTATTAAAAAAAACGAACAGGTCTTCCTAGTTTATTCCAAAGACCTCACTCTCATTTCTTCAGTAAATGTCAGTTTCTGAACATCTTCACATAAAAAGAGCCATTAATCATCACAACAGGGTTCACAGCATCTTAATTTTGCTTTGTCTAACCTTCTCATCTGCTTGCTCAGCTTCAGGACTTTTAAGCAATTCTGATCTGCTTCTGGATTTGACGTAAGGAGGGTTTGTTGCACTAGCAGACACAATATTCGTGGCAGAATCAGGAGGACTAAGGAGTCAGCCCACAAGAATCAGTCCCCCAAGAGCTTCTGCAGAGAGAGACAGTGAAGACACTCTCAGGCTCTTGGCAGAGTAAGAAAGTTGAAGCCCATTGGAGAGCAACAGTCCATGTCTGATTGTCTGTGGAGCTGGATGTCCCTGCAGCTTGTGTCTGCTAAGGCATGGGGATACAGGCTCAGAGGGAGCTGCATTTTCCGTATCACTTCCTTTCTCCCTCTCAAATTCAGGTTTGGTTGTCATTCTGCTTTTCTTCTTCACCCCTTATTCTGCTGACGCAGGTTAGAAACCTGGTGGACCATCGAGGTACTGACACTGCTTGCGTCCATACGGTTCATGAGTCATCCTCCTCGTTTCACAACTAACAGGACTGCTGACGCTGATGCCCTCAGAAAGGACACATCAGCAGGAGCATCAGTACCTTTGAAACCATGTCACCGCTCATCAGCAGTGGGCTGTGTGCACATTGGTTTGTTATTGTAGGGTCTCTTGTGTGCACTGGGTTCTATGCACCAGGCTGGTGGTTGTAGGGTCGTTTTTAACTTCAGGGGAAGGAAGCAGAGAAAAAGATTGCATGACCTACTTGGATCATTCATGCAGAACTGCTCTGCAGTGTAGGGTCAAGTTTGTCAGAACACTTACATCACAAAAAGAAATTATGGCCAAAAGAAACTTTAAACATGGACAAGGAAAACAATAACAAAACCCCACAGGTATACACTCCAATAGAGAGAAAAATACGGACACAATTTTTCAAATATTCCAAGTGATTTTGAAATCTCACACTCAAAAGTGATCTGAGCACTAAAAGCACCAGGACCCTGACAGGACAAAAAGGGAACTGGTCCCAGTTCAAGTCCAAAGTGTCAGTAATGTAAGTGATGTTGCAGGAGAACAGTGAGCGGGAATCTTCAGCAAGAAGTGGAGGCAAAATGGAAGTGGCTGTCCAAGGGACCAGAACACCCAGCAGCAACAGATTACACCCACTCTGAAGGGATGCTCTCCATCCCAGCATAGGTGTGGGATGTGCTTAGGTGGATGCATTTTGTGAACCACACTGGCAGAAAAAGTCAAATTTCCTTGCTGAAATCACCCCCAGAGGAAAATGAAAAGGGATGAGGTACAAGAGCAGCAGTGCTAAAGGGAGCTCATGGATGGAACTCATGGGATCATTCCTTTGATGCTGCCTGGTACAGAGACAGTTGACTGACAGAGAGCAAGGAAAGGAGCCAGATCTGAGCAGCACAGGGACCTCCTGCTGTCCCACAGATCTGCCTGCAGACCTGAATGCTCCAGGGGCTCTCACTCCCTTCAGCTCCATCAGCAAATAGCTCCAGGAACAAGCTGTCTTAGTTCAACTGTTATTTGATTTCCAGAAACATCAACATAGGGATCCCATTCAAACTGGACCCCAGATTGTTTACTAAGGAGAGGCTGCCATTTAGTTAGAAACACATGGGCTCCTATTATATTTCCCTGGGAAAAAAAACCCAATGGTTTAAACTAAAGGGGAAAATATTTAGTAAAAATCAAAAGTTGCATTCACACACACAGAGGCTTTGATGTTTCATAACCACTCAGTCCCCTGCTCCTCCATCCCAGTTTTCTGGTTAGTGCATCTCTACTTACAAAGACCATCTCTAAAGAAGTCTAGAGCCAAGGACTTGGGTTTGCTAACATTACCCATCTTGACAACCATGTGGGGTCAAGACTTGCAGGCTATGAAGTACAGGCAGGCTCTTGAAACTTCCAGAGTCTGCATCAATATCTTAACATCTCCAGGTAGCTCACACACCTCCAGGGCTCCAAGAGCCAAGACCTGGCAGCTACTGCCCTTGAGAGCATGCAGTACTTGAAGCCAAAAGACACACCACCTTTATAAGGATCTTTTTGTATTTTGGCTAAAACCAGAATTACAGATTTTCAGACACACTGAAAGACCCCTGTAATATATCCATGAGTGACCCAAGCTCCTCTGAGCAGCTCCAGATCTCTCTCCACCATTATAAGAGAGTGCACAGACACCTGAGGATCCTCATGCATCCACTTTCCTGCTACTGCTTTAAAACCCACAGAAGAAGGCAGCTGAAATACTAAAAGCCTCAATTTGGTCCCTTTGACAGGCCCCAGGCTGTGGGCCGATGCTCACAAGGTGGCTCTCCTACTGATGGTGTTGATGCTGTCTGAAAATCAACATGGTTTCACAGCGAAACCAGAAGGTACAAACAGGGAAGGATCAGCAGGCCTGTGGGAATGCCCTGTTTTCTTCAGTATGGCTGCTGGATCTTCTTATCAAGACTATCTGATACACTGATGTCATGCTAGTAATGGTATAACTCTATATCAGCCTAATGGCACAATGGGTTTACAAAAGGAGCAGCATATGCAGAAATCCGCATTCATGCTTGCTAATCCTTCATAAGCCTGTAATCCTGATTTTCTTTTCCAAATAATAAGTGCAGATCTATTAAGACCCTATCACTAGCTGCATGCTAAATTCCCCTCTTCCTGCCTGGAATCTGCAGTGCACCCTACACATGATGGGGCAGGGGGGTGACATGCCATCCCCACCAGCTCTCAGCCCCCTGTAATGATGACTGGAGTGGTCCATGCTTGACAATCCCATCCTGGAGTTTCTCCCTCACCTCTACCATGGGGAGCACATGGAACCAGCCACAGCTTCACTGCCAATTCACTTCCTTTCTGGAGGGTCTGAGGATGCCTTCTAGAGGCCATTTCTGCATCAAAATGAAATACATTTATTCACAGGCATGTAAGTAAGCAAGGGGATAACCAGCAGGGTTTAACAGCCTCCTCCATCCAGTCCTGGCAGAGTTTTCGATCCCCTTCTTGCCGATAGTGTCCCAGCACTGCCAAATCCCCACCTCCACCAGCATCCCCAGCCAGAGACAGCTATTTCCAGGGAGTCTTGATATCAAATGTTTCATAACCACTCCAGCCACTTCATACAAACAACCTGGAAACAACCCTTCCAGGAGTGACAAAGTAATAGTCACTAATTACACAATTAATTTATTCTTTTGACACTAATAAAAAAAATGACTTTGTGTTACAAAGGAGGAGAAAAAAAAGAATCTAAGGATTTGTTTAATTAAAACTACAATGAATTGGAAAACCAAGTAATTCTAATGATATAGACAATGCTGAGATTGTATAATTAGTAATTAATTACCTACAGAAATGACACTTTCTTTTCTTTAAAGCTATTCATTCTTCTTCTTTGTGTTTTTCTTTTTTTATTTGCATGCAACTGTCTTCAGGGCACACAAATCATGGGAGTGAATTTCTGGATGGCACAACAGCTACCATCCTGGCTCTGTGTGCCATTCCTTACCTGTGGGAAGAGGTGCTGTATCCTCACCTCTCACATCCCTAGCCCCACCAAGTACCAGTCACAGAACTCCCTTCCGAGTCTGCCTCTGCCCATAACAGCTGCTCTCCATACTGACATCCCAGCAAAGAGGGCAATGGGGCAAATTGCAACTCCAGCCATGAAGAGCCACTGGGACAGAGCTGACAGCAGCACAACTACAGCCTTCTGTGGAGGGAGTCAGGGCATGGACTGTTAGCCTGGTGTTACATATATATATATTATGCTTATAAGTCCTGATGTTAACCAATGTTATATATATATTTTAAGTATTCATGTATTCACAGCTATAAAGGCCTTTTCTCTACTTGAGCTAAATTGTGTAACCGTGACCTATTGTCCCAGAAGGCTTTTTATTCATGTTAAATGGGTACTGAGATTGGAGCGCTCCTTGGTAGTAGGTACAGAAGTGTTCTGGAGGAGACAGGAGAAGATGGATGGTTGTATTGAGGCTCAGCACAGAAATCAAAAACAGGAGAACCAAGCAGCTCTGCAGCCCAGCTGGCTTCACCTCTGAAAAATCAGCTGTGGGGTTGGAGTGGGGACAACAGTGCCCAGCACACACCCCTCACTCATTCACAGGTCCCCAGTTCTGGTAGCTCCAGCTTCCCTTTGTGATTCCTCACCACTGTCCAGTCCCCTCTGTTCCCATACCTGTGAGCAAGGGAAAATAAGCCAGGTTGGCTTTTGTGGTGCTGTCCACAGTGGTGCTCCACGCAGTGCCTTTGACAGGATCTTCCACCCTGCCCTGCTCCTCAGGGACAGCGTGCCCGCTCATATTGCCCCTCATCAACAGTATGAACTGGGTTGTACCCACAGGAGCCTCCAGCCCCATCACTGGGCCCAGATGTACCCTGGCAGCTTCTAATTAATATTCGAGGGGAAACACAAACTCCTTGGAAAAAGCTCTGTATCAGCATCCTGCAAGGAGCCCCTGTGCTCTCACCCCTCCTTGCCCAGGCCAGGAGATCACTGGAAATCACATCAGTGAGACTGGCAGATCCCTTGCTCTGATCTTAATGTTTATCCAAGGCTGGGGGATCCCTCTGATTCTGAGTTTTATGGTCATATAGGCATAAGCATGTTCCCAGGCCGTCTGTTCATTCCCAGTGCACATCAAGGAGAGCCTGCAGTTCCTCAGAGACCTGTTACCTCCACAGTGCCTTGTGAAGAAATTAGGACAAGGCTGGTCTGGGTGCTGGTGCCAGGATGCACAGTGGTGGCCAGGGATGATGCTGTCCCCTCACCAACTCTGATACTCCAGTCACTCCGACACAGTCAGGGTGGAAGCGGCAGCGAGCTGGCTGCTGGCTGTTACGCTGGTGCCAGATGGTGGATGAGATTAAAAGAATTTGATTTTCAAATAATCCATAAACCTGGCTGAGCTAATGTGGTTTCATATGCATTATCTTGTAATCCCAGGGAAGAGAACATTTCAGAGCAAAGAGCCTTATTCTCCCTCCCTGCAAGGACTCTAACAAGCTATAGATAATCCCCTTTTTGTTGGAAGGTGCTTACAGGGGACCTACAACACCCAGAGTGTGGCACAGGGGCTGTGGCTCTGTGCTGGTGCCTGGGAACAGGACAGCCAGGCACTCAGCACCACAGGGGTGGCATTTGCCCTGAGCTTCGGGTGGGAGCAGCACATAGCAGGGCCCAGGGACACACTAAACACAGATCCCTGGCTGATAAAGGAGGGATTTTGCCACTTCTGCCTCCTAATAGTGCACGGCAGTCCATGCAGCACCACTGAGGTAGAGGAGGGGATACACATATTCTTCTAGGTAAGTCCACTTTTATGCACACTTTTGGGGATAAACCCCCAAAGCCCAACCCACATAAATCAAAGGCATGCTGTGCCACCCTTGGAACAGGATCTGACCCTCCCTGGTGACTGAACCCCACATCCAGGGTCTGGTGACCACTCTCCCTCTCGCAAGGTGAGGGACAGCATGTGGCTGAAGCCTGGACCTTGCCAGAAACACCTTTCTTCCCCTCTCCAAATCAACTGCTGCACAACCAGGCTTATAGGAAATCTATCCTCAGGGATTTCCTGCCTTCTCCTTGCCTGTGTCAAACACCCACAATCATTTTTTGCTCCTATTCCTACCCCATATGGATGCACCCCTTCTGCACTCCCATGCCTCCCTAACCCCCACACAGAGCCCTGGATAGCCCTCATAACCTGCCTGACATCTCTACCCTCCATCCTCAGATGCTGCCTGCCTGCCTCCTGCCTCTTTTCCCTGCACTAGAGACTCCTTGGAGTCTCCCGCTACTTGTCAAGCCTCAGTGGAGCAAAGACAACCATCTGCCAATCACTGAGATCCTTCACAACATGCAAGACACAAGCCTGAGCACAGCAGTTAAAAACTGTTGATCCTTATTCCATGCTTCAGGTTCCCAGGGTGAAGCATGCGAGAGCTAGAGCAGGAGGTGATTTTAAGGGAAAAGGGAAGTAAAACTCCACGGATGTGATTTCCCAGTCACTGTCTGCCATCTAGTGCCTAGCACCGAGCTATTTCACGGGCAGCAAGTGACATCCACCTCCATCCTCGGGGGAATTCAGCTCTTAAATTAGAGCCAGGAACATCTGAGCATCAAGCTCCTAGTGCTAATAGTTCCCCACCTTGTTCCTCAGTCTGGGGGTGAGGGCCACGGAGAGGGTTTTGGAGTCAAATAGCCCAAATCCTGGCAGGACCTGTCAGTGAAAACAGCATGGGAGTGAGGGGAGGAAATGCTGTGTGCCTGCTTGGGTTGTGACGCGATGCCCAGCTACAAGGAGCTAACTAAATACAGCACGTCTCGCTTCGCTGCACGCCACTACCTTCAAGGTCATATCGTTGTCGTCAGCAGCTCGGATCAAAGCAGTGCACACAGGCATTGTGTGAAGAATGCCACAGACAGGCTAAAAATAGGGAGATGAATGGAAGCACGAGGTAAAGGGGTGAAGAGTGAGGTTTATCAGTTGTGCAGGAGAATGAAAACTAACAGGAAATCAGAAAACAAACAAAAAGTAATCAAGAAACACTGACTTCGTGACTTGGGATATTCTGGCGCTTGGACACGCAACTGGAGTTTCCCGCACAGTTCAGTCCATGGGCAACCATTGCAACAGGAACACAGGCCCCACCAACCACTGGTAGCCTTTGGGTTAGCATCCAACAGCAGGTGATTTGGAGTGGTTTACAGGTCTTCAGGCAATCTGGGGAGCTGATGCTCTCCTGCCCCTTCCTTCAGTAGGGATATACCTGTATTCACCTTAGGGGGTGCCTGGCAGCTTCTTGCCCCTCTGAAAGGGCTTTGACACCTACCTACCCACAAAGGCAGGAGAGAGCAGGCAAGACACCTACAGTTCACCATAGTCCTGCTTTCAGGCAGAGAAAATTAAGGGATATGAAATCCAGAAGGATGTGGGACAGGTATGTCCATCTTGCTCACTGCCTCCAGCCCCTGTTAGCCCAGGAGCCCCTAGCACACTCCTGGAAGGCACTGTCTGCTGTGCCACTTTCCCTAAGTAGGGACAAGACTGGATGTTGAGCTGTGAGTGCTGGTGGAACAGAAGCAGAAAAGCGGGTCTCCATGGGTGCCACGTCCAGCAGTCATCCAACCCAACCCTGAAATGGGGATCTCACTGCCCCTCCACACAGGGCACTGGTGGAATCAGACATCCCAAATGCCCAGCCTCCTTCCTATCCAAGCTCCTTATCACTTGGATACCCACTCCCCATCACGTCCTGCTGCTTTCCTCAAGCTCATCCAACATCTGCAGCCTGTGCCATTTGGATAGTAACACGGCTTGGAAAGCAATTGGTGTTTTGCAGAGTAGGGCATTAGGTCTGACAGAAACGGGCTGCACGGGGCATTTGGAAAAGGCAGGCAGAGCAGGGCAGCAGCTTCTGAACACACAGAAGCAGATTTACTGATTAGCACATGGCTCTGATTTCCTCCAATGCTTCCAGAAAAGCAATAGGCGACATTAACAAAAGGATTACTCAGAATTCAAAAGCAAATGGGATTTGTGACCCATTATATTAACTGGGGACTGGGGAAAGCTCTACAGAGAGAGAACACTGCCGGCAGGTCACCAAACCAATTATTAAGAGCTCACAGATCACGAAACTAGATATATACACACATCAAGGTAAATTTCTATTTGCCTGCAGAAGCAGGATGCTGGCTGAGCCACCCTCCCAACCCAGTGTGGTTTTTCTATGTGCCCATTAGACTTGGATTATATCTAGTTATTTCCCCCAATAATTCACTCACCCCACAGGTTTAATGCTGTGGAATAACATTTGGGAGGGTAAAACCTGAAAGGAGAAATATAATGGGCATAATTACTTTGATAGATGAAAGAGAGCAGAAAGAAGGCAGGCAGCATGCGGTGGGAGCAGGCCAGCAGCACACACTCACCCCTGACATTGCTTTCTGCCCTCACAGCAGCAGCACTGGCCCATGCCTCATGTCCTGATGTCTCCAGCTTCCCTCTGCCCAGATGTTTGAGAGGGATAGCAGCCCCTCAGCCTTCAACATCAGCTCCCACCTTAAGCTCCAGCACAGATCAGCTTAAACTGCAAATTGTTAACTGAAAAATCTTTTCCTAAACTTTTGCCTCAGCCAATTATGACATTGGAAGTTCATGGTAGGCAGGTAAAGGGACAGTTCTTGCCACCACACTGTCCTGCTTTGGGAGTGGGCTGTGATGGTGAGTCCTAAAGCCTTGTACACCTTGCAAAAGGGCTTTTTTGCCTCACCTATGTTTTGAAGAAGCTTCATTTTAATGTTGCTGAACAGCCCTTCATATTTCAACTGAGAAATGCCCCAGGGTCTCCAAGCATTGCCTATGAACTCCTGACAAAGGATTTTATACCCCCCAAGATCTGTCAGGGAAAAGTAGCCTTGACAGCAAAGCTGTAGTTGGAACTATCTGAAGGCAGTTCCTGCTGTCAGTATTTCATACTCACCTCACAAATTCCTGGCTTTCCACTTTGAGGATTTGGTGTTAAGGATCAGGAATTATCAACAAAGATTCTGAGGTAATTTTACCCTGAGTACAAGTTTCCCAGCAGCACCCCTTCTTTTATATCCATTCTTACCTTTGTAGAGATTCACTCCAGCATTGCCTTCTGCCTGCCCCACTCTGCGTTCTTCCAACATGCTGGTTATGCCAATCCACAGAGGTGATTTCACAAGGGTTAAAAAAGGTATCCTGAAAGCAAAACGATGGGACCTAATCCACTCACACCACTGGTCACCTCAACCAGATTTTCCACACAATTTTCTACTGTGTCTCTGGGCTACTGTGAGCAGAGCACCCCACACTGCATCCCCTGCAGGCAGCAGAGCACAGCAGGAAAGGGCAGTGACTGCAGAAACTCCAAGCACTACTAGAAAAATTCCCTCCAAAGAGACAGATCCCTCCCGACATAAGCATGGGAGCTTGAACAGAACAAAGGCAAAGTGACTGATGCTGCTGGAGATGCTTCATCCTCCAGGGCAGGGAGCGAGCCCAAAGGCTGCGCCAGCAGGGACAGCATGACACACCCTCCCTGAGCCAGCCCACCCCTTGTCCCAGCAGTGAGGGATGCCACAGGATGCTCCCTACAGCCCAGCAGCTCTCCATGCCCTAACAAGCTCGCAGCTGTTTGGGAGAACAGCAACTCCCCTCCTTCAGGTTTTCAGAGAACAGAAAGCCGTGTAGCCTGTGGCTCCAATGGCCTCTCCTGGCTCCGCATGTATTTATTGTCTCAATTTTGAAGCATTTGGTTGCTTGGGGCCAGCCAGTAGGAACAAACAGCAGCTTTCCATTATTGTGGGAAAGTGTGCAGTTCTGAACAGTTCACAGTGTATCACAAAAGATGTGAGCAGGGCTCCGCTTAGAGAGCACTGACCCCCAAAAGTCACACAGGCAGGGAAGGATATCAGCTGGGGAACAAATTTGTAGAAGTAAACTATTTGTGAAGCTAAAAAGCGGTTTTATTAGGACTTGTTATCTCTCCTCCACTGAAGGGGAGGGCTAGCATCAACTTACCACAAAACAAACCTTCATTTCTTCTAGCATGATGGCTTAAGCAATGTCTTAGATGCTTAAATGCTGATGTTTTAGGCTGCAATTGATCCTTCCATTTGTTTGTGCTCCTGGAGACTTCTAGCAGCAGCTGCTGGACTCTATCGCATCAAGGTAAGGGCATCTTGAGATGCTTCCTTCCACCTTTGAGAGGGAAAGGATCTGACTTTTGTGTATGACTCTCATGAATTGAAGCATCCTGTGCCAAAAATGGCCTTGAGGAGCAGAAAGCCCCCCCAGTCTGATCACTCCCCAGTTTCCTCCCCCATGTGCAGTCAGGGGAAGGTAATGCTCAGCTGCTGGCCCAGCAGCACTGATCTTTTACTGGACTTCTTAGATGAGCCCCACATTGCTGCTCTCAGCAAGGAGTCACAGGTCCTTTCCAAAACTCCTCTCTCTGGTGCACACTTCACAGGAGAGCTCTTTGATTGATCTGACTGTGCCTTGCACTGAAGAGCCACAGCAAACTCAGTGCCCTTTCCCAAACACTTGCTGTAGCTTCAGGTTCTGGCAGAGAGATCTCACATCAGGACACCTTTGCCAAGGTGAGAAAAACCCTCCAGGCTTTGGGTGCAAACAAGCTTCAGCCTCTCTCTACACCCAGGCAAACACTCATCCAATGCTCCATTACTTTTACAAGGTGAGTTTTTTTGTTTCATGCTCAACACAGGTGAAATGCTCCCCTGCTCTGTGTGCTGGACTGCAAGAGGTACACGTGGGTGCAGCAGCTCTCACCCAGCCATGACTTGAGGGGTTTCTTCTGCCCTCTCAGAAGTGCTATCCTTTCAGTGGCTATCAAAAAAATACATCCCACCAGTCTGCCTGCTCAGGCTTATGCAACTATGAGTATGGGTATAGGTTTGCACTGAGTGGAAAGACAGCCTGCAGGCACCACATTCCCAAAGGAAAAGAACAGCCTCAGTGACCTACCGCAGGACTCTGGGAGTAGAGGAAATGAGAAGACATAGACTATCCTCTAGGAAACCTGCACAATATCCTGCTGCCTTCCCTCTCACAGAGGTCAGAGAAGAAAACAGGCCACACACAAGAACTGTGGGAAAGGGCCCAAGTTGCAGGATCTGGGATTGTTTGCAGCAACTGGCTGAGGGTTTTTAAATAAAATTAACTGCAGAGATAATCAAAAAAAGGTTTCAGTACAGCCCTTTCTCTCTTTTGTGCTCCTGCTTTTGAGAACAAATAAACACTGATTAAACAGAATTTTAGATGCTTTGAACGTTTGTTCCAGCAAAAACCTGCTTTTGCTGTGGGAAACGGGGTGGAGACCTTGGGAAAGGGAAGGCTCTAAATCTGTGGCCACAATGCTCTGCTCAGGGGCTGCATCCTATGGAGCCAGTGACAGCCTGAAACAAGAGTGGCAGACAAAAGCCTAATCCTATGCTGACTGCACCCATGTTTCCCAGTGGGGCACAATGTGAGGGGAAGGACTCACCTCTCCCCACTGCAGGAGCTTCAAGTCCTGGAGAAGGCAGTAGTCTCCCCTCCAGCAGTGCTGACCTCAGAGAGCAGCCAAAATATCTACAGTTTTTCAGCCACATATTCTGCTTCTCATTTATTCCCTCTTTGCCACTGCTCTCTGCTGCAGACTCCTTGCCAGGCCTGCAAGAGCGCTTCCAGGAACCATGTTTTGTTGGTAATTTATGGCAAACCTGCAGCCCCCAAACTGTCTAGCGTTAGAAAATGGAAGGTTGCTGTGCTCCCTCCCCACTCCAATGGCTTGTGGAGTGATTAAGGATAGCTTTAATTTGAGGCCTGCAGCTCAACAGCTCCCACAAGACTGACAAAATGCATATAGCAATCTCCAGTTCCACCTCTGGAGGCCAAAGTCTCTTCAGATGATTAACAACAGCTATTTCCTCCCTCTCCCCCTGCCACGGAAGGAGGCTGATTCCCCACAAGGTCCAGCCAGCACTGACTACCAAACAGCAACATTTACAACCAGGAAAAACCTCCAAGAACAAAACCAGCCCCAGAGGGGTGAGGCAGCACCACACAAGACCAGGACAGATCTTCTAATAAAGAAACAAGGGTAATAGGGTCAGACTTCCTGAGGCAGACCCAACTGGGCTGGGTTAGCAGTGCTGGCCTAATGCAGCAGGAATTGGAGCAGAGAACTCCCCAGAGCCACCTTTGAGGCTGCTCCCACAAGGCAGCAACACTAAAGCAGCCTTCCCTTTGCAGGAAAAATGAGCCTCCCAGCCCAGACAGGGAGCTGCTGTTGCTGTTACCCTTCTTCAGTGTCTGTTGCTGCAGACTGAGGCTCAGGGGGAGGCTGTGTGGGTGGGAAAGCAGCGCTTGTCTGAAGAATGAGCTGCTGTCTACTTCTCACAGATCCGTGTCCTCCACGGTCACTCTGTATCATAGACTCGAGGTGACAGGCAACTCCAATGCAGATTAAATGTTAATAAAATGTGAATATCCCGACCTTTGTTTCTCCCCAGAAACCTACCTTGCCCTGGCTGGTGTCCAGAAGGGTCTGTTCCCACCTGGACACACAAATAAACCTCCAGTGCTGCTCTTATCAGAGAGCAGGTACCAGAGACAAGCATTAGCCATTGCAAGGAGAAACCATCTGAGCATGAGCCTGTGACAGCAGACTGGGGAGGAAAGCAAGCCTCCCAGGTACCACAACCCCAGGGAATCACACTCTTGGGAGAGGAAAAGATCATAACATGCACTTCTGGAAGAGGTGGAGGAGGAGAATTCAACAAGAGCAAAGAACTCCCTCAGGAGAGCTTCACTTCCAAGTATAAGTTTTAATATTTATTCAGTACAGGGCCAGTGAAGAGAACTGGGAAATAAGGCAAAGGTAAGTTATCCTCCAGAGCCCAAGTTAAGCTCTCATATACACAGACCATGCAAAGCAGCAGCCGTGCTCCTCCCTGGAGCCATGTCCCCATCTTCCCCATCTGCTGGAGCACAGCCCATCGCTTACAAGTCCAGGAGGAATCGATTCACCTTTTTCAGGTATTCTGGCTTCAGGTAATCTCCCAGCTCATTCTTTGTGACCCACAGGTAATCAGCCTTTGGCTCTGTCTGGGTAAAATCACTGCTTTGGAGGAAGGCTTTGAAGAAGAAGACTTTGGCTCCCACATTATCCTCAGTCCTGATGGCCCTGGGGAATTTATACTTGTAAATCCCACATGGTGCATTCCCCAGGATTTTGGCTTGAATGTGATCTCCTGCAAGATCCCAGAAATGCAAGAGAAAAAAAAAAAAAGACATAAGAACACAGAGGAACAGTAACTGCTCTCCTATATAACAAAAAGGCAGCATAAGCCACTCCTTGCACCTGGTTCAGAGTGACTGTTGCCTCTGTGGCAGAAATACTGACAACTGCTCATTTGGAGACAAGCGAGTCCTCTCAGAGTGGAAGAGGGAGGGAAGGAAGGAGGGAGAGGGTACCAAGTTTTGCCAACCTACAGAAAAAAGCAATGTGGGTTTGCCATCACCACCCATCTGCCACAGAAGCTCCTACAGGCAACAAGAGGGAAAGAAAAGCCATACACTTCCAGCAAGCCCAGACATTCAGGGGGTGTCTGGTGATGCTCCAGAATCAGATCATAAGGTTTAGACCCCGCACTGATGCTGGTGGCATCCCAGAAATCCCAACTCACAGTCTGCCAGCCTTACACATGCTGATTACCCAGGAAGTCCACCCCACTAAGTTATATCACTCTGCCATGAAATGCCTTTTACCACGATGTGGGAGGTGATTTCACTACAGCAGAAGACAAATATTCCTCAGACAGGGAGCAGGAAGAAAACCACTGAGACAAAGAAGACGAAGGGTCAAGCACAGGGCAGACTACACACCCAAAAACGTAGCCATGGCTCGCTCAGCTGTGCTTCGCAGAGTCTCTCCAGGCTGCCACTCCACTTGAGGCAGGAGCCACAGCTCCTGGTTACCAATTTTCTGTTTCACCAGAAGCATCAGGTTACTGTCCAGCTTCCTGTTCAACGACGTTCGAATGTTGTTTTTATCAGCATCTGCCAAAAACCAACACATGCTGGAAACATTCTCCTGGCAGCACCACTCTGATCCCACTGATTCACCAACCCTTGGCATCTCACACTCTTTCAGCAGCAATATGCAAACATGGATATATGGAGCAAGACAAAAATCTAGACAGGAATGCTCTCAGTTGCCGTTGAAGTCAATGAAGGATGAGGTGGAACCCACTGCTGTTTCATTGCCAGAAGGAATTTACAGGAAGCTGTCTGGATCCCTACCTTGACAAAAATCAGCAAGAGCACTGAGCAGAGCCTGGGAACCAAGTGACCAAACACTTCTCTGGTCTGGAAACAACACCTGTTTTCAACTTTTTGCTCTGATAAGGTGGAACATGCACATTTTTGTGCCTTAGGAACCCCAATCTCCCTGTCAGACAGTTAATTGCTCATGTGCTAATAGCACTGCCACAGAGCCGAGACTCTCTTTGAAGCAAAAAAGACTCAAAAATGCCTTTCTCCTGCTGAATTGCACTCTCTTTGGCAAACAATCTGGCTGCTGTCACCCACCACAAACTTCAGCCTGTACCTGTTATCCGCGGAGCAGCTTTGAACTGCTGAAACTTCTGTTCCCACTTTTCCTCCAGGTCTTGAGCCATGATGACCGTCTTGCCGGGTGCTTCATCATCATCATCATGCAAGCTTTCCTTCCTCCTCTTGAGCCGCTCCTCCTCCTCCAGCTTACGGATTTCATGATCCGAATAGCAGCTTTTCTCCAGCTCTATCTACAAGGGCAGCATAAAGAATTCTTGAGCCACCAGCACGGCGGGTGTTAGCAAGCACAATTATTTCCCCCTCAGCGAACACAAGATAATGGGAATTTCCCTGAGGCTGCAGCAGGCGCATCCAACAGGGACACCAACAGCACCGAGGAAGACTATGGGAACACCACCAACACCCACAAGACGCGGTGCAAATCGCACGCAGAGCACTCGGGAAGCAACACCAGGCTGTGTATGCAAGGCCAGCAGCCCCCGATGCTCCCCTCCCCTCAGACCTGAGGGCGCCATTTTCCCACCACCACCCCAGCGCCGTCCCCCTTTACCTGCCCCATGAGCGCCGCCACCTCCTCCTCCTCCTTCTCCAGAGCCTGCGTGATGCGCGGAAGCCTCAGCAAGCACATCGCCCCGAAGAGCCTCCAGGGGCGAGGGGCGGCGGCGCCGCACAGCCCGCGGGCCGCGCCCGCCGCCATCGCCCGCGCCCCACAATGCCCCGCCATGTCCCCTCCCCGTTCCCGGCGCGCCCAGCGCGGGCCGGAGCCGCCTCCATGGCCGCGGCGCTGGGTGTGGGAGTGGGGTGGCGGTGAGCGCAGGGGACACGCCGGGGCGGGGGGACACACTGGGGGCACAGCGGGGAGGGCCTGCCCTGGGTGCGGGGCGGCCGCGGGGGGTTCCCCGCTGCGCCCTCAGCGCCGCTGTCTGTCTCCCTCCCTCCCTCCCTCCCTCAGGGCCCGCGCCGCCGCGCTGTGCCGCGGGCTCCGCGCCGGCTCCGCCGGGCTGAGCGACATCGCGGGGGTGGCGGCCAAGGACGCGGACAAGCAGAGCGAGACCGAGCAGAGGTGAGAGCCGAGCGCTGCCAAATGCTGCTTGCTGAGAGGTGTTACCGCCTTCGGTGGGTTTGCAGCCGCGGGAGGGGGAGGGAGGGACTCGACTCAGAAACGCAGCTTGCGCCCTTCGGAGACTTGAGCCCTTCTTTCTTTATTTCCCGATGTGAAATAAAACTTTGTAATGCTTAAAGAGCCGGGCCTGGTAACTCTCGTTTTGTTCCTCAGGCCTTTAATCCTGCAGAGGAGCTCCATGAGATGGGATGGAAAGGTTTATGAAGAGATCCCGATAGCGCACATCAAAGCGACCTACAACAAGTAAGCAAATGAACTTCTCCGTTTCAGCTCTCCTGCAAAATAAAAGCTCAGAACATACCCGGGATTTGGCCTGTCATCATTTTGATCTAAAGGCTCAAAGAAAAAACGTGGTGTTCGTGACTGGGAGGATGACACAGATTCAAATCTCAGTGCTGTTCAGGAGGCATAAATGTCCTTACAATGTCTTTAAAGCAATAAGATTGTTTTTCTATGCTCTGACTACATTCTGATGTGAATAATCAGATGCTGGCAGCTTTAGCAGCAGGTTATTCCAGCCTTCACTCTAGCACTGTTGCTGTACAGTTGTTGAAAAAATTGCCATATCCATGAGAGACAGTTGTATTCCATCAGTGATCTTTACTGTGATATTTTACTGTTTCTTAAAAGTTCTAGAAGTGTTTTGTGCATTATTTTAATAGATAGACGAGGTAAAATGCAGTGAGGGGTTGGTCTGAAAGGGCTGAGTGGGATCTGAGGTGGACCTGCATAAAGTACACCTTATCCAGAAAGGCTCTGCCATTTCACTTAGGGTCTGTAGAATGACCAGAAGGTCACTGCTGGGAGGGCTCTGCAGCAGGTGTGAGTAAGTGGGATGCCTTGAAAGGGAGTGCTGAGCTAAGGTGGCTTGGAGAAGGGAGACAGGAGTCCTGCAGCAAGCCGTGACACTAAGGTGAGTGAGAAGTGAGAATAAAGCCATGTTTTGTTCTGCCTTGCCTCTTCCCTTTGCCCCTCTCTCTGCAGTACCCATGTCCAAGTGGTCAGCTTTGACAACCAGCCGCTTGCCCGCACGTCCTGTGGCACAGAAGGCTTCCAGAATGCCAAGAAGGGAACTGCCATCGCGGCACAGACTGCGGCCATGGCAGCAGCGGTGGTGAGTCCACACCGATGATTCCCCCCTCCCAGAGGGGAGCACTGACTGTGTCCCCCCATACCTGGGCACACACATTGCTCACAGGAAGCATTCCAGAGCCAGCATCCCAAGTTCCATCTGCACATAGACAAAGCCTGTCTGAAACAGCTGTTAGAAGTGCCCTGAGGGTGAGTTGAGCTGTGCAGGTTGTGATTGAAAATGTAACTTGGAGCCTGTGCACCAGTCTGCATAGCTCCTTTTTTCCTAAGTGAACATCTCTGAGTCATTTTGGGAATGTAGCCCCTGAATCAGCAGCAGTTCAGTTTTTGCACTGCAGGGGACTGAGAAGCAGCTGTAGTTACTGGCTGAATGTTTTATATTTGGTCTCTGACACAGGAGAACTGACTGCTGCCAGCAGTTACAATCAGAGAAGGTGATGTCCTTGCACATGTAGCTTCCAGCTACATATGGTTTATTGTAAATTTCTAAAATCCACGTGGGTGGAGGAGATGAGGCTGGCTGTGTCACAGTCCTCAGTACAGCAGAATGAGGCCAGGTTAAACTGAAAATCCTCATCCTAAATTAGGGGGAATTCAATCCAGCCTGTCATGTCAGAGGTATTTGGTGCCATCGCTGGCCAACAACTTATTGTGGTTGACTCAGAGGCTAACATAAGAACATCTTCACTATTCATTCATCTGTGCTCGTTGGAGCCTCCTAATAGCTGTGTAGCTGTGCTTGGACAGATTTATTCTGTCACTGTTGAGGTTGTTAGTAAGTTAATTGCACCAGAACACAGAGAGACAGAGGAGCTCCCTCCACATGGTGGCAGCAGGGCTGTGCTGTACAGTACTTCATTTCCAATTGGCAAGCCCCTAGAATTTTTGCACTGGAGGTGTGGACTCCTGCACAGCAAATCTAAAGCTTGCCTGAGTTTCTCATTTACACTCCAGAAAGAATCCACTGGTTACAGGGGAGAAGTTGCCACATTAGAGAAGGGAAAACAGCTTTGAGGTTAGTCCTTGTTAGTCCCTTGCCACTTCAGTCACATATCCGTGGATATGTCCTTTTCTGCCCTGGCTTCACGTCACAGATAGTTTGATCTTAGAGCTTTCTCTGTCTGCAGAGCTGACAGTCTAGCACAGAAGTTCTCTTAAACCTGCCATGGCTATATCTAAGCTTCCTTTGCTTCTAGTGTCTGTGCAATAATCCCCATATATGTCTTCTGTATCCATTACTGCCTGCTCTTTATTTTTACTTAAATACTGTTATGATAATGGTTCCAAAGGGAATGAAAGACTCCAGGGGAGGCAGATCTGCAGTAGTTCTTTCAAAGAGAACGCTAACCAGTTGCTCTTTTCACAGAAAGCACGTGGGAAGGGTGTATTGCACATACGAGTCATGGTGAAAGGACTGGGACCAGGACGCAAAGTAGGTGTCAGAGTTTCTTTGTCATATTTTATCTTCTCAAGCATCTTGCATGTTTTCTAAATTCAAGCTGGTCTTAATATCACTGAAGGTGATGTAAAGCATTCATCCTTCAAGTTCCTTGGAATGAATTTTTAGAATCATTTGAATTTTAGAGTTACAGGACTTTGGAGGTAGAAGAAAAGCTGTGTTTGGGGCTTCTTCCAGATGAAGTAGGAAAATTGATGGGAATGCTGCAGAAAGGACTGAAGCAAATAGGTTTAAAATGGGTTTTCTCTTACAAGTTACTTATTTTTAAAATAATTATTAAGGGAGAACCATGGGAACAAGTTGATTTTCGTGTGGGGGACCAAACTGTTTTGCCCTGAGCTTTTTCCCTTCTCTGCTGTTCAGTGTGTTGATAACTGTGTGTCACCTGCTGTCTTCTTGTTGCAGGCTGCCATCAAGGGTTTGACGATGGGAGGTTTGGAAGTCATCTCCATCACCGACAACACCCCAGTTCCCCACAACGGCTGCCGCCCACGGAAAGCCAGGAGAATGTGAGGGGGCACTGGAAGAGACACACAGCTTTTAACATCAGTTCATGCAACAAGGACTGTGTTGAATGACAGACTTTGGAAAGCCACCCTCCCTGGAAATACTTGTTGAGGGAAGCCTGAAGAGCAGAGACCATCCTGGGCCTTAAGAGCCCAGGTGAAAGCAGGAATACATGTGCTCCCTTAGTGGAAAGCCTCTTGTCTGTAAAGTTTGTTGATTAAAATGTTGGTCTTTTGACAGACATTCCTGCTGTGTTTCCAGGAGTATTTTGAATTATTATTATTATGGACTCTTCAGTGCTATCTTCCTCTTACCACTGTATGTGGCTCTTGTCTAGCCCTCATGCCATTAGTGCCCTTGTTAGAAGAGGAGTCTGAGGTCTCAATTTCCTTGTAGTCATCCATAGCAAACAAATGCATGGGCTCACATCATCTTCCTTCCCTCTTGCTCTCACTGCACACGTTGGGAAACAAGGCATGGGGTAACTCTTTCCTTCCTTCTGGCTCGCAGAGCTCAGCATTGCATGTGAGAGGCAACTCTTCCTGTTCACAGAGCACTGGTCTGGATCCAGTACTGGCAAAGATCTGTTGCAATGCTTTGTTTTGCCCAAGCTGTACTGGCCTGCCACGGCTCTTGGCAAAGCAAAGCACCGTTCCTTCTAAAGGGGCTGGGATCTTGCCAGGTTTAGTGCTTACAGTCTCCTTGGCCCTACCTTGTGCAGTATGAACTGGAATTTCTGGGGTCCTGGGGAAAGCAAGCAGGGGTCAGTAGGCCTGAGGAACAATGAAATGCTGCCAAGGAGATTTAAAACACTTAAATCTTGAACTCCACCTCTGTGTATCCACAAGCAGCAGGAGCTTGTCGTCAGTCTGTGATGTATTACTGCTGTCCCAACTCCACCCAGAACTGCCAAGGAAATGTGTCTGAAGTATTAACCAGGGAACGTAACAGCAGTAACTGACTACAGGATTGATTTCCTGGATGGCAGAGACCCACTGCCTAGCAAAGGGCACCTCCTTGAAAACCCTGCTGCCAGAGAAGCCCTGGGCCCACACAGCATGCACTGGGCAAGTATTTCACCGGTAAACAGGGTGTATTTTGGAGCAGCCAGCAGTTCTATTGTAAACCCAGAATCTTCTTTCTATTATTTCTGTCATTCCTCTGTAGTTTCTTAAGTTGCATAATTAACCATTTTTCTTCCTCTTTAGAGAAAGGGTACCATGGCAACAAGGCAGCGAACCTCCTTCCTGGGGCTGAATGGCATACAGCAGGTTTTGAAAGAAATCACTCTGCCTAGAGGAGTCTGTTGAGGTGCCTTTGACGGAAGAAAGAAAACAAGATTCAGATGAATCCCCTACCTTAGTCCAACTGTCTGAATTTGAATGGAGGGTAGGTGATCTTAAAGGGAAGTTTCTTGAGCTGTCACAGATTTGACAGCAAGGAAGAGAGGCTCTTCAAAGATGTTTGACACACTAGAAGAGCTTCCCTCTTATTCCAGAAATACGGCTGAGCTTCTAGTGGCTTCATATTCGTGTTTTTAAGGGGAAGATAGCAGGTCAGCTATAAACTGTGAAGATTAACTCTACATGTATGCAGGCAGCTGGCTGGGGAGGGCACATGTGATGTGCTTACAGCAAGGCTGGGCTGGTGTCTGGGCGGAATACAGCGACTAGCCCTGAGAAAGGAGGAGCAACCAGGCTCTGCTGGCAGGTTTGTCAGCAATGTACTGTCTAACACATTGAGAAAACCAAACACTACCGTTCTCTACCACAGGCAGCTAGTTGCATCAATGCAGAAGTGCCCACGTCACATAAAGATGATAGAACAAATTGAAAAATAAGATTGTGAAGAGACCTGTGGTCCTTCTGAAATTCAGGGAAGAGTATGTGGGTGACTTGACAGTCATAAAGCAACATGAATAAATCTTCGTCTTGCCCAGACATACAATCAAGCCTGTGCCCTTTGTAAAGGCCACTCCTTAACACTCTTGGTTTCTGGGTATCTCGGAAGATTTTACGAAGTCTGCCACTGCATCACCACTGCTTTTACAGTGAAAAGCTTTATGTCCCTCTTTGCCCTGCCTACTTCTGATAGCTACCACTACTTCCTCCAACTGGCATTCCTGTAGCACCCTCTGAGCTAGACTAGACAGAAGAGGCTGACACTCTTCTCCATGGTTCAATGTCTGGATCTATATAGTATCCTGCAATATTTGTCTTCCAGACCCACAGCTCCCTGTACTCTCCCTGGGCTCCCTGGCACACTGCTTGAGTTGAAACTGCTTTTCATTGAAATCACATTTTCCATCCAGCTTCTGTCCTGCCCTGATGGAGCACCCCCAAAGCCTTGTCCTAACTTAATGGTCAGCCTGAGCTGTTCATCCCACAGCACACCCCAGGGCTCTGGGGCAGTCAGTGAGGCAGGAGAGCACAGCTGCACAAAGCAAGGGCTTGGGTGCTTCTTCCTGCATACATTGTACAGTGAAAGAAGCCTTAAAACTCCCTATTGTGGTTCCTCTTGCAGGGAATTAATAGGCACCAATAGTGCTTAATGATTTCCTTACCCTTCAGATGAAACTATTAATTAAGGGGCCGGTTTTAGTCAGCCACTGGTGTTTACCAGTTCTAATTGCTTTTCTTGGTGCCTGGGTGGAAAGCTGTTTTCTGCTGGCTCACATTCCTCCTGAGCAGCAATTACTTTACTTGTCAGTAGCACGGCCACTGCATTAGAACACTCATTAGATTCATATCATCTCACTTTGGGCTTCCCCACTGCTTTTGGACATTTTTCTCTCCATTCCCTCCTAACCTCTGATTCCCTATGCTCAAAGATGATTTTTTTTTCTGTCAAACAAGCTCTGAAACTGCTACTGGCTGCAAAGCTTCATCCTGGTTCAACCCTGGCCTTTTCTGGGGTTTTGCCTTACATTTTAAAATACCACATGGACCTCTTTCCATTGTATCCCTATAAATCCCTGTGTAAAACACAGAACAGTCTCCTGACTTACAGATAAAATGCTGCCTCAGGTCTGTTTACCCCTTACTGCGTGCCACACCACCTTGGGGAGTTAGTCTAACTCAGTTACCCTTCCTTTGGACAGGGATGGCACCTGGTGGCTTGGAGAAATAGCCCCCAGCCTTCTCCCAAATAGTGTATTTTTCTGCAAAGAGGAATTATTTCCCTGTCCCCAGCAACAAGGACTTTCTACCCAGAACTGCAGTTTTATCTGCTGAATTGGTGATTTACTATTTCTTCTGTGAGCATCTCAGTGACAGGAGTCAGGCAGCCAATTTCGATCCCTTCGTAAGATTCAATTAAACCATTAAGTGATGTCAGTGTCCTTTAACAGCTGACTGTACACACAAGCAGGCAAGGAGAAGGGGACAGACCCTGCAGTGCTAATAAACTGTAGCAGCAGGGGTGGCTTACAGCAGCCCAACTGCAGCTGTTATGGACATCTGTGCAGGTTTTGCTGGCTTTCCCTCTGGTGCGGGAATACCTGGCTTGAGATGTGCACAAAGCAGGTCACTAAGTAGGTGTTTATAACCCTAAAGCACCCCTGGGAGCCTTGGAGAAGTAACAGTTCAAACCAGGTTATGTTTTTGCACTCATACTTCAGCAGATAATCACGGTGCTGCTTTCATGCCTGGCGTCCCTGCCCGGCCCCTCTTCCCCTCCAACCTCAGCCTGTGACCCCTGAGACCAAAAAGAGATCAAGGACCCTCAGATTGTTTTTGTGCTTTCCCAATCCTCTCCTCTCCCCTCAAGAGGTATTAATGGGTACTCAAGGCAGTAGGAACTGCTCAAAGGTTTTACTAATGAACAGCCTAAGAGCATCCAAATCCCCAAGCTGATGGTGAAGCTGGGCTGCAGGGTCCTCTTAGGGAGATGCAGAGGGGAGCCAAGCCTCGATGCTACTCTCTTTTTTTGAAACCACTCATCCCTCCTCTGCTGTGCTTTCTGAGCTTCCACTGCCCTAGTGCCACTTGACAGGGTCCTCTCATTTCTCCAGAGTCCGTAACTCTCTTCCTGTGCTCACATCTACTGCGAGCTGGGGGCTGTGCACCTGGGCCCAAACCTCTCAGCAGCTATGAAGCCCTAACAGCCATTGCCTGGGATAGCTGTTTCTGGCAGCAGCTTCACCACTTGCCTTTCTTAAAACAGGAGGCAGAAGGGAGAAAGGGTTGGATGCAAGGGACTGAATGCTAAGTGCGGATGCAGGCAATGAAAAGGTGGGTTGAGAACGAAAAGGGAGGGAAAAATGCAGGAAGAGAAACTACAACATAAAAAAATCGCCAATGAACAAAAACCACTGATTTCCTAAGTCTAAAGTATCACAGATTGTGGTCAAGAGTCAGCATAGGTCAGGAGAACAATGACAGGAAGGGTTCTCCAGAATCTGGCTAGATGTGCTCCCCTTTGCTGTTCTCCCAGCCAGACATCCACATCACAAGCACAGAGTGGCTTTGCCCAGGAGTCTTCCCTGCCACCATAACCAGTTCTTTGGGGCTTTCAATTCACCACTTTACAGAAGGCATGAAGATCATCCTACAGCTGTATTTAGAAACCCAAAGCCTCTCCCTGCAGCAACAACAGTTCTCAAAACCTTCCTTCCCTTCCAAACTGGCTCTGAAATTCTTCCTCTGTGCCTTGCCACTTAACAATTCATTTCGCAAAGCCAAACTCGAACCTGGAGCAGCTGGGATTGTTGTCCACCACCCCTCCCATCCACATCACTAAAGACTCCTGCTTTTGGCCCTTCCTCCCTCTGCTTGCTCCTCTGCACAAGAGGAGGTCAGGCTTTCCACTGCACACGGGGCTCCACGTAACAAATAAAACTTGGGGCTTCAGGCCGGAGAATGACATATATTTTATCTCACAGACCCTTCTGCGGGTCCCAAGGTGAGGTGAAATAGGACTCATCCCTTCATGTACCAGCCTGCAGGCAAACAACTTGTTCTCCTAATTGCCAACCACGGCTCTCACACAGCCCCTTGGCAAGACATGGATGCTGCCTTTCATTTTGCACCTGCCAAATCCACAGAAATGCCAATTTCCTGAGCTGTCAGGGTCAAACTGGCAAAGGGCTGCAAATTACTTTATACCTTCCAGCCCTCTGTACTTTTTTGTAATGCCAACGGCTGGGAAGCAGCCTGCTCCAGCACTGGGAGATGCTCTGAAACAATCTGTCCTTTGGACATGGTTGTAAAACCCGGTCTGCTTACCAAAATCCTTCCAAGAGAAGCAGTGCTGCTGGTTGAGTGCTGTCCTGGTGATCCTGTGGCCAAGAGTGATAGCACAGTCACCAAAGGGCCAGTGTAAAACTGGGGCAAATCCCAGTGGGCCTCAAGCAGCTGCACAGCAGAGCTGCTCTCCCCAGCCCTTATCAGAGCCAGCAAGTCAGCACTGACATTGCCTTCAAATCTGAGCCTTCTCTGGAGAAGAAGCCAATGAGGGATTTAAGGGGTAGGAGGCAGGATGAGGAGAGATTAACTCAGACTTTGCTGCCCAAAGCCAGACAGGTTGCACTGCACAATCACTCTGTCAAGATGACCTTTGTCTGTCCTATGTTACAGGAGACCCTGTTTGGCTGCCAGTTGCTCCCTCTCCCTTACAAAGAGGGATTTTACAAGCATTAAGGACTCACCGGCCAGGGCTGAACCAGTGACCTACCTACACTGCTGTAGGTATCAGCACAGATAATCTGCACCTTACCCTGACCTCAGGACCAGCCCCCAAAAAATAGGGCAGCAGCAATGAAAACTATCCTTCACGGCCACAGATGCGAGAGCACACGCTGGATCTGCGACAGGGGTGATGCCAGTGTTTTGGGCGGGGAGCCCCACATGCAGGGACGGTGTGGATGCTGCAGGATCCTGGAGGATGTGGGTTCCACCCAGTGGCACGGGCCAGGGCTCCCTGCTGGCTGTAACAGGGGTGCTGGTGCCCCTCACCTCTTCCAACTCGCCATTTGAACCGTTTTCCCCCCTGAATCGGTTGCTGGGCACAGCAAGGCCGTTTCCATGTGGATGGCTGTTTCTCCCTGTTGCCGTGGTGACGGCACTGGGCGCCAGGAGGTCGGAGGCGGGAGAGCAAGGATCGTATCTCCCCGGCGCTCACCAAGGGCAGTGGGTACATCTAATCCAGCATTGCTCCATTTTATGCCTTTGAGGAGCACCAAGGAGCTATCAAATGACCAGCTTGGCAGCAGTGAGCAGGCATTCAGGAGGATGCAGTGCTGCCCACTGCTCTTAACAACATCCTAAAATCACACCAAGCAGCAGCCAGATGGCCCTGGAAGGCTCTCACCTGCCTGGCTCTCACCCCTCAAACAGCCAGTCTCACCACATTCCCCAGCGCCAGCACCGCCAGGCTGTCCTCTGGCAGGGCTCAGGCACAGGGCTGGATGTCCACACTGCCAGTGCATCCTCACCAGCCCTATCCAAGAGAACCAGGAGCTGCTGCCCAGTTCATCAGGCACTAGAACGGAGACAGTGTGCTGAGCCACCCAACCTCCTCTCATACCCCTGTCTCCCTACCTGATGCTGTCGCAACACACCTGAAGAGAGGAAGGACATTGGCAGAGGGAAGGATGAACCTGTGCAAGAGCAGCTTTCAGAGGGGTTCAGGGAGTACTCTGGGCAACGCCAGGGCTGCTCTGGCCCATGCTTAGTGCAAAGCAAAGCTGCTGAGGAGAAAGAAAAAGAAGGGCAGCCATGAAGAGTAGAAGTAACGTGTTCCTGGCTTTAAAAAGATAGAACTCAAACTAGTTCTGTCATCCACAGAAAATAAACTCCAAAGGCTCCAGTTCGTATCTGGACAAAGCAGAATGCAGAAAATGCTGGGGACTTGGTAGTGTTGCCCATGACTTTCCACTGCCTTGGTGCAGTATCTATAGAATTTTCTTCCACAATGGCCTAATATTGTGCTGCTCCTCCTATAGAAAATTGCCCCAGGCAGGCACCTCTCCCTGTGGCCCTTCTACCTCTGGACAGCCAAGGGCCCTGGGCACCCACTGAGCCATCTCCCTGTCACATTCCTCTAAAACTGTCCTCAAATTTGTAGGTGCACTTGGCATCCTCACTGAGGACAGCAATCACCACACCAGCAAACTGCAACAGCCAAGAGGTGCCTTAGGTGCGATTTATGGGAGAAAACAAAACAAACAAGACACAGTAAAAAATTACCTCAGCACAAACACAGCAAAGCCTGTGTGCTTATGTAGTGTCCTCCCCTCCTTATTAACCCACCGAGATCCCACGTGTTACACAGATGCTGCAGCACAGCCCTGAGCAGCCAGGACCAGGGGCACTGTGCCCTTTTCTAGTTCTCACATGCAGGGCCATGGCAGTCACCCACAAATTACCAATATTCAGACTGCTGGTTCAAAAACTGGTGCAGTATTTTTATGTCAAAACATCAGGAAAAAAAAACCAAAACAAAACATGCCATTCAGGGATTTTGTCCTATTGCTATTTTTCTGAGAACTTATTTCCTTGTACAGCTCTTTCCCAACAGAAACAAAGGCAAATCAGACCTTGGCCATCAAACAGCTCTAGCAGGGACTGGGGCTGCCTGATGAGCAGTCAGCACTAGGCTGGGACTGTGCTCAGCCCGTGCCCCCTGCAGCCCCCAAAGCAAAGGAAAAAAATTAAAACATTAAAAGCCATTTCACCATTCTCTCCTTCTGAGGAGTATTTGGCCAGAAAAGCCCTTACAACCATGTAACAAGACAGGGAAGCACAAGGATTCAGCCACATCAACGACCTGGACTCTGGAACTTGTATAGCAAGGCAAAAGCAAATACACAAAATCTTGTCCTGTTGCTTGGACCAACAATTTGCTCTGCAGCTTTCACCTATCTGATAAAGGTTCACAGAAGGACAAAAGCTGTCAGAGGGCCACATGTCCCACTGTCATCCCTTTACCACCTATCTGCCCACAGCCCTGAGAGATCCTGTAGGAAAAGCTGTCAGAAAAGCAGCAAGAGAGAGAAGATAAACAAAGAGACTTCTTAAAGCATCAGAAATCTGATTCTTCTAGCTGGGTCAAAAGGATCAAGGGAAGAGGGTAATAGATGCAGCACCTGAGCAAAAGGAAGAGCCTGTCAGTACACACAGGGAGCTAAATCAGGGCCAGCCATGAGGACTGGAAGGTTAATTGAAAGGAGTCTTTAGTACGGGCACACCATGAATGGATCCATAGGTTTGACTCTCATGGGATTTCTGTGACTTGATGTCTAATGCAATTTATATCAGAAATAATGCAAGTGTCCTGCTTTTACTACTTTTTTTTTTTTTTTAAGGCAAAGGTAGCACAAGAACTAACAAAAGATGGGATTTTGCTGCCAGTCAAACATGCTTTCCAACTCAAGCATCTCCTTCTCACTTAGTGCCTATCTGAAAAGCCACGGGCTCAAGAGCTTCCTGATATGCTCAAGCTCTGCGCAGTAAAGAATCCAAGAACTGCACACAGGAAAATGGAGAAAAGGTTCAGAGGAAAATCACTTTCATGCTCAAGATGCGCATGCTTAGAGGGACTAACACAAACAGGGATGCTGCTAGGTTGTTACAGAGCAGCAGCGGATTACAAGGGGATCCCACACTTTGGGAAGGTCCTGACCACGTGTTCTCAGCGACAACGTTCCGCAAAGCAGCAGGAGGAGCACATGGAAAATCTGAGCGCCTTTGACCGACCTAAAAGCAGTGGACAGGCAACAGCTACTCTGCCAAGCAAAGTGTGTTCAGCTTTGTTCTGGTTTTGGCTGGGGCAGTTGCATGTGATGGAGCCCTGTTTAGAATTTCTAGAGATGCTGAACACCCAGCTGCCCATGGGAAGTGGGACTTAATTCCATGTTTTGCTTTGCTTGCATGTGGCTTTTAACCACCCATTAACCGCTCTTTATCTCAACTCACGAGCTTTCTCACTTTTACTCTTCCCGTTCTTTCCCTGATTCTGCTGGTGGGGGATTGAGCAAGTGGCTGCGTGGGGCTGAGTTGCCAGGTGGGGTTAAACCACAAGGTTTCATCTCTTGATAATGGACTATCAGCAGAAAATTACCAAAAGCTTAGACAAATACTGTAAATGGAATAAAGGAAGAGTCTCTAAATACAAGTTGGGATAGTAATGATATACAAAGGGGAAAACATAACCGAAGATCAAGAATTCCTCTCCCAGCATTAGTTCATGTAGACAAGAATTTGAGAAATCTGCAAGAACTACAGAAATGCCTCAAGTAGAAACATTATTGAGCACACTTGCACTCCAAACTCCAAGAAGAGGCAAAAAACTCCAATGTGATATGCCTGCACAGTCCAAGGCACACCCCTGCCATCCCTTCGTAGCAAAGTAATTACCATTTGCACCATTCAGGTTTTAGAAGACAAAGACAATAAATCAGACTCTTAAAGCAAATTGTGTTTATTCCATTTTTGCCTTGTGTTGCTAACAAATCTTTACCCTAACCTAGGAAAAATATCAGGTAGAAAATATCTCCCCTTTCCTCCCACCCTTCCCACCACACACACACACTTGTTTCTTAAACAAAAGAATCAAAATTTCAAGCATGAGAGACTTTTCTTTTTATACATTTCTGTAATAAAATTAACTCTGTTGTAGATATAAAATGCAGCAGCCAAGACCAGAGGATCTACTATGCTACTCCAAGGCAATTAGTACCCAAAATGATCAGTTTGTCTGCAAACATAGTAAGAAAATACTTAGCACTTATCCAGCACTTTTTATCCATGAATCTCAAAGGGTTTTACAAAAGCTGAAAATATGTTTTTGGCCTCATTTATGGAGAAGAAAACACCAGCTGGAACAGGAGGAGATTTGCCCCCAGTCACAGAACAATTTAACAACAGAGCTGAGAACAGATCTCTGGTCTCTCAGCCCTAAGTCCAACAATTTGTGCCACACTCTCTGCTTCACACAGGGCAGCCTGAATTCAGCAAAAGCCCCCACTACAGAAATGCTGAAGTAGTTTATATTTTTGCCACTGAAAAAAAGTCTAAATGGACCTATTTTAGTAAGGACAGACCTGCCAAGGCTGTGACGCCAAGGAGTAAATCCCATCTCAGAGAGAGCTGCTGAAAGCTTTGCAAAAGAAAAAAACTCTCATACTGAAGTGTGAACAGCTGTCAGAGTAGTGCAGAAGGAGGTAAACCCATGATCTACAGTGTGCAAACGAAATCTCCACTTGGAGCTTTAATTGAATGTTTGAGGAACAGATCACAGGATAAAATCCTAAAACCTTGACAAATAGTGTTATTAGACGGAGAGGAACCTGCAGCTGAAGCACACATGGCCTGACACCTCCTCTATTAGCAGTGGTTTTGACCCACCATCACTCCTGACAGACCTGAGACACCAACAGTGCAAACACCAGGAAGAGAGCGGTGAAATGCAATGTCTTCCCTAGAAATATGTTCAACAAGGCCAGGAGAGCAGAGAAGTACCATGAGGCAGAGAGTAAAGGCTAATTCAAGGACCCCAGGGCAGGTGCCATTTCGAGGTCCACCATTCATGCCATAAGCAGGCACCAACACCCACACAGTTCTTCTCCTGTGCACTCCCAGCAAAACGAATGCGTGACTCCATCATCACCCACAGTTCATTTTGGTCCAAACAAAATACCCACAGGGTCCTTTAGAGGGTTTCCTGTGTATTAGCACCAATCTTCTATTGCCCCCCCTGTACCTCTTATAGGAATGGGACAACAGGCTCCAGCTTCCGACAGAGCACCTCATGATGTTGGGATGGTTGTGATGCCTGGCAGCACACAGTTGTAAACCAGCCCATGGGCAAAAACCCCCAAATGCTGGCCTACAACCAAAAACTCCATTTTTAAGAGAGAAGGGCAGGCCAGCATCCTTACCAGATCATGGTGACAGGCAGTTACACCCAGGAGCTTAATTTATCAGCGGCATAAAAACTGCTGTGGTCCAGCCAGCACCGACACACCAGCCAGCTGTGCTCTGAAGCCTGGGAACAGCAGGTTCTCATAGAGAACAGCGTATCAAACAGGGAGAAGTAAGCAACCTAACAAGCTCATCTCGTAACTGCAAAACCCCAGAAGTGAACATTAATTCAGGTCTTGTCTCTCCTTCCTGGGCAAACCCAAATGCTACTGATTTTCCACGCTCATACTCCAACACACGTGAGGGTGCCAGCATCTGGGTCTCCTCTCCCCTCAACAGCAGAACTGCAGATGGCACAAGGATTCACACTCCATGCTGCAAGAAAGTCCTTCTGAGGTGATTCAGGAGCTGCTGTTGCTCCCCAGACCCTTCCCAGCCACGCATCTTCCTTCTGTGCCCACCTCCTCGTGCATTAGAGACACAACGAGCTGCCCTGGCTTGCTGGTATTAACACACCACCTCTCACTTAGGAGCTTTTACAGATACTAAGGCACAAAGATTAAGTGACTTGCATAAGAGTCAGGAACACACCTTGTGTCTCTCAATTGTAGTGATTTCTCACTCCTTTTTTTCCTGACCTCTTGCATATTAAAATCATGTGAGTATATTGAGTGCATGAGAGCAGAATCTTGTTTCCCTAGCAATAGTGAAGATACAAACAGGGGTAGCTGTATCCAAGCTCTCCCCATGGCTCCCATCCATTCCCTCTATGACAGGCTGTTTGTCCAACAAGGTAGGAGAGCACCAGCACAGAAGGGAGTGCTTCACAAATGTGTTGCAAAGCTCCATCTCTGCCATCCTAAGACCTAGAGCAGAATACAAAATGGACATGCCTCTGGCAAACCAGGAAAGGAAACCTCAGCTATGTTTTGTTTATCCACAGGAATAGGGAAGGACAGCAGTGCTCGATGCAGCGGGACCCCCACCGTACGAGCGGGGTCAGGAGAAACATCCACACCCCCAGCTGGGGCAGATCAGCCCTCCTCAGCCAGGGCCCTGCGAGATGCCACTAGCAGGAGCTACCAGGTCAAGTTTCTTGACACGAGCGATGATTTGGTCTCCCAGAAGGTGTGACTGTCTGGTTTTGGTGCACCTGTGGCAGAGGCCCAGACCCAAGGAGAGCAGCAGGCTCGGCTGTGAGTCCCACTACGTGCAGCTGTGCCTCATGTGGAAGTTGACAACGTACTCGGCGTTGGTGCGCTGCACCGAGATGGCAAAGGGCTCGAAGGGGTGGAAGGTGAATGCGACCAGGCGTCTCACTGTGTGATTGATGGGCCGCCCCAGGAGTCCTGCCTGGATCTCAAACTTCAGGAGGCCAGAATCACGAGCGTAAAATCTGAAAGGAAGAGAAAGGCAATTATGGTTGTTCCTGACTATTGACTTTGCCATCTGGGCTCTTCACACATAGAGTGCCTTGTTCAATCTCTGGTACTCCCTCACGGGCAGGAGGTCCTCAGCTGGGTGTCTGGCTCTTGTCTATGCAGGAAAGTCCCTCCCAGGGCAGTTGTTTTCCACTGTCTAGAAAAGCTTCACTTCATTTTAGTATTAGCAGTAAGAGAACTCTGCCTGTCATTTTGGTGGGACAAAGCTGACTTCACAAGAGGGAGTAAATTTGGTTCAGACCCGACCTGCGCTGGCTCACCATCCTCTCTTAATGCACGCTGCTCCCCTTGATCACTAAGGCAGATTTACTGTACAGAACTGAGCTCACTTCTCTTAGCAATGGCCTTCACTGAGAGTGTAAGGCTACCCCTTCCCCCTCCTGGTGCTGCCAGGGAAAGCTGTACACTGCTGTTCTTTTGCCTCAATACCTCCCTATTCAACTGAGGAAACTTGATCCAATCCTGCTCAAGGGTGCCGAGTTGCACTGTACAGCTCAAGCAAGGCTTTGCAGTTCCTTTTAGATTTCCATCAAAAAGGCATTAATGAGATAGGCTGGGCAGGAAGAACCTGGTGGATTGGATTCAACAATCACAGCAATGGCAGAGGTCAAGGAAAACCTTACATCCTTCTGCTGTCACCCACACACCTGCCTGTGGGTCAAGCTCATGAGTGTCTCCAAATAGGTGAGCTCTAGAATAGAGCTCCAGCACAGAGGATACATTGCCAAGGGAATGAGGCAAACAGTGCTGAAGAGAGAGGGGAGTCTAGGGAAGTTCTTTGCTTCTTGAACCTTCTCTGCACACAGTGTGTAACTGACATAAGCCCAGGTAACGCTACTGTCCTCTGCTGCTGTCAGAACACAAGCCTCTCTGTGATGATCCCACACTCCCCAAGACTTTGGAGGAAGTTTCTGGGATGTCATGGTGGAGGTTTCTGGGTGTGGTACCTTCACAAAGTAATCTCAGTTTGTTAGACCATTTTCATTAGACCTCTTCCAGGTTTGAACACAGAATTGCCATTTTGCCCCACAGCTCTTTCCTTTTCCACTAACACTTAGTACATGTGGGTATTTTGCATTTTCCTCTGATTTTAACTCAAAGAATGCTTTTAATCTTGGAGCATATTTCCCCCCCGCCAGCAACACAATGCACTCAGCTCTCAGTCTGGAAGAACAGCTGATGACAGATACCAGTGATGCTGTTTCAGGAGCAGACATACTCCACATTTTAACAACACAGCCTATTGAGAACCTCATGTTCTTCCTGGAGGGCCACTCTCCTCTCCTTTCCTCTGAATCAAAGTGCCAGCCAGCCCTGCCTGAAAATTGCACACAAGAACCCAGCAAGAGAATCACAATCTTGGTATTTGGCTTTTCAAAAAGCCCCTTCCCTCCTACACAAGGCTGGGTATGCAGAGGGTCATTCTTTAAATAAAGAACAGTCCCCCGTCTGTTCCTCTCTCTCCCAATTCACAACAATTTACTACTCAAGATGAAGCTCCCTGTAATCTAAAAGATGTGCTCAGTTTGGTATTTTTAAATGTATTTTTAAAAGTGCTCTGCAATCAGAGGCCATTTTCATGGGCTCTCACTCTGGGGATAAATTAGGCACTGCAATATAAAATTGTATGTCAACAGAAACAGCAAGACCAGCTTTTTCAAACTGTAGGAAAATGGAAGATTTATCTGCAGACCAATTCTTTGGTTAAATGGCTCCTTATTAGCCACCTAGATGAATTTTAGAGACCTCCTGCTATAGGTAGAGCTGTGTTAGAGCTTCTTTCTCACAAGGGCCATCATTTCACCCACTGAATATCTCTTCGAGCCTCCGGAAAAGAGACTGGAAGGTGGTGGTGATGGGGGACCTAAAGTCCTTCCCGCCTGAGAGCAAACAACCATTGGTCTCATAAGTAGCCAGAGTTGAGAGTTGAACCTTCCGGGATGCAGAACAGCACTAAGGGTTAAAAGGACACAGGGCACAGAAGTGCTGAATTGATGTGGAAAAGGTCTGGAGGCCTTCCTAGCCCACAGATTGTGCCAGGAAACTGCACACAGATTATAACACCCTTAGCTGCTGAAGGGTTTTCCATTCCAGACAATTACAGGACTTACATTACAAATCCTGTGGTCCCTCACTTCCAAGCCCTCAAACCACAACAGGCAGCTGGCATTATTTTATTAATCCCTTTGTTTTGCATGTGAGAACCACAGCAGCACTATTTGAGCTATTGAATGGTTAAGGTTAGCGCCTCATCTTCTGCTTACTTTCCAAAAACCAGGAGCCCCACTGCTCAGAGGCTCTATTCAAGTCCTAATTGACTCTGCACAGCTTTGAGCTTTAAAAGCTCTGGCTCTGAAATGCCGGTTTGCTCAGGGGAGGGAGGGAAGGTGGCACTTTGCTTTGTTTACTACAAAGACTCCACCACAGCAAATGACTGCGGTTCTGCTCCCTTTTGTCTGCAGGAGCCGGGCGCAGGTTGGCGCTGGCAGACAACTGCCACCCTGCAAGTTTTGCCAACGTCAAGCATGACAAGGGGGAAAGGGCAGGCTTTCTCTGCAGATAACATGGAAGCTGGAGATCAAACCAAATCATACAGGCAGAAAAATCAATTAAATATACATAATTTGGGAATTGAGAGCGCAGGAATAATCAGAAGTTCCCTGCCACCTGAGTCAGGGCCAGGGGAGACATGAAACCACTTCTTGAGAATGAATTGATGAAAATAAAGTTGAGAAGTGGGCCAGATGATCTCCCTAGGCTGCCTGAGTCCCCAACATGTGTGCAGTCACTAAACAAAGCACTCAGGCATTGAAGGCTCTCTTTGTTTTCAGAGTATAGGTTTGCTTCTGCAGTACTGTGAGTGGAAAGACTATTCTGCCTGGAGAACTCAGCCTCTTTCAGCCTTTCAGACCAGAGATGTTGGATTTTTAACCACTACTGCTTGCAGCCAACAAGAAGAAATAAACAGTCTGAGTGTTTCTGCACAAAGCATTGCAAACCTCCTTTTTCCCAAGCTTAGACTTATACCTTCTGCCAGCATCAAAGACTCAGACAGGAGAGGCACCGAACGGCCCTTAGACCTGGCTAAAGCTCCTACTACAGACAGAAATTTCCTACAGCTCACAGAGAGAAGGGGCGTATGAGGAGGAGTGCAGTTCCCAAGGTGAGAACTGTAAACAAGGGAAGTCTGAAAACAGCTAAATCAATACCACAAGCATTCTGAGTAACACCTAACCCAGCCGCTATTTTATTCACAGGACAAACCAGATAATCCTTGCCAGCTAAACCCACATGCTCAAAAAGGATCCTTCCAGCACAGGAAAGCAGGCATACAGAACTGTATCACTCTGCAGCCCAAACACAACTGCAATAAGAGGAGGAACAAGACCACTCATATGAAAAGGCTCAGGCTTCACTACGGAAACATTCCCCAGAGAAGCACAGTGAGAAAACCTGAAGAGGCCTCCCACACACCCAAGTTACTGCAAAGGAGGGAGGCCAAGCTTTGTGGGACTGCTGAAATAAATCCTCTGGTAAAAGGATTTCCTAAGCAAAAAGCCTCAATCTACTCCCTTTTCTTCACATGTGACGCCACACGGCAGAGGTGATTTAGAATGACTCTCGCCCTGCTCTCCTCATATATGGCTTCCCATACCTTATGGGATGATCACCACAGGTCTTGGGCCGCTCCATGACTGACACCCACTTGTCATCGTAGCTGAAAAGGGAGAGGTCGAGGTAGGGGCTGCCGCTGTAGGACTGGGCACTGATGGGCAGCTGCCCCAGCAGCCGCCGCACGGCTTCCGTGTGCCCTCCGTACTTGGCGTTCACGATGGTGTCCTTGAACCTGCAGCAAACCAAGAAACACGTTTTGTTCACAAAGGCCACAAAAGCTTAAATAAACTGAGGAGGAAAACAGTTAGCGAAAGAGAACAGCAGCAGTGTAAGAACTAAACCAGCTCGTTTCCAAAGATGTATCACAGTGATTCAAGCACCAGCCAGTTCTGATGACCTTTTTATCCTCCGTCATCATTACTGTTTCTGCCCTGAAAGTTCAAACTGACAGAAGAAGACTGCCTACCCACAAGGTCTGGCCCCAGCTGCTCTGAAGTACAGGAAATGAACTGGATCAGAAACAGGGAGAGATGGATTAGCAGCTTACCAGTCAATCCAAGTTTTACCATGAAGCCTGGAAACAGTATAAGCAAAAGCCAGAGGGTTTCACAGTAACAGTTGAGCCATTAATGTTGACTTGAGAAACTCTCTCCAGCTGCTATGTTTTAAGGGAGAAACCTTAGATGAGGAAGAACCTTGATAAGAAGTACAAAGCTCTTCAGAAACTACAGGGAGCTGAGAGCTCTTCCTGGGGGAGACATTAATACAGGCTAGATTTCTCTTTCCAAATAAAATTTTAAGCTTTCCATGTGCAAGAACAGTCAGATCAGCTGTAGGGATGTCAGGCATCAAGGAGGGTTAAACATATCCATTTGACCAGAAACACTTAGCCAAAAGCCAGCTCACTCTGGATTATTCTCAATGATACTTTGCTGTGGAAGTTACAACACTCCTGTTACAGGTCCTTGTAGCCAAGAGAATGAAAAGATTCTCCTCTCTACTTTAACACAAGGCAGGAGTTGTTCTTCAGGAGTCTCTGGTGAGTTCTCTCCTTCTCTCTTCCATTAAGCATTATGGATTTCCTGACAGGCAGCTCTAGAAAGTTACAGACATAGTCAACTTCGTCATGCTTATGTGACATCAACCTAAAATCAACAGAAGCTTGATGCCCATAAGTGAATGCCAAGTACTTTGGATGATGTGAAACAAGTCACTGAAAGAACAAAACACCCTGAGTCACATAAAATATATTCCAAGAGAAATAACGCACTCTGCCTCATTAAAACCATGTTTGGCTGTTAAAGCACATTCTAGAAAGACAGGTTATTTTGGTATTTTGCTCAGCTTTCACGACAGGTCTAAGCAGATGAGTTTCCTTTCTCCTAGCACAGTTTGATGAGAACCACAAGCTTGTGACTGATGTTGAGAAAAATGCTACAGAACACAGTTTGATACACACTAAATTCAGAGAACATCACTTGGCAAAATATGTCCAACTAGATGACGCCAGCATCTTGACAAATCATATCTTCAGGGACCAAAGTTACTGGGCAGTATCAATTTAATAATCTCCAGAAGACTTATTGCTTAAGGAGAGATGGAAACATCTTTCCCTCACAATTCCTTTTCCTTCTTCTAAACACTGGACTGCCACTGCTTTGTTCCTTCCTGTAACAAGGCAGATGCTGTGGAATATAAAATCAAATGCATGAGGCTAAAAGATGAACCATGTACAAGCCTGCCCGTTGCAACACACTGCAATGGGACTAAAGGAACTGGTTTTGTCAGTTGTTATTTGATACTGGCCTTCAGCGGACGGGGGTGAGCGTGTGTCTATACGGTATAAAGCATGCTCCAAATGGCTCACCGGCGCTGGATCTGCCTGGCAAAGTTGTTGCTGGAAGCTGAGCAGGGGAACTGGACAGCCTCACTGTGCAGGGTGGCATTCCTGAAGAGGTCACAGAAGTTCTCAAACAGCTCCAGCAGCTCATCGGACGTGTTCTCGAACACGGCGATAACCTCCGTGGTCACCATGTTGTACACGACGAAGAACGAGGGCTGGGGAGAGAGGCAGAGGCAGAGGTTACCCTGGAGAGCACGGCTGGGGAAGCTCTCCCTTCATCACAGCACACCACAGACCTATCCAAATTTCTCCACAGTGCAGGAGAATCCCACATGCTCACGCTAATCTATTCTTCTATTCAGATGCCTCAACATGTACCAAATTATCCACCTCTTAACTGTGATTATTTATAAGAAAACTTAATGGGCTTCCCATTTTTCGACTCAAACGGGATGCAATAGTTCTGTTTTCTCTTCCTCTCTGGCCCCATCCACCAAATCCAAAATGCTTTCTCAAGTGCCAAATTTAATTTTCACTCCTGCTGACAAAATGACTTTAGATCCAGTGCTAGTTGGCCATACATTATTTTTTCCTCTGCATAGAGACATTATTTTCTTCCCCTTCTTAATATGTGCATCACACAGAGATGAGCCTTTTTGGTGTACTGTGCACTACACCACTGCCTACAGAAAGTTGTGCCCTCCAGGTACCCTGCCAGCACAGAAATGACAATCTGAAAGACATTAATGACTTCTTTTTAATGCTGACATTCTTGTGCAAGAAGGCCCTTGTACTGTGCTGTGGATTTGGCAACGGCAATGTTTCCTGGCATGAAACTGGGCAAAAGGTGACATTGTGTCAGTGCAGCTACATCAAAAGGAGATGACATTCCCATCCCATTGGGAAAGGACAGATGTAATTCTCGGTCATTAAAAGCAGCTTTCGTTAGAGACAGGAGTGCTGGCACCCCAAAGTAAAGCCTGCCCCCACTTGAGCGATAATGAATTCCCGTGGCATATGCACGTGTCTGATTAATCTTCTGTCAATAGAAGCAACTTCTAAATGCTTCACCTCCTGCTCCCAAAAACAATGCTCAGGGATGACGACAGGCACTCTGCCCACCCCACCCACCTCCAAATATCACAAGGTTTGTTTGTTTTACAACCCCAAAATAAACTGTGAGAATACAATCCAGCCCCCACATGTCAAAATGAAGTGTGCTAGATGAGGTTACTCACTAGACTACTGCCTAAGGAAAGGGAAGCCCTTCTGAAATAAAGGGTTGGAGCAGAGGGAAAATGAGAGGAGACAGCAGAAGGAAAAACTGTTTAAATCACTAAAGACTGCAGGGAGTATCCTCCAACCTTAAATAAAAACGTTCCTTTGCCAGGTTAACACACAGACACATCTACAGGATGTCCCCAAGTGAGGAAACTACCCTCACTGCTCTTAAGCAGCACCCAAAATACCAGCAAAACATCATCACAGTAGGAGACACAGCAACTGAGTGTCACAGAAATCACGCTGCAAAGCTGTCAAGTCTATCAACACAAGCTTGGAACAGCAACAACAACCCCCAAGCTGCATATGCACAGCACAAGATTAAAAGATCTCTAAGGATTCAGTGCAGACCCAGACAAAAAACACAACCCACGAGCATGAACAGTGACTGTTCAACCTTCTTGGCAGAGAAGCCAGGGAGGAGAGAGGAGCCTGAAATTGGATGAAACTTGATGTTCCTCGTCTGATAGATGAAAGAAAAATTGGAGCTGTAGGTATTTTGTGAGCCAAGTTTTCTTCAGGAAGCCCTAGCACAACACCTACGCTCATGGAGGTCTGCAGAGATTGCTCCACACCTGGACTTATCTGCTGGAAGAACTGAGAAATGAAATGCTTTTCCTCCAGCATAAAACTCAGTGCCTGAGGCTAAACAAACCGCAACCTGCATTTTAAAGCAACCCCTGGGTGAAGAGAATCGAGAGCTCCCTGAAGCAAACCAGGTACAAAAGCCCAGGAAACCACAGCAGAGTGCAGAGCTGAGCCTGCCACAGACATTTACGTCAGGGTCAGGAGCTCATTCCAGACACCAGCAACGAGCAGAACACTGCAGACCACTTATACAGAGCTTTAATATATCTGAGACAGACATTCAGTTTTACACCAATGGGTAAAATGGATTAGATTAAGCCTTTCCTATTTCCTCACAAAGCAACTCCCCCAAACACCACAGAAGAGAAAAATAAAGCAAACCAAAGTCATCTTCCAGAAAGAATTAGACTAAGGCAACACGCAAAGAGCTACTGTCTATTTCTTCTGGGATCTAAGTCCTGCATCTGACAAAGATGGGTGGAAGAGAAGGGTATGAGAGAAAAACAAACATCTGGGGAACAATGGGACCTACATGCTGTACTGGAGATCTATTACAAATTCTTGTTAAATACTCTCAACAGAAAAAAAAAAAACAAGCTGACTAAAGGAATAAAAACTGGTTTGAAAAAAACCAAACTCAGTTTCACAGAGTTCAAAATGTGACCACCACTCAAACAGCAGCAAAAAGAGATGATCAATCTGCAGAGTGGTGAAATGTCTGGAGGGACACAGCACTGACTGAGCTACATTTGCTCTAATTCCACTTCTTTAGTACTGAACTGAAAGAAGCAATTGGCACATTAGCCAGATCTAACAGCTACTACTCCAATTTGGAGAGATCATAAACACTATCTCTTACTGAAGCTTGAAAGAGTAAGTATGCAGGCAGAACAGAAAAGGCAGTTCTACTGGGGAAAAAATGAAGACTATTATATTTGAAAAACATGCTTGAAGATATATGAGAAAAGGGAGAGACTACCTCTATAATTTAAGTGGACTACATGAAATATCAGCTAAAAATAAATTCAGCTGGGGAACTGAGAGGGAAAGAGGGTTGTACAGCATCTATGAGCATGGGGAACAATCCCTGGAGAACGGACTCACTAACCATGTCAGGTCTTTTCTCTCTCATTTTTCAGCTGAGAAGGAAGACATGAAATTATGCAAACAAAAGATACAAAAGTTATTTAATATTAGACGCATCAAATGTTCACATAAGAATGAAGATCTTAATGGATGCTAATGGGATCCTAAACAACATTCACAGGCTCAACTAAGAAACAAGCATTGTACTGCTTGAGCACTTAGCCCAAAGCAATGAGCAGCCTGAGGAGGGAGTCAGTACCTGAGCAACCTGGTCTAACAGAAGGTGTCCCTGTCCATGGAAGGACAGTTGGAATTAAGATGATCTTTAAAGTCCCTTCCAACCCACACCATTCCATGATTCTGTACCTGGGAAGGATCCGTCACCCGCAGCGTGACCACATCCTCACTAGTGTATTTGATAAAGAGATGGTTCTCATCCAGCAGCTGCATCTTCCACATGCGGAGCTGCCTCAGCTGGTCAAAGTACTGGAAGAACCTCCTCTTTGCTATGGCACTTCCATCCTGCTCAGCCCTCCTCCACAGGTACACCAGCAGCCTGTGCTTCAGGGAGTTTATGAAGGGCTCTTTGTAGGGGTTGGCCATCCCTGTCTGAGTGTCCCGCTGCACCTCGGGATACACGGCAGACAGGGTCAGGAGATCATCCTCGTAGCAGAAGCGGCCAATGGTCCGTACGTCGATGAACGTCCCCTCTGGCGTCACCTGAAAAACGTGGATGGTCTGCTGCTGCACGGAGAGGATGGCCAGGATGTTTTTGTAGAGGTACAGCCCCTGGTTGTGGGACAGGATGACCTTGTCGCACTTGAAGGTGCGTGTGTCGCACAGCCTGCCCGTGTGGAGGTCTATGATGTGCAGGGAGTAATCCTCGAGGGGGGAGCGGGGGTTGGGGGTCACGGACTCGCTGTTGCGGTACACCTCGAAGAAGGGCGGGTGCGGCTCCTCGGGCAGGTAGGCGGCCGAGCCCACGATCACGTACCGGCAGTCGTCCGTGAAGAGGCTGCACTCCCGGTTCAGGTGCTCGCCGTTGGAGGCCACGTTGGTGATGTGCAGCAGCACGAAGAAGCGCTCGAAGAGCCGCCCCCGTATGTTGACGGACCTCTGGTCATTGCCGTTGGCCAGGATCTCCCCCTCGTAGCCCTGCAGGAGGTCCTCGGCCGCCTGGCAGCCCTGGTACTCGTAGATCTCCAGGGAGGTCTGGTCGGAGGAGAAGGCGATGAAGTAGCGGCCGTCGGGGGAGAACTTGCGCAGGAAGCAGGGCGGCTTCTCCACGTTGACCACGGTGAAGTTGGGGAAGACGTTCTGGTGGAAGACGCGGACCTGGTGCCAGTGGGTGCCGGCCTTGCCCGAGCTGATCCGGCGGCGCTCCAGGCGGTGGATGACGTTCTGGTTCTGGATGCGCCGGGGCCGGATGGTGGGGGCATCATGGTCCATGGTCAGGGCTCTACCTCATCCTCACCCTTTGGGCACAGCGCTCTGGAGACACACGGGGGGAATTCAGGGCACATGGGGACCTGCTCACATGGACCCACAGCACTCCCGGGGGGGCGGGTTAAGAGGGGCAGGGTTGTCTTTGGAAGTGGGGAGATAACACGGGAGGACACTGGGAGAGAGATCTCAGTGGGAGGCATCATGAAAACCAGGGGAGCCCAGAGGTGCCCCCAGTGCACTGAGAGGTGATGGTACCTGCAGGTCTGCCCGCTGGCCAGAGACACACAGCGGGGCACCGGGAGGGTACGGAGGGAGCCAGGAAGGGGCGCGGGCACGGGTGGGCGCCAAGGGAATGGAGGGAGCCTCCAAAGGCCGGGAAGGGGGACCAGGGATAATCCGCAGACCTGATGACAAGTACAGGGAGCAGCTTGGGAAGACCGGAGGGAGCTGGGGGCGAGCGGGCACGGAAGGGGGCACTGCGATGCGTCCAGGCCCGCCTGCCGAGGCGGGAGGGGGGAGCCCCGGTCCCTCGGGGCTGTGCAGGGACTGAGCCCCAGGAGAAGCCCGCGGGCCCGCCCGCCGAGCGGAACGAGACTCCCAGCTGCTCTCCCGTCGGCCTGGGGGCGAGGGGACACGGGAGACCCGGTTTAGGGCCCTGGGGAGACCGCGGCCGCGCTCACCGCCGGGGCCGCGCCGGGACCCCCTCACGCCATGGCCGCCGCCATCTTTCCGCCCCCGCGCAGCGGCGGGAGGGCGGCACGGCCACTTCCGCTTCCGGCCGCGGGGCAGCGAGGAGGGGCCGCCGGGCCGGAGTGGCGGCGGGCGGCGGAGAGCGCCCCCTGGCGGCGGGAGGGAGCTGCGCACCGGCACCCCCTGCACCCGCCCACGGCACCCATCCTGCACCCGCTGCACCCACCCTGCACCCACAGCTCCTATCCTGCACCCATCCTGCACCCGCTGCACCCACAGCTCCTATCCTGCACCCACAGCTCCTATCCTGCACCCATCCTGCACCCGCTGCACCCATCGTGCACCCATTCTGCACCCACCCAGCACTTACAGCACCCATCTTGCACCCTTTGCACTCCTTCTGCACCAACAACACCCATCCTGGACCCATCCTGGATCCATCCCGGAACCACTATGTATCCATCCTTCACCCATCCAGCACTCATCCTGCACCCTCTGCACCCATGCTGCACCCCACAGCACCCACTGTACAGCCCGGCCACCCCCTGCACCCCATCTCAGTGCTGCCTGCAGCCCTCCTGCACTCCAGCCACCCCATCCCAGCACCCTCTGCATTTCCACCCAGCCATCCCCAAGCCCCCCACACCATCCTGCACTCCCACTTGCGCCCAAACAGCCCCTGAAACCCTCCATGCCTGCAGCAGCTCCATCCCTAGGGAGGATCTGGCACACCCCATCACTTCTTGCACCCCCTGTATCCCGAGTCCTGACATGGGGACAGCGCAGGGAACATCACACCTGCCGCCAGCAAATTGGGGCGCACCCCAACACTTCAACCCCCACACCAGCAGCAGAGATTGGAGTCACCCCCGGGCACCTCTTGGGGCTTTCCAAGGGGCTTGAAAGCCTTTTGCTCGCCTTGGCTTTTACCAGCACCCTCTCCCGCCCCGTGCATTAGCGTCGAGGGCAGCTCCAAGGGGCACTTCTCCTTCAAAGGGAAGGAAGGAGGAATGTTAGGGGGGCCCTTGAGATCCATTTGCCGGCCTCTCGCCGAGGCTGAGCCTCTTGGAGCTTGGAGCTCTTGGAGCCACTCCACAGGCGGGTGTGGTATCTGGGAGTAGGGGAAGCGGGGCAGGAGACTCAAACTGGGGGTGCTGGAGAGCCCACTGGGTGCTCCGCTTCCCGTGGAGTGGGTGGGTTGCGACAGCAGCACCCAGCCAGCATCACACAAGGATGCTTAGGGGACACTCCTGCTGCATCAAAGCTCTCGCCATTGAATTCCCAGGGATCCTGTTTTATGGGATGCTTCAGGGTCCAACCAGCAGCGGGGCAGAGCAGCACCCCACCACCCAAGGCGCTGGGACCTGTGTGGCTCCAACTGCCTTCCCACAGGGATGGGGGGAGACAGAATGCCTGGCACTCCCGAGCAGTGGGCAGGGAACCCTCTGGGGAACTCTTTGGGGGACGCTGTTGCCACCCCACCTGCCTGCCCCATTCCCATCTCCCACTGGTTCCATGCCCATGTCCCACTGCTTCCTGGTTGCAGAAGGCGTGATGACAAGACTAAAACTGATTGCACCGGTGTCCCTCTTTGTCTCTCTGGCTCCTGCCTAATTAATTGAGATCCACCTTAATAGGATCAAACGAAATACCAAAGAACATCCAACCACACAGCAGCTGGCATGAAAACAACCGCCCGGCGCACACACACCGAAAGGCAGCTCACTGGACAAAAGAGTCATTAATACAGCAGCAATTAGTGCTTCCAGAGCTAATAACTTCCACACAGCAACCTTTCCACAGCTCCTGCCCCCTCCCCGGTGTTCGGGAGCGGGTCGGAGGACCCTCACTGCAGCGGTTTCAGCCATCGGCAAGGATTTGCATCACGTGCAATAGATCTCATCGGTGGCACAAAGCTGGAGGGCAAAATTAGTCCCAGTTTATTTTGGCCTCAGGTGGGTGGCAGGAGGCGGAGGGGCACAGTGCCAGACCCACCCCCAGGTGGATGTTGACAGCTTAGGACTCCTGGGGCATTTCGAACCCCCCTGCATCATTTTGTGCCACTCCATGAGGGTCCAGCACTGGGGTACATGTGGCTGTCCCCACCCTCATCTGCTGGGAGGTGGGGCATCCCTCTGCATGTTCCCAGAGGAGAGGAACAGGGCAAGCCCCTGGCTGGAGCCCACAGTACTGGTACAGGGGTTACCCGGGGCTGATATGGGGGTCACTGGGAACTCATATGGAGGTTACTGGGGAATGGTATAGAAGTTACTGGGAATGAGTACAGAGGTTACTGGGGCTAGTCCAGGGGGCTGCTGGACTCCTCCAGCCTCACAGAGCAAGTGTGGGTCCATGGCTTTGGGTCTCACTGGGCTTCTTTTGGTGTAAGTCCCTTTAGCAGCATGCCAAGGAGAGGGATGCTCTGTGCCTTCACGGTGAGCCTCAGCACCAGAATGGTATTCCCAACCTCACCACTGCCCTGCCAGTGACGTATCCACCTCCAGGTTCTTCCTCCAGAGCCAGCAGTTGAATTAAAAAAAAAAAAAAAAAGAAAATAATAAATCACAACGCATTTTGGCTGGTGTGGATAATTTTTCCTGTTCCTGAAGCAAGGACTCCTCTTGCTTTGGCTGTTTACCAAGAACCTCCCAGCTCTGGATCCCGTGGCTGCTTTTCCAGGATTAGAGAGGGTGTGTAAAGAGAAAAGGGCTGGAGAGATCACCTGGGCAGGCTGCTCCCATCCTGGCTGCCCCACCAGTCAGATACAACCCACAGCATGAAATTGCTGTGGGGGAAAGCTGAACCATCTCCTCATAGGGATGCTTGTGAAGTAAGAAAACCCTCCAGGTCCTGAGCATCACCATCCCACTCCTATGGCCACTGGTCTCCGTGTCTGTTGGCTTCTCCATTGTGCTGAGAGTGGAGAAAAAGAAAATTAACCTTTGGGGTTTTTTTTAATATATATTTTTTTAAAAAAGAGGGTGAAGTTTGCACAAGAGTGGGGTGAATGCTGCAGCCACAGGTGGTGCCTTGGTGCTCCCCAAGCCCCACCATATGCAGGGATGAGTGCAGCTGTTCTGCATGAACCAGCTGCCTCCACGGGGTGTTTTTAGTTTGAAGCATCCTAATGATGGCAGTGACAAACTTCAGCTGGGGAAAATCCTGTTGATGTGAGAAAAGAGCAAGTGAAACTGAGAGACCTTGGATGTATCTCATCTTTCCAAAAAAAAAAAAAAAAAAAAAAAGGATGTAATTCAATATTTACAGTATTGAATATTTACAATATTTACAATATTTACAATATTCCCCAAGTCTGGGGAGTTACTTTAGTCATATTTGCTGAGTTTGGGCCTCCCATTGCATGGGGCTCCCTGCACACATTTGTGCATTTTCATAAAGAAGGTAAACAGGTCCTGTCCACCACAGCTAGCACTTAGGGTTCCTCAGCTAAATGCAGCCACTTTCCCCATGCTGGGCAGGTTTCACTGGGACTGGGCTCCATCAAGGCCAAGTTTGCAGGTTGCAGCACTTGTGGACTTTCACATCTGTAAGGGAACCTTTCTTTGCCATCAAAGCATCCCTTGATCTGGTTTTACCTGCCATCAGAGACTCATTTTGGAATGGAACTGGAAGAATTTTGGAGGCTGTTAATGGGATCACCACTATCAGGATGTGGTCTGCAGGTCTGGGGTCTTAGGGTGTGGGAGTGGGGCCCCCTTTTCTTCCTCCTGGTGCTGCCTCTGCTTGAAGGCAAGCTCTGCTTTAAACATCCTCCAAAACTTTCCTGGCCTTTGCAAAACATCCCTTTGCATGTGCTGACCACAAGCAGGACCAGAGGGGCAGGACCAGAGGGGCATGAACTGGGGTCTCACTGGGGTCTCTGATCCTTCCAGGGTGCCCACGGGATGGCTGGGGCTGGGTGCCACCTCTGGGGAACGGGGATCCCCTAAGCACAGGGGACGGGCAGGGACCTGCACCCTCATGGGTAGGGGGACAGCAGCACCCACCCCTGCTGCAGGGTGTGCGGGCTGGGGGTGTATCCAGCTGCTCCACATCCCACAGAAAGAGCTGGAGCTGCCCACCTGCTTACCCCACAGCCCTGTGTGGGGTGACAGCCCTGTCCCCTACCATATACCCATCACAGGGTGACAGTCCTGCCTGCCCACCCCCCCCCTCCCCCAACCCCGTGCCATCCATGGGGGTGACAGCCCTGTGTCCCCCGTGCCACCCATGCCGTGACAGCGCTGTCCCCTCGCCGTGTCCCCCGTGGGGGGCACCGCAGCATCCTCCTCCCGGCTGATGCGCAGTGACATTTCCAATCTGTTGCCATGGGCGCTCGGGGACTTTTGCTGTGGAGGGGAATCGCGTTTCTCCCCCCTCCTCCTCCTCCTCCCCTTCCCTCCCTCCCGATGACGTCATGGATGACCACGGTGGTGACAGGGCCACCTGTGGGCTGATGAGGGGTTTAAAGAGACAGTCTGCAGCTGCAACAGGAGCCTTGGCTATTGTCTCCGCACCTGAGAGCGGGGTAACCTGCAGCCCCCAGACCATCCATCCATCCATCTACCCGTCCATCCATCCATCCACGCACCCACCCACCCCATCTCATCCGTCACATCCCACCTCATCCCTGCATTCTCTGCCTCCATCACTGCAGCTCTCCCGGGACCGGGGCATCCCAAGCTGGGTCCCGTATCCCTTCCCTGTAGAGGCTTCTCCAAGGTAAGGCTGCGCTCCGTGCCCTCCTGTCCCACTGGGGACCCCGATGGGCTGTAGCCCCAAACGCTGCTGGCAGCTTTTGGGGCTGCAGCCTGGAGGGATTCCCTGGGAATCTAAAGCCTGGATGGTGTACTCCCACCTTAGACAGAAGACAGAGCAATCCTTGGGGCAACAAAACCCCTAAGGTGGCATGCTCCTGCTTGCAAAAAGGGGCTGGGATGCTCCTGCCTCGGGTAGCACTGAGGTCTTGGGGGTTCTACAGGGTCTTCATCCCTTGTCAGCTGGCATTCCCAGACTACCACTGGGCACCTGCTTTCCATCTCTGCCAACCCTCTGGAATGAACCATGAGCATCAATTTGTCCCTGCAGTGGTCCTCATGAAGAGGAGGACCCTCAGAGCTGGTACCAGGTCATGCACCTGAAACCCACCACCATGGCCAAGCCCTGAAGGGCCACGGGTGATGCCAGGAGTCATGGTACATGCTGTAGGAGCAGAAAAGGGCAGGAGGAGAGGAGCTGCCCTCCTCATTTTACGGGAAGGAAGGACCATCTCTACCCTATCCCCAGAGCTTTGTCCCACTGTCCTTCCAGTTCCAATGGGGCGAATGGCAGGTAAGTGCCTCCGTTTGGTGTCACTCAGATGTGCGGGCAGGGAGTGAGGTAGGAAAAGGGTCTCCAAGAGGCTTGGAGAGGAGCAGGGTGGAGATGTGTGTGCAGGGATTGGTGTGCGTGTTCTCTGCGAGAGGAAGGCTGTGACCTGTTCCACTGGACATAGCCCAGTGGTGACCATGCAAGTTGCCAAACTCCTTAGCAGTTCCCACTAAGCAGTCCTTGAGGATCTTCCCAAGCCCACAGCTCCTGCAGGTCTGTATCCACTGGAGCCTGCATGGACTCCCAACAGCTACAGAGCCGCTGGTCCCACAGGGTTGCCTGTTATGGGAGCAAAGCAACCGAGGCAAACCCCACAGCGAGTAGCCTGAGCTGCTTCTGCAGCCTTTGCAGGGACAGTTGGCAGGGTCACATGGGGCAGGAGGGGCAGGGGACCATACTGCAGTGACTCTGTGGTCCATCCTGGTGGACCTGAGAAAACCCAGGGATGCAGCTGCGCTGAGTACCCTGCGATCCTGCTGGAGTCGGGCTGTCTACATCCCGCTCCTGCAGTGCTGGGAGCTGAAGGAAAAAGCAGTGGCATGTTTCTGCCATCCATCCCTCAAAAGATGCATAGGGATTAGGCTGGGCCTGGTTTTTGGGTGGAAGAAGCAAAATGTGAATTGTCTGACAGGTGTAAATTTCTGCCTGGGTGGCCTTGGTGTTTGCCCACTTGGCAGCAGTAGAAGTGCAGGGACACAGCTTGGACCTCTCGGCAACGGCCTGGGAGATCTGGGGGGGAATCCTGCAGCCCTCTGTGATGCTCTGCCACCTTTGCCCCCACTGCTGCCACGGGCACACCCCATGAGTGTCTTCTGTAAACTGGGGAGCTCTGGCTGTGCTCAGCACCCCAGCGTGGCACAGGGCAGCCCTGGGTGGATTCACCTTGCTTTGGAGGGCTTCGGGGAGGCTGAGGCTGCTGCTCCATGGGCAGCTACCAGGGAAAGTTCAGACTGGGTGCAGGGTCTGTAGCAGAGGGCTGTTGAGGGGGTTCGCTCCCAGGTGCACAGTGAGGCTCATCCCCTCCCTGCACATTTCATGGGGATGAGGCTGCTTGAGCAGCAGCCATGGAAAGCAGGAGCTGATTTAATATTAGATGGGAATGGGTGAGGGCTGCCTGTTTTTCTGATTGCGCTAAAAGGTGCAACCAGAGATGAACAGACATGGGATGTGGGGTCTGGCTCATGCAGATGAACACATGGAGCAGGCAGGGAATGTACAACACGCAGGAGGAGTTGTGGAATAGTGGCTGTCTGAGCCCAATGGTCCAGGGATGCACCGTGTAGCTGGCCTTCTTTTACTGCTTCAAAATCCTGCAAGAGCCTGTAACCAGAGGAGAACTCTTGTGTGTGAGGGTACCCAAATACACACACACACACACACACACACACACACACACACGTCCTACACCAATACGTCGTTAAATCAGGGAATGCCAGCACACAAGCTGGTTACGCTCCCAGCTCCCCCTGGAAGGCACTTCCACCTCCCCCATTCCCTCAGGGGAAACTCTTCCAAGGCTGGTGATGGATAATGCTGCCGGAGCGCAGGCTTCTTTCTTGACCCTCCTTCTGGCATCATCCAAATTCCTTCTGCCAGCACTGTGGGCTTCAGTTTGAGACGGTTCCTGAGCTTGAAGCTAAGTGCCCGTTTGCCACTGTCTTAAACAGGGATGGGGTCTCCAACGGGGATTTCTCTAGGTGGGGAATGAGGTTGGGACCTCACTCTGGTGATGAGGAATCCAACCCTTTGCCCACAGGAGACAGAGCTAAGGTGAAGTGACCAATTCCACCTGCAAGGCTCCTCCCTGGTCTGTATTTTCTTGTCAGGGTCTGAGCCCACCCAAGGCTCAGGATGTTGCTGTGTGCCAGGGTGATGGCTCCCTCTGGTCAAACACCAAGAGGGGATGAAGGTGCCAGTTTTCATGCTGCCCTTGGCATGCTTTAGGCTGGACTGTGCCCAAGCCATGGGGAGGAAAGGTGAGGAACCAATGCCACCAGGCAGTAGCCAGCATCCCTCACCTCCCAGCCTGGCTCCGCATGTGCACGCAGCAAGCATCGGTTCCTCAGCAGTGACACGCAGGCTTTTCCAGCACAGCCTCTTAACCCTGCTAATTCCCTTGGTTTCTCCTGCCAGGCCCGCTGTGCCCCTGCCAGGGGATGGCCCAGATCCTGCTAATTGCACCAGCAAGCTGCCATGCGTCTCCATCACTGGGGTTGTTATTCTTTGAGGTTATTCTGGGGACTGGTGGCCCTTACCTGGCAGTGTGGGACATAACAGTGATAGGCAGCAACCCTTTCCACCTCCTCTTCACCATCTCCCACTAAATTATCTCGATTATAGACTGATTCCCCTGCTCCCAGAGCGTGCCGAGACAGGGTCTCACCAGGAATCAGGGCGATCCCTGGCACGACACAGCCGAACACTTCTTCCATTCCTTCTTCCCTGTCAGGAAGGTAACAAAGGCACAGTGAGGGGAAGGGCTGCTGGAACTCACCTAACCCATTCCCAGCCCAAAAGTCCACATCTACAAGGCTGGTTTGGAGGTCCTAGAGTTGATTTGGAGGTGCCATAGCTCATCCCCACAACAGTCCCCTGCTCTCCTCCCCTCCTCATCCAGGGGCCGCTCAGAGTGCCAGCAGCACCCTGGAGTGTCCCTCACATCCCACCTCCCCATTCCCTCCTCCTGTCCCCAGGCCATCTGGCCACACTCATCCATGTTAAACAAATGCTGGAGTCTATTATCAGGCCCTGCCTCCCCCTTCCCCCCAAGACAGATGGAGGCTGAGCGCACCCGGAGCCCCGGCCCGCAGCATTCATGTGTGTGAATGAGAAAATTGAATTATTTATGGCCATGTGAATAAGGCTGGCGGCTGCGGAGGCCAAGCGGAAAGGACTCCATTACGTGGAGAGTACCTGTTGCTATGGAGCTGGGGCTTCTTCCCCATGGCCCCCCATGCACAGCTGCATCCCTGCCCACCCCCCATCATCCCCTGCTCCTCATGGAGCTGGGACGGAGAGCAGAGCTGAGCACTGGACTAGCCACAGTGTGCCCAGGATGGGTGCTTTTCTCCCTGCACTCTGCCTGGTGCTCCTGCAGACCAGCTTGGAAGTCATACCAAATCTCCCCACATTTTGAAGCAGGGCCTCCAGTGCAACGGGGGGATGGTGTGGGGATGGTGGCCAGTGGCTCCCTGATTCCCTGACCACAGTGCTATGCAGCCAGAAACCAGTGGGAAGTGTTAGGGTGGGCACAGGCAGCGCCTCATGGCTGGGGCTGGGCAAAGCAGGTCCAGTTCTGGCACAGCACTGGGCAAGGGGTGACTCTCAGCTCGAACTTCTTAAATCCCCTTAAATCTCCCATCCCCAGAGGCAGCAGGAGCTGTGAACTGACGCTCCCCCAACCCCCCCGACTCCCATGCAGAAGAGCAGTTTTGCAAGAGCGGGGACTCCTTTCAGAGCCACCTGCATTGCAGCCTCTCCTTCAGGGATGCCAAATCCTGCAGTGATGCTGAGAGAGGTGCTGGGGCATCCCTCCCTCCCACTGTCTCCCTAACTCCTCCTTGGCTAAAAGTAGGACTTTGTGCCCACTGGGGTTCAGTGCCTCCTGCCTTGATGCCACCCTAGGGTCGGGCCAGGCTTCTGGGAACCGTGAGGGGTTGGGACCTGGCAGCCCCCAGCCCTGCACGACAGCAGCACAGGGACTCCCGCGCCCTTCCCTGCAGAGCTAAGAATAGACTCCAGCTCCACTCCTGGTGCTGAGTGGGCTCTGCTGGGCTCAGAGGAATAAAAAGCAGGAAAATGCTTATTTTAGTTGCTGCAGTCGGCAGCTGTGACTCTCATGTACCTAAGGAGCTGCTTCGCACAGTGTTTACCTGCCCACTGCTGGGAGCAGAGGCACCATTGCAGACCTCTCATTCAGGCTACGGATGCCCCTGCCATGCTCCCAGCCCAGATATTTCAGCTGGCAATCCTTCTCTGGCACAACCAGTTGCTTCCCCTCCTTTTTTTTTCCCATGCTTCTGGAGCGAGCCTGGGGGATTCAGATGCTCCCACCATCCCCCTGCTTTGTGGGATGCTTCCCCCAAGCTCCCTGCACCAGCCTCTGCCAGAAGCCAGCAGAGCCTTACTGAGATGCTTAGGGGTAATGTAGGGTCCTGGGGTACATCCAGCTATACCAGACATGAGGGGATTGTCCCCAGCACCTGAGATAAAAGGGGATTGCAGAAATCCCCATGTCTGAATGATGCACCTGCCTGGGATGCTGCAGCAGCAAGCTGGCACATGCCAGCCCTGGCTCTGGGTGCAAGACCAGGGAAAGCACCCACTCCAGGACAGCACCTCTGGGTCCCTCTCCCCAACATCACCCCCGAGGTAAAATAAAGAGAAAGCTAATTGTTACCATAGTTACATGAAGTGGCCTTTCTTAGGGAGCCACGTCATCACTGCTGTCACAAGGTTAAGGCGGTGGGGAGCGGTGGTGGGAATGGGGGGGAGAAATGTGTTTTCTTTGGAAAAACCATGGCAACAGCTATTTCTAAGGGAACAGCTGTGCACAGCGAGGCCATGGGGAAGGGGAAGGGGCGTCTCAGTGCCAGCCATGCTCTGAAGGCAGCAGTGCCAGGTCCAGCAGCTCTCCATGACAGTCTGCATCCCCAGAGTCCCTTTCCCACCTGTGCCAGGGGTCATCGGTGTCTCCCATGGTGCCAACACATTGCCACGGGCTCCAGCATGCCCAGCAAAGCAACACAAGGCCAATCCAGTTTGCTTGCCATGTGCAACCCCTCCTGGCATGTTCCCATTGGCAGGGCAGGAAGGGGTGCCAGACGTGTGGGATGGCTGAGACCACCCACCACAGGGAGTAGGGATTCAATTGCTTGTCCAGAACAAATAAAACCAGAAAGAGCCCCAATGGAGAGCCCACTGTTGATCAATGAGTGACACAGAGCTTGAACAACTGTAATGCAAACACTGGTGGAGATCATAGGGATGGAGTCAACACCAATGGAGTCAATACAGCCCAGGCTGGTAAAATAGGATGGGGCTCTTGGGGCTGGGGAACATTAGTGGAGGTGCAGGAGCCATGGGGATGTCCTACACATCTGGGCATGGCTGGCTAAGCCTTGGGGATGCTGAGGTCTGAGGAATCCACACCCTGGATCAGCTTTGCAATGGTCAAGTGGACCCAGCAAGGAGAATATGCCAGTCTCAGCCGCACCCTCCACCCTGGCTCCTGTTTCAACATGTAGCTGGAAATTATCTCTGTTTGCAAGACACTTAATTAAGACCATTTCCCTGAAGGAAACCAAGATGGAGAGCTTCACTTCATGGTATTCCAGCACTTTCTGGCATTCATTTCCACACCAATTAGGGTGCAAATTAGTCATCCAGAGTATAATTCAGTGGCTGTGCTCAAGGGAAGTTCTTCAGCACATGTGCCATCTTCTTGCAGGAATGTGGTTGGAGGCACAGGTGGGGTGGCTATAGCAGGGGCAGGAAAGGGGCAAGCATGGTGCTTGGAGTGCCAAGATCTGCAGCCTGGGTTTGGGCTGAGCCCCTGGGACTGGGCATGGACCAGAACCAGCATGAGGGTTTAGGGTCTCTCCATGGCCCCTAAACCTTAGGACGACTTGGTAAACCACTGGACTCTGAGATTAAACTCCTTGATGGCACTGTCAAGGGAGGGTGAGGAATGTGAGGCTGAGATGCTTAGCTCTGTGCCCTGCTGTCACAACATACAACCTGAGGGTGCCTCAGAGGGCTGGCACAGAATTGTGGTTTAAGGGTGGTTTACATGTCAATCTTGAGGTTGTTGTGTCTGGAGAGTCTCCCGCTCAGGTCTTCAGATGGACATATGGAGGCACCTCTGCCACAGTCATGGCTGTGCATCCATCCATCTGCAGGTGAACCGGTCCTCATTCACTTTAGCTGAGAGGTTTCTGCAGAAGCCGCAGCTGAAATGCAGGATAAGAGTTTGGGAGGAGGAGGGTTCAGAGGGGAATAAACAAAGCACCTCTGGGCAGCAGCACAGCCATGCTGGCTGCTCTCCCAGCAGAGCTGCATGGGGTGCTGCAGTTGTAGGAATTCATTGAACATGACCAAGGGCTCCTGCTGGGAGCCGTGGCGCAGCCATCCGGCACGCGAGGGACAATCTGGACAATTGATCGATGAGAGATCATCATGCCAGAGCAGGCAGAGGAAGAGCTGGCAGAGAGGTGGCTGGGAGGAGGCATCTGAAAGCCACGGCTGGCTGTGCATGTCTTCCCATGTGACCCAGGCAGTGGGGTCTCACTGCAGCACCAGGCATTGTCCCTGCTTTCCTTCCTCACCCTCTTCAGGGGGGTGGAAAATGGCCTTAGCCATCTTAGAAACACTGCACAAAGCTCTGTGCTGGCTGTCAGAGAGCCAGGATGGGAAGGTTTCACCTAAAACAGCAGTTTCTCAGTGATGAGGCTCAGTTCCCCTGTTACTTTTGACCCCTTTTTGCTGAGCTCTGGAAGGTGCTCCCACTTGGCTGGTGCCTCCTTCTCCCTCAGAACACTCATGTCGGTCTCTGCCTCCATGGGACAACCTCAGGGTCGTGTGCCTGGTGCTACTTTCCCTAAATGTTTCAACTTTCTCATTTCTCATGGGCACAGCCAACATGCAGGGACCAGAAATCTCCCTCACATTCTGGCCAGCCTGCCCACTGCCTGCTCCATCTCCTTCCAAACAGCACCAGAATCCCTGTGAGAAGCCACCTGGCCCCAGGACATGCCCTGCGAGCCCCCATTAGTTAGCAGTTGTTTTAAGCACTGCAACATTTGATGCCTTATTCTTCCTAATCCTGCCTGATGTAACCGTGGCTGTCCTCATTAGCCACATAATTGTTGAGCAAACACAAAACAGGCCCTGACATGGTCGAAGGAAATTGGTTTAAAAATATGAAGCCACATTCTCAGATGTTGTTGAAGGGGTCTCATTTTTTTATTTGCATTCAGATGACACCCTATGGAATAATGAGATAGAGACTCTGCTACAAAAATACCTATTTTTCTTAAAGATCATCTTAGGAGAAGGTAGGTTTGAAATGCCAGCTGGGAAGATCCAGCCCAGCCCCTGTGCTGGTGGATGACAACTACCTCTACCTGGACTCATCTGCTGCACTAAGGAGTTTCTGAGAAGAGGTGGTCGCCCGTGCTCACACTAGCGTGATTGCCCTGGGAGAGACTTAGCCATCTACATCTCCTGGTGATAATGCCTGTGAATTTCAAAGGGGCGACATCCACTTCTGACAGAAGATGACAGGGCTAAAGTTAATGGAGGCAGCAGTAAGAAATCTAATTAACCTGCAGTATGTTGTTTTATTTGTGCAAAGTTGTTGTGGTTACTCAGCTATAAACTCCATCCCCAGCTCTAATGACAGTGACTTGCATGGCAGCAGCGGGAGCATCCTGAAGTTGTGCAGCCACCTCATGCTTACCCTTGAAGGTGCCCTCAATTACATGTGGAGCGTTCCAGTGGTTGCCTCCATCTGGTTCTTCCATGGCATTTGAGACCTTTTTCTAGCTCCGGTCTTTGGAACAGGCACCTGTGCTGCTTCTCTGCCTGCTCTGGCATTCAACCCTGGTGCACGGCTTCCAAAAACCAACCTTCAGGACCCAGCAGTGTCAATCTGTTGATTGCACTAAAGTCCAAGAGATGGCTTCAGGTCGTCAAGTTCCCATCGCAGCTCTTAGGCTGTAATTATGTTCAAGGCTCTTTGCTTCAGTTATGTCTTTTTGCTAATGCTTGGAGCTGCTGTACTGATCTTTTCTTCAAGGCTGACCTCCATGCAGCTTCCCAGGGGTGAGTCAGGACTGTTATTTAAGCCAATTCACAAAACAGGTCCCGAAGGCCAGTTGTCCATTATACGATTTTTTGAACAGCAGGAATCCTCAGCAGGGCTGATGGTGGCTGAGCTATTTGTGTCGGTTCAGGAAGAAGCATAGGAAAAGGGACGGATGTCATGCGTTAGCTTCTCTTCCCGGGTTAACCTTCCCCAGAGATCTTTGACCAGACAACAGCTCCCCTGCAGAGGGGCTCTGGAGCCTGTGCTACCCACATAAGGGTGATGATGAGCCTCAGCACCTCCTTCATCTCACACCAAAGCCCAATGTTCCCGCCATGACCACTACAAGAGACACAGACACACTCATTCCCTGCAGAGACATCCTGCCCATGGAGCAAAAAGCTTTAACCAGGTCCCAGAGGACTCACAGTTGCCCAGTGAGGTGAGTTTTGACAAGAAAGGAGTTGAGAAGGAAGATGATCCACCTCTGGGGGCCATTAAAGCCAAGCAGGCTGGGGCCATGCTGCCACAGGGTTTGTAGGAGCAGAGACCTCTAGAACCAAGGTCTCGCTCAGTGGGAGTGCTCCAGGAGTGTCAGGGATGTGGAACACAAGTCCATTCTCGGCAGCAGCCTACAATTACATTGAGCCCTGCAAGATCCTGCAAGAGCCTCCTCCTGTAGCCCACGGCAGCTCCCACTTGCATTTTGAGGGACTGCAGCCCCTCTATCTGATGGGAAGCCTGGACACCTTGGCTCACTCCACCCTGGACACAGGCTGTTCTTCCAAACCAGCCATGCAGGAAGCCCAGGTGGTGCCTGGGGGTGATGCCAGGGTGGGCTGCTCACCGGCCAGGGTGGGATTCCCAGCAAACAGTACTCCCACCAAGCCAGCCTGCATCTGCAAATGGTGTTCCCAGCAGAGTCCCATGTGCAGGGACACAGGAGCACCCTCAGAGCAGGGGCACCTCAGTCACGACCAGTTCGAATGTGTCCTCATGCAAAGCTCTAGGCGTTCTGTCCCCAACTCACTGGGCTCCACAACCCTTCCCCTTCAGCCCAGGGACAAATCCAGGTCCCTGGACAGCCAAGGGGAGAAGTGGTGGCTGTCAAGAGGGAGAGGAGCTCATATTGGGTTTTCCTTCTTTTTTTTCCTTTTTTTTTTTTTTTTAAAGAATTTAAAAGTGGCAGCGCTAGCAAAGGGTAATTATCCCTCTGTTCCAGCTGAAATACAATTAAGGCAGCTCTCAACGAGCCCCCGGGATATTGTGGTTTACTAATTAACAAGCGGATATGCTGTGGCCCCTGTCATGGCAATTACAGCATGAGACAGGCTTCAGGAGCTCTAATTACACATCAGCCCGCGACACACGCTGCAATACAAATTAATGAGGGCCCGAGCTGGCGATGGAGGGAGTTTGCCCAGCAAGAGGCTGAGATGGGCAGCAGGGATGGGGATGGATGTGGGGGATAGGGGTGGGGGGACCTGATGCAGTTCCATGCCTGGGGATACTGGTGCACGCTGCAGGATCAGGAGGATGCAGGGAGGAAATTTGGGATAAAGTACCGCATGGTTATCAAAAAATGATGCACTGGAGAAAGGAGAGGGGCTTCTGCTTTGTGGAGCCATGGCCTGATGAGATGAGTGGCATTTGGGATGACTGCAATGAATAGAAAGTATCGCATCTTCCGCTGTTAATTCCCAAACCAATAAAGCTGCTGTTAAGAAAAGAAGTCAGATGGGAAATACCCAACAGGGCTTTGACTGCTGACAAATAACGAACAGATCTCCCAGAGCCAGGAGGAATTTTTCTGACAAATTGTTTATTGGGGAAGCTTGTGCAGTTTCAGCTTGAGTTCTACTGATAGCTTTGGCCTGGTCTGGAAAAATTTAAAAAAAAGGCAATCAGGATTTTTGTAAATGCAGTTTTGACATCTTGCATTTTAAAAAGCTGTTTCCTTTCAAAACGTATTAAAATGATGTAATTAAACCAAAATACAGACTGCACACCTAATGGGGCCATTTTGTTTCTGACAAAATGAAACTATATTTGTCAGCTTTGCTGATATTTGTCAGATTTTTTTCTGGTGCAAGCCCAGCAGTGACACAGGTTTTCTCTGACATTAGTGTGCCTGTTGAATTTACTGCTCCTGCTGTCTCCTCTCCAGCACCTGTCTGCTGTAGGCACCCAAGGAGAGACAGTGGGAGGTGACGTGGTGGATGTTCTGGGCTTTGGCCACCAGCATCACCTGCAAATGCCACTGCTGGCACAATTGTTCTTGGGGAGATGGGAGAATCTGGGGATGCTGAAGCAAAGCCCCTGGGATTTGGAGCTCCCTCCAGCCTCCTGCAGGGGTAGAACCAGTGGAGCTGGAGGGTAGCCCTTGCAGGGGATGATGGAGTCTCACACCAGGGGGATGCACAGCAGGTCCCTCGTTTGCTCAGTCTGTAACAAAGGGCTGAGATGAGGCAGGTGAGGGGATTTCAGACTAATTCCTCTTGTTCCTCGTGCTGTGGGGAGGAGACCTTTCACAGTCCCCACTGCCAGCACCCAGAGCACGAAACCACCGGAGGGCCACCTCTGTTGCAGAGTGTGGCAGGGGAAGGACACGCACCTCCTCACACATTGCTCCCAATATAGATCCCATTAACCATTGCAATTAACACAAGCCAGGCCCTCTCTCCCCCTCGTCACCCCAGCAAGAGCCGTACATAAAAATAACTGTTTATTACACAGCAGGCAGAGCCTGGCTTATCACTGCAGACAGGAAATTGCTGTGCAGAAACCTCACGTTTCACTTTTAATAAGTTTGGCAATAAAACATCTCGTCAAACGAGGCCACGACAGGGCAATAATGAAGCTTCCGCGTGGCCCGTAATTGCTTACTGCTCTCCTGGGGGTGAGCCAGAAAACGTGGAGCAACAGAGGAGACGTATGGAAGCATCCTCTGCCCTCACCTCCTGCTCTGGGAGCATCGCTGGAGCACTGACACCCTCCAGGAGATAGTTGAGGAGGAGGTCTGTCCATGTGGAAGGGATACAGGCAATTCCCATGGAGTGCTGGAGGAGGTGTCAGAGAAATAGGGTGGCTCTTGGTGCTCCAAGGGAAAGCATTCCAAGCAGGACTTTCTAGCACTGAGTAGTCTTCAAGGCTGAGTGGGTGCTCTTGCACACAGTCCATCCCCATCCTTAGCCAGGGGGTTTAAAGTCTTCTGGAGGTTTTGCACAAGTGGGCTCAGGGTGGGAAGCTGAGGATGGAGAACTCAGCATGGCAAATGGAGGGGTCCCACGGGGATCCCTGTGCTGGACCTCTGCTATGGACCCATGTCTGGTTTGATGTCCTCATGCTGGTGGTCTCAGGCCAGGCAGCACTGGCTGCCAGAACTGGTCCCTTGCACCGAAGGATGGTGGGTGTGTTTCCAGGAGCTCCCTTCATGATGAGACTTTCTTTACCTGAAGAAAACCAGGTCCAGCAAGCAATCAGTCACTGCCCCAGCCTATTTCTGTAGCTTCCCAGATTCTGTTTGATATTCTGGATGCTGGTGGACACAAGCCAGCTCTGCCACAAGACTGTGCAGTGATGGGAGCAGCATGGGGAGCCCTGGTGGGGTGCCCCAGCTATGGGTGGGTGACAGGGATGCACTATACAGCCTGCAAAGCCCAGGATGATGAAGCAGTCCCTCATCACCCATGGAGGAAAAGCTGGATCCTTGCTGCCTTTTCTGAGTTAACCTGTGCCTGAGCTCCTCATTCCCACCAGCTTTGGCAGGGAGGGAATAGAAAGGTCCAGGAAGACATGGTGCAACCAACTCTGTTAAGACAAGCTCTGGCATTGAGGTAATAGGAGACAAAATGATGCGTGTCCAGGCTGGCAGTAGGAAATGAAGCAGTTTAGAGTCACAGCAGGAACGTGCTGGCGCTGGTGGGGACCGCTGGCAGGCTCCCGGGTGGGCAGGAGGCTTTGTTCTCCTGCAGCACTGCTCTTGGGGAGTTTACCTGGAATTACTGATCCGCATTCATAAACATGATCACATTAATTGGCTGCTGAGGCTGTGTCGCCGTCTCCTCTCAGCACTGGGACTTCATCTCCCTTCCCATCCCAAATGTCAAGATGTGTCTGTTCTTCCATCTGCTTGGCACCATGGCAGAGAAGTGTTTGGAGAAAGGAAAGAGACGTAGGATGGGTGAGTCCACAAAGCCTGAAACCAGTGACAGACACCCACTGCCACCACCTCTACGCTGCAAAGGAGCGCCTTGAAAATAAACAGCAGGCACCTTGTGGAGGGGACTGGGACCATTGCAGGAATCCCTGTAGCCCTGGGCAGTGATGACTTGGGAACAGGCACCTTGGCTGGAGACCAGCCTTTATGGCAGGAGCAGTGACCAGTTGGCAGGAGAGGGACCAGCTCCCAGCTGAGGACAGAGACACCCAGGCTTCTCAGCCTGAGACCAGGCTGGTGCTCGTCTCACTTGGAGTATGGCCAATCACTTGTAGTAAATTATTCATCTGACAAATTTAGCCTGTTATTCTAGTCATGCTCTACCCAGAGTTTTACAGATTTCATTATTATTTCAAATTGTGCAAACACCGCAGAAACCTCTCCTGGGCTCTGGTGTGCTCTGCCTTCATTTCAGCTCATCTGCCACATCTGAAACAGGATTTTTACCATCTAGTGCCAAATTATCCTTCCTCAGCATGGCCACAGGACCTCATGGAGGTGAGTGGCATCAGTGTTCAGCACCAGGCTTCTGCTGAGGGGAGAACCATCTACTGTGTGAGATGACCCAGGGGTCAGTGGGATCACAGGAGGCCATAGCACACCAATGGACCTGTACAAAGATATTTTGACTTTTGTTTCACCTCCATCCTTGTATCTGGGGTAGAGGAGGAAAATGACAGCATTGTTCCCTTGCATTCTGGACTATGTTGTTGCCTAAGCCTGGTTACCTTGGGAAAGCAGAAAGAACTTTTCCCTTCCTCCCCACATGCCATAATTTCTCCTGTTGAGGTTTCTTTGTAGTCATGAGGGTACAGCTAAACCTTTACACTGCCAAAGAGAATTATGTGCCTCTTGCAAAATACACAGCCTGGGAAAGGAAGGGAGATGGATCGGTCTGTTGTGGACAAGCCAAGAGTGATCAGACCCATGAGTGGAACAGCAATGTGTCCCAGGAGAAGCTGTCAACCAGGAATGGTTGAGGCACTTGAACCTTTCATCTCAATACAGGGTGTGAGGGAGAAGAGCAGCCAGTGACACCATATCCTTATCTGGCCAGAGCTGGTGGAGAAATACCACCAGCAATGCAAGCCCATTTATTTCCCTCACATCACGGCCCATCACTCGTGTGGTGATGGTCAGCTCACACCCACACAGGGGGAGAAAAACAGGGCAAAGAGGCCCAGGAATACCAAATGAACCACCCCCAAGAGCTGTTAATGCACAGTTTCAGCAAAAAAAAACACCAAAAAAGAGCATAAATTTCTACATAGAGTCCTGCCACATTTCCCGAGCAAGGTATTATGGGACACTTGAATGACTCTTATTAAAGGGGAATTAATTGACTGAACAGCAGGGATGGAAGCAATAGATGCAGAACATGGAGCAACAGATTTAAGGAAGAGGTTTAGTGGCCAACAGAAATATGAAAAAATAGATCATGGGGTGATCTAAATCTTTTCTTTCTGGCCAGGCTGAAGAAGCTCATGGGTGGTGCAAAAGGGGAACAATGGAGTGTGAAAACACCTGTCCTGCATCCGCATGAGTCCCATGTCTGGCAGGGAGAGGGAATGCACAGAGCGGGGCCCGGTGGGACAAGGATGGACACGGTGCCTGGTTCCCTCTGGAAGACTAGTGATTTTGTTGTTGTATGGCTCATCCCACCACAACAAGTCACAGTCTGCCCTAGGGTGCACGGCCTCTGCTGCGACGCTGAAGGCGTGGGGACAAGCTGGTGGCTGGGGCTGTCTGCGGCCCTTCTCCACTTCTGACCACCTCGGACGTTGCTTTGGTGAGCCTTGAGATGGAAGCAACGAGAGGCAGGTCTGAAACCCCATCTTCAGCCAAGCCCTGGCCGCAGCTGCCCCCTACAACCCTGGGGAGCACAGCCTGGAGGATGCAGACTCCAAGCTTCCCACCCCGCTGGCAGGAGAAGGGATGCCCACGGGGTCAGCACTGCACCACAGGGAAAACTGCAGCACATCGGTGCCAGGCTGCACTCCCGGGCACGGAGCTGCGTACACCGAAATAAAAAGCACCCTCCAAATTACAAGAGGTAAACTGGATTGCTGTAGTTCACCTCCTAAAACAATGACCTTGCACCAGAGTAATGAATTTACTTTTCGAGTACTTTTGTTTCTCGTGCACTACGGGAATATCTTTATGCCACAACTTTGATTCTGGTAAGACTCTTTTTTTTTTTTTCTTTTTTTTTGTCAAATTATTCATAAACACGCAAAATACACATAAAATTGTATCCCGCTCCCCAAACCCACCACCCTGAAGTGTCCCTCCCCGACAGGGACAGAGCTGAGACAGGCTTGATCAGGACTGGGATATATCACCAAGCAATTCCCAAATCCCACCCCGCGCTACAACCAGGGCTCCACCGGCCCGGCCCCGCCCACCGAATGCAAATCGGCCCCGGTCAGCCAATGGGCGTGCAGGGGGCGTGGCCACGGCAGAACTTGCCCGGGCATGTGTGAGCGGGGGTTTCCGGGTGGGACACGTGGGAGCCGCGCCGGGACCGGTCAGGAGGGGACGGGAGGGGCACGGGGCGGACAGGGGGGTCTGGGGGTGGGCAGCGGGGCCGGCACGGGCGCGGGCATGGGCATGGGCCGGGCAGGCGGCTGAGACCGAGAGCGAGGCAGGGAGGGCCCGGGTAATGGGCAGGCAGGAGCTTGGGGAGTACGTAATGGGATGGGCAGGGGGGGTAGTGGGGTGGGCAGGAGGGCTGCGAATCGGTAGGATTCCTGGGAAGGGGAATGGGGCAGGTTGGGACCGGCCAACGAGGGGGAAAAGGCGTGGGGACGGAGTGTGACAGTGTGTCCATATGCCCCCTCCCCCCCCCCCCCCCCAGCCTTTCCCTGCACCATAATTCCCGTCTGTGCCAGCCCACCCCGCGCAACGGAGGGGCTGCTGTGGGGTACCTTTCTGACCATGGGGGAGCATGGGGGCTGCCTGGCACTCATGCGCCCCTGTGCACACTCCAGCAGGGATGCCACCTGGTAAAGGGCAGATGACCCCGCTGCTGCCCGCCCCGACGGTCTCCGCACCCACCCTGCAGGGCACCCACGACCCCCCCACGGGGGGCTGCGCTCAGGCCCCGAGAGGTCCCGGCTCTCTACATGGCCGCAGCAAGAAGAAGAGCCGAAAGCACCAGCGGTTCATGGAGCGCCGGGCGCTGCTTGAGCAGAAGGGGCTGCTGAGCCCCCGTGGGCGCCTGGGCAGCCAGACCCCCGTGGAGGGGTCAGAGGCACACGCCACCCTCACCAAGACAAACGGCACCGCGGCACTGCACTGTGACGAGGTCCCCAAGCCCAAACGGGTGGTCTCTGCCTCCCTGTCCCCATCTGCCTCTCCAGACAGCATAGCCAGGCACCACTCCGTGCTGCTGTCCCAGGGCAGCGGCAGCGCCAAGAAGGTGCGAACGTCCTCGCTGGTCCTGCGCCCGGGCAAGTACGTGGCCATTGACTGTGAGATGGTGGGCACCGGCCCTCAGGGCAGGCTGAGCGAGCTGGCACGGTGCTCCGTGGTGAACTACGAGGGGGATGTCATCTATGACAAGTATGTGCAGCCCGAGCTCCCCATCGTGGACTACCGGACACGCTGGAGTGGCATCACTAAGCAGCACATGAAGAGAGCGATTCCCTTCAAGGCGGCCCAGGCAGAGGTGAGGAAAAAAGAGAAACTTTTTTAAAAAAAGGCCAGTGTGTTATCTGCTAGACACAAATTGGGATTTTTGGTGGCCCGTGCTGAGCTGCTCTGAGACAGAGACACAAGCACAGGGCGGGAAGCCTTTCTAGCTGTGCAGTGAGTTGGTTTGGTTGTTATTGTTCCCTTCTGGGAACCTAAAAACTAGAAGTCAAGGAGCTGAATTTAATACAGAATGGTTTATTCTGTGCTTAATTGGTGCCTCTTTTGCTGCACTGTCTGTCTAACCCTTTCTGACTCTTCCAGATCCTGAAGATCCTGAAAGACAAGATTGTGGTAGGACACGCCATCCACAATGACTTCCAAGCCCTGAAGTACTTCCACCCAAAAGACAGGACTCGAGACACCAGCCAGATCCCTGTGCTGAAGCAGAGAGCAGGGCTGCCCGTCAGGGCCAACGTGTCACTGAAGAACTTAGCCAGGCACCTGCTCCATAAAAAGATCCAGGTAAGCACCAGGAACCTTGAGATGGGAAGCAATTCCTGGGTTAGCTACAAACCTGTGTGGTCAGTCTGGTCCTCCCACCTCCATGAAGCGCTTTTTGTGAGATGGAGAGATGCTTGTTGACCCTGTGCTTCTGGCTATAAATAAGCTGGGAGAGCTCAGGACCTCCCAAGATAACTATTAAGCATCTCAGTAAAACGTGGACAGGACCTGTGCCCTCCAGAAAGTGCTGAAGAGATACCTGTATCTCCTTGGTTGTATCAAACCTTTGCTGCCTCCAAAACCCGTAGCACCCGTGTCTTTTCAAGCAAGCAGACAACATGACCTGTGGGATTTTTGCTGCCCCCTTTATCTAATGAGGCTTTCCCCCCTTTGCTCAGGTTGGCTGCAAAGGACACTCGTCAGTGGAAGATGCTCAGACGGCCATGGAGCTGTACAGACTGGTGGAGGTGCAGTGGGAAAAGGAGCTGGCCCATAGCCTGCCTCCCCGGCCCCCCAGCCCCGTCACAGACCCCACTGCAGACAGCAATCAGTACATGGATGACCAGTACTGGCCCACAGACCTCATGGGAAGCGGTCTGTGATGTGGGACAGCATCTCCTCCACATGTTTTGTGGGCTATCCTGGTGCCTTCAGCTATTAAAGGTGGAGGTGACCACTGACCTCCTTCCCCAGGGCTTGTACTCCATGGGCTTTGCCCAGTAACTAGACCTGCTTGGGGATGGAGACACAGTGACACCTGGACACCAGCAGTCTCCCAGAAACGTTGCCTGCAGCCTCTAGCTGTTGCACAGAAATAAGGGCTGTGGCTGCACTGTATTGGTCTGTCACTTGGGGATGAGCAGGGACCTGGTGTCAGCTTGGAGGAACGTCCATGGGCATGTGATGGGGACAATCCTCTGTGCCTTCCATGGGGTTGTCCTCTTCCCAGATGGAAGTGGCAGGTTTTTCTGTGCAAGGACTGAGGTGTTTTACTGAGGCTCAAAGGCTGCAAACCATCTGGGACCAGTAAACAACCAGTTTCCTCCTCGCTTTCTTTCATAGAATATGCTGAGTTGGAAGGGATAGGTCAGGATCGTAGAGTCCGACTCTTGGCCCTGCACAGGACACCCCAAGAATCCTGCCATGTGCTTGAGAGCATTATCCAAACACTTGAACTCAGAGAGGTTTGGTGCTTTGACCACTGCCCTGGGGAGCCTGTTGCAGTGCTCAGCCATCCTCTGAGTGAAAAACCTTTTCCTGATACTCAACCTAAACCTTCCCTGACTCAGCTTTATGCTCTTCCCTCGAGTCTTGTCACTGGTCACAAGAGAGAAGAGGTCACTGCCTACCCCTTTGCTTTGGTGCCTGCCCCTTTGCTTCCCCTCATGAGTATGTTGAAGACACCAGTGAGGCTCCTGCAGTCACCTCTAGGCTGAACAAACCAAGTGATCTCAGTCAGTCTTCATAAGGCTTCCTCTCCAGACTCTTCATTATCCTCATGGCCCTCCTTTGGATGCTCTCTAACAGCCTAAGGTCTTTTTTTATGTTGTGATGCCCAAAACCACACAATATTCAAGGGGAGGCTGCACCAGTGCAGAGGAGAGCAAGACAATCCCCTTTCTTAGTATTCCTTTGAGTCCCATCTCCAGGTTGTTAATGTAGATGTTGAAGAGAACTGGGCGAAGGATGGAGCCTGTGGAACCCCACTGGTGACAGGTCACCAGTCTGATATGACCCCATTCACTGTAACTCTTTGTGGCCAACCTGTGAACCAGTTGCTCACCCATCCTGCAAGGTGGCTATCCAGCTGTGGGCGGGACATTTTGTCCAGAAGGATCCTGTGAGAGACAGGATCAAAAACTTTGCTGAATTCCAAAAAGATAATATCTACTGGCTTCCCTTAATCAACTAGGTGGGCTACCCTGTCATAGAAGGAAATCAGGTTTCATAAGCAGCACTTTCCTCTCCTGAAGCTATGCTAGGTGTGACCAATGACTGCATTGTCCTCCAGGTGTTTTTCAGTACCTCCCAGAATAATCTTTTCCCTGATTTTACCAGGCACTGAAGTGAGAGTGACAGGTCTGTAGTTTCCAGTGTCCTCCTTCTTGCACTTTTTCAAAACTAGGACAACATTCCCCCTCTTCTAGTCAGCTGGAACCTCTCAAGATTCCCAGGACTGCTGAAAAATTGTCAGGACAGGCTTTGTCATGACATCAGCTAGCTCAGTATTCTTAGATGAATCCCAACCGGACCATGCAGATTTGTAGGGGTCCAGCTGTACAATGAAGCCTGAGAAGAAAGTCTGGATCTAATCAATGTCCAGCATGGACAAGAGCGTATTTATTTTAAATAAACTATTCACATAATTGTCCAGTTGAAAACTGTTCTTGCTAAACCCTTGCATGCATTCTGCATGACTTGATCTGGCAGCTCTACAAGAGTGAGAGGGCAGGAATGAGATTGGCAAAAAGCTGCCTGGGCTTAAAACCCACCTGCAACTTGAAAAGATGCTTTGAGTGGCCTGACAGTGGCTGGAGTAAGTAGGTCCTTGGGGTAAAGACTTGTCCCTTCTCGTCTGGGGACATCCCTGTGAAGGGAGGAGGAGCAGGGGATGGGCTCAGTTTGGAGCCCTGCGATTCAGCACATCCAGCTGCTTGGAGAAGGCTCAGTCCAAGAGAGCATCCTGCTGTGTCACCCTCCAGCAGCTGGGCTGTCCCAGCTCGGGGAGCTCCCTGTGTTAAGGAGAGAGGCAGTGTTGGGATTTGCCCACCTCACAAGTCAGTGTTCTGCCTCCAGCATCTGCGAATGAGAGCTCTGCTGGCTCTGCACGATGGGAATGTTGGTGAGCTGTGGTGTGGGTTGCTGTGCTGGTGTGAGGACAGGGTGATGCTCACTTGCAGTGACTCTGCCTGTAGGTGACATATGTAGGTACCTGTGGCTGCAGAGATGTGTCCCAGCTGGGTGTGCAAGCACCAGACAGGGTTTTGGGGCTGGACACACAGTTGGGTGCTTCCCCAGGGAACTGAACAGCTGTAGTTACAGAAAACTGGTATTTTTTGTCACGTGCCTCAAGATCAGCCCTTGTGGACAGCCGTTTAACACAGGCCATGAGACTGGAGGTGGCAGGGTGGACTGGAGGGCTACCAGCACCCTGGGGACTTTGGGGAGCCTGGTGCAGCATAGTGGGTACAGCAGCCAGCACTGGAATGGAGCCCACGACCCCCTCAGCCAGGCTAGACCATCCCAGGCTTTTCCCAGCAGCCTGTGGGAGGTAAGGAGAGCTCAGCCCCAGCGCTGGGAAGTGGCCAAGGCAGCCGGGTGATGCAGGCACACCTGACGTACACATCAGTGCCATTAGCAGACACATCTTGCACTTCCCATCTTAACTCCTCCCTGCCTGGCAGAGGAAGCCAGGAACAGCTCAGAAATGCTTTGAAATGTGTCAGACACATCTTAAAAAAAAAAAAAAAAAAAATCTTGATCCTCGCAGTGGTCCAAACAGATCTTTCAACAGATACAATAACCTGAGCTCTGCCATGAGCTCATGGTCTGGGTACTCTCCACTAGACCTGGTAGGAAACATGGCCCCACAAGCAGGTCGTTAAATCCTGCTCGTTCCACTTTCTCCCAGGTGTGTTCCTGGTGCAACAAGCTGTAAAACAGGGCCAGCACCACCCTCTGTGCCAGCCTCTGGGTGCAGCTCACCTGAGCCCCAGCACAATGCTGTGCAATGTCAGCAGGACCTGGCAAGGTGTGGCAGGGACTGAACCCCACAGGGCACACAGAGGGGTGCAGGAGGAGCACAGCTTCTGCAGGTTTTTCTGATTTCTCCTCTGTGTCATTTCCACCTCTCCCAGAGGGGCAGCAGTGTAGTTAGACTTGCAGGAAAGGTGAAAGCTCAGTGGGCCTGCATGCAACTGTCAGAAGATGGTGGCATTCCAAAGTCAGTGCAGCAGCACTGTCTTCTGCTCCTGGGAAAGCAGACCCAGAGGAAAGACACAGCAGAGAGATGGTTTGCTCGTGGCCATATAACCTGGCCCATGTAACTGCATCCCCTTGGGGGGTACATGAGTTCATGGGGAGCTTGTGTGGGGCACCCCATGGGTCCAAACTTGCTTGTTCACCTGAGTGGATAAATTTGTTGCGCCCAGCCCCGTCTCACCACCCCTAAGCCCTGTGATGGTCGATGCAAGACACAGGTGTGTTGGGGTGAAGCTGGAGAAAGCTGCCAATGGAGGTGTAGGGTCATACCAGCCTGTGACTCAGTCTGCCTTGCCATCAGCCTAAGGCATAATTAAGGGAAAAAATCCATACTTATGAATTCTTGACCATCCAAACACTTCAGTGAGACCCTCCTCCAACAGTAAGCCTGGTTTGGGCTCTAGGAAAGGGACAGATTTCTCTAAGCACTCATTTGTGGTGATCCAGGGCAGGTTCTTCCTTGCCTGCCCTCCTGGCAGAGCAGCCCTGGGCTTGCACAGCAACACAAAGCACTGGGAAAGTCCCAGGCTGCCTCTGAGACCTTGTCCCCATTGCCACCTCACTTATTTAAACCTCCTGCTGAAGTATGCTCCCTGCTTTGAGGGCAGCAAAAAGCCAGCTGCTCTTTGGTGCTGACATGCCCTGCAAGCTTTGCTTCTATGCCATGATCTCCAGCACTCAGGGAAGGTGAGAAACATATTTGGGGGTTAATCCCTATTTACATCAGATTTGAATGACTTGGAAAACCCCAACATTGTGCTGTAGCCCACCCCCTCCCCCCACCAAAACTGCTGCTGAGAGCCCCACATGGATGATTAAGGGTGGTGGCAATCTGCTCCCTGCCAACGATATTTGCTCTGAATAATCTTAATGGCAACGTTTGCCCCATTTTCACTCTCTGAGAGCTAATCAGGATTTTCACAGGTGTTTGTGAATATTCACCAACGCGCCAGCTCGGAGTTGCCATGGCTGAACACGCCTGGGCTCATCACACGCTCTGGCTCATCACACAAGCAGCCCGCTGGTGCTCATGTTGGGAGGCTGAGCATCTTTAGGCAGGCTGAGCATCTTTAGGGGGGTGAAGGAGAGCTGATCTGTCTCACCATTTACGCTAAATTTTGTGGTAATTGAAGAATCTGCAGAAAACTCAGCCATTATCTTAACAACTCTGAACAATGATTAACCCAAACCCATGAATCCAGCATTGGGCTTTTTTTATCAGAGGGAAAACATTGTCAAATGAGTTTTTTCCAGCCAGCTGCGAGTGCAGGTAACCGATAAGCCCGTCATTGGAGTGGGACTGAGCCAATGGGAGCTGATGGCGACAGCTTTTACTTCTGTCTAGCAACAGCTTCTCCTTGAGCAGCAGACACAATTCAATTCTTTTTCCTGCTTTTATTGAGCTTCCCTGCTACTACGTGGGGGTTTTCATGGGGGACACTCAGAAACTGATTTTCATGTGGATTGTCCAAGTTTTTCTGCATATTTCGGTGTCTATTTCTATCCTTCATGGTGAGAGTTTTGCAGCTGTAAAAGGCTCCATCCTGCTCACATCCTGGGCTCTGCTTCGTCCATGCACCAGAGCTCTGCTTCTGTTGGGTGGGTGTTGGGACACCTGTAGGGTACTTGGAATAGCACTGTAGCAGAATATCAACTGTCCCTGGAGTCCCTGGTACAGGGACGTGTCTGATCTGAGGTCACCCTGCATTGCCAGTGCCTTACCATGGTCCAGCAACTCTCCCAGCTGCCAGGGGCTGTTTGCATGGGGGCCACCACTGGGAGCAGCATCCCCTGATCAAACAGCTGGTCAGCTTTGCTGCTGGCTCTACTTATCACAGTACATGTGGTTGAAATACCACATAAACCCCAAATCACAGAATCATAGAATATTCCAAGCTGAAAGGAATTCACCAACACCTGGTTGCACAGGACACCCCTAAAAATCACAGCATGAGTGTCTTGGGGTGGAGCAATGCTGGTTCCTAATAACAGCCTGGAGCAAGCCCCTAGCCTGACACTGTCTCCGTGCTGTGGGGACACAGAGGGACGATTCACCCCCTTGCAGTCAGAGAGCAGAGCCTTCACTCAGGCAGTCACCAAAGACCAAACAGGTCACAGCAGAGGGAGGACCCAGGCCCCCTGTGTCCCCCACCCCATCACTACCCCCACCCACCATCACCCCTCTCCTCTACCTCCTGAGTGTAAATTAGAAGGCAGAAAACTCTCAGCCAACTATAAATTAAAATCTCAGGAGCCTCAATAAACCGCTTGGCCGGAAGAATCAGATAGGTGTGATGTGGAAATGAATAGGCACATCTGGCAGCCGCTTAGCACCTGGGCTGCAGGAGGGGAGTGCGTGATGTCTGCGTGTGCAAACCCCAGCACAGCCTCCCGGATTGGCTGCAAAACCCCTTCCCGACCAACGCTGGGGAACAGGGTGGCCTAGCAACAGTCTTTTCCTAATGAAAAACAAGCCACTTAACTAACCATCGTGACTGTGTGCATGAGAGGAAAAGGTTTAATTCCCAGCAGCTCCATCCTCCCGGGGGAGCTGGCCCCAAAGGGGGCTGCAAAGGGTGTACCCCTGTACCTCTCAGTCCCTGATCCGTGGATGCTTTGGGTGCATTGGGAGCGGGGTTGCTGCAGGCAAAACATGGAGAAGCGCCCAGGGATAAACCCCCTCCATTCCCTGTGCAGGCAGCCTTGGTGCTGGGCTCACCCCAAGCATGGCAAGGGGATCCCCACTGCAGGCACTCCACAGCCTGCACTCATGGGGTGAGCTGGAGGCTGGATATCAATAGGTTATGGGGACCATGAGCTGCTGAAGGTGCCACCTGTAGATTAGGAGGGACATGTGGGGTGGTCCCCAGCAACACCAGGTAAAGGGGGAGTTGAGGGTTTGGTTACCACTGTGGTCTTCCTTGGAGATACCACCTTTCCTTGTTCCTGCCCTGGGATTCTGTCTTTCAGCAGCTGCCCAGAAAAAAGGCACTGAGGACAAAGGGGTTGGATGCATGAGCATAAGCCCATGCCTTATCCATAGCCTCTCTACAAATCAGATCACAAAAGTAACCGCTGATCTTATGGCTGGGGCAACAGGAGCTGACCTTGGGGTCAGTGGGAACAGGGGCATGTTGCAGGAGTTAGGCTGGCAATAATGGCAAAGGATACCAAGGTACAGCATTGCTTTTGGGCTGCAGAAATATCTCTTCTTTGGGGAACAACAAGCTACAGGACAGCTTTCTCTTGGCAAGATGTGCAATTCCCCATAAGGCAATGTGGGGAGAGGACCCAGCTCAGCACGCTGGCACTGGAAGCAACAGCAGTGAGGTGTGGTGTTTCCCTCATCCCCACTTGCTGCACCGCCTCAGGGAGCTTTAAGCTGTGCACCAAGCCTGTAATCTTTCAAACTGCTTTCAACCCACTTTCAACCCTGCCACCTCACCTTGGGGATGATGAGAAGATGTTAGAGCACCTATGGTGTTTTTCAATTTTCCTCTCAAAAAGAGGTTTCATCTCAACTGAAAGCACAGCCCATGCCTGCAGCTCAGACCTGCCCCACAATAGATCTGCCTCCATCACTCCACTCCTGCACACCTTGGTCCCCTCACAGAGAATTAGAAATAACCCTTTATTATTTATTTTTTTACTAAAAAAAAAAACCTAATAATGCCATCATCTTTCCAATGCCACTGGCCAGGGCAGACCAGCAAGTGTGGTATACTCCAGGCCAACATCCCTGCCACAATCGATGGAGTGGGGCAAAGGGTCTTCTCTGGGGGAACCTGAAGGAGAAAATTAAAAATTAACTGAAGTAGAGAGAAAGCACAAAATATGACTCCTCAATCCCCCAAACTAACCCCCTGGAATCCCCCCATCCCAGTTTTCACTCCATTTCTGCCCATTTCAGGTTCGTGCAGTCCCGGCTGTTCACTAGATGGTGCCCTCGGGCTGCTGCTTCCTGATTTATCCCCTCGCAGGCTGGGTTGGGATGGGAGCTCTGCCCCGGGCTCCCAGCTCACAAGCATAAAAGTGGCGCGAAGGCCACTTACATCACTCAGGGTTTTGGGGTCTTTGGTGTCTGCTAACGTGCTGCAAGCACTGGCCAGTCTCCCATATCTCAGGTCTACTGGAAACCATTAGTGTTTTATATTTCTACTGCTATGACAGTGGTTTACAGCCCCAAAATAGGAGGAGAAGATGGTGAATGCATTTGAGTAAAATAGCACCTAATCATCCACAACTGTCACCAAAAAACCATGCAGTTTTGCAGCACCGTGAAGGGAGAAAGAGGAGGAAGAAAAGCTAACACCCATTAGTGTTACTAGGAAGATAGTAATTAATTTAGGAATGTAAAACAAGGGGCATAAAGTAACATTAGCTGTCTCTGTTGGGAAGGAGCCCTGCCATGGGCAAGAGGATGCGATGGGGTCGGGATGCAGGGCATCCTGTGGTCCTGTGAGTACAGGACCACCCATAGACCCAGGGCAGAGAGGTTGCAGGGCAACACTGGGATCTGTTTGCCATCCTGGGACATCACTGTTTGCATTCAGCCTTCACCTGGCCAAGATGAAACATTTTTCCCTTTACTGGAAACCACTCCTGCCTTTATAAGATGGGGATCCCAGCCATGAGTGGCAAATTCCAGGGGCCAAGTCATACAAGGCCACTCTGTGGTGGCACTGTGGGACATGCCAGAGTCCCCTTAATCTTCTGGTCTCTTAAAACAGCAGAACGATGGAAAAGATCAAAGCCAGGGCTACACAGAGCAGCATTTGTTGTCATTTTAAGATGGCATTAATATGCAGTTTAGGGTGAAAAAGTTTCTCCAAAACTGATTTCTTTTTGCTGCTCATCTTTGCCCTGTCCCAGGTAAACCCTGAGTACTGCTCATACATGGGGACTCACAGTGCTCCAGGTCCTGCAGAGCCATCCAGACAGGCTCTGAGCAATAAAGGCCAGGAACTGTGCCAAATTTTTAATGTTATTTTTATATTATCGTTTGTCAGGGTTTGTTTTGGTTTTCTGTTTTTCGTTTTGTTTGGTTTTTTTCTTTTTTTTTTTTACACTGGGCAGATCAAGCTGGAAATAATGGGGGAGAAGTTATGTTTGCCTTCAGCATCAGCAGCCTAAATGTCCTGGAGGGAGACACCTTGCCAATGAGTCTTGAGGAGCTAACGTCAGCAGGAGGCAGGAATGATCCTCTTGGCTTCTAGCATAATTGACTGCAATAAAAAGAGAGGGAAATGGCACTCAAAGGCCTCCTCAGCATCTCTCATCTGGGGGATGAATGTAGAGAATGAGCACATGAACACAACATCTATCTACAGAGCCTCCTTTTGATATTCTAGGTCTCCCTCACTGGAGGGAAGCTTAACTAAACTAACCCATTAAATTGGGAATTTAATCCCAGGTACCTCCATGGGAGCTGTTCTCCAACAGTCAAATGATGCTCCTGCGTTCAACAGATTTAGTTTCATCCCCCCTCAAGGAATTGGACCTTCCTTGCCACTGAAACTCACCCTCAGAAACTTTCACCTCTGGGCAGGAGACAGACCTGCCCCTTTATGCTTGGGGACGTGACAACCCACTGCCTCCAACCCTGCAAATTAACCCCCATATTTAGCACCTAAGTCCAGAGTCAGGAAAAACACCTCAGTAAAGCTACACATCCCTGTCATCTCTATACTTTACCTTTGTGTGAGCTCAGGATATCCCCTTGTGAGGGAAGTGTTTTGTAGCCTATGCTACATTGAACAAGGACGTGTTTTCCACATTTACTTGTAGCTCAGAAGAGAAAACTTGCATCAGGGAACCAAGCCCTGGGTGGTGGGAAACATTTGACAAAGGTGGGCTGCCTCCTCTCAAACCTTTGTTGGCACCAGGCAAGCACTGGTCCCTCCAGGAGGGAACAGGGCAGGAGGTGTGGGGAAGGAGAAAGATGGAGCAGCTGAAGGGAATTTAAGGGAAGCGAGTTTTCCCCTTGGACTTGCCTCTAACCATCTCAGGTCACCACTGCCTACCCCAAGGGACTCATTTCAACTCCTAACAGCTCTGTTCATGGGAACTGCTGCAGAGTGGGGGCCCGCAGGGTAATGCGAGGCTCTACCAAGGGTTCTGGACACAAGGTACGAAGGCCGGAAAACTGCCTGCATCCCCTGATAGCCCTACCAGGCAGGATCAGGATCAGTCCCGACTGCCTGCAGCCCCCAAGGCTGGAGAACAGCAGTGCCAAAGCCGAGACACTGCGTGTGTGTGTGCACCAGTCTGTCCTGTCTCTCGGCGCTCGGGAGCGGGGCTGACCCGCTCGGCAGGTCCCGATAACGGGGCGTTTTTGAGCGGAGAGCCCTTATGAAGCTGCCTTTCACGGGCAGCACAGAGGACACTTGTTCCTGGGGCCAAACCTCCTTCTCCCCTGCTCCTACTGCGGAATACGCGGCTGCTCAGAGCCCGCAGAGCCCGTGGCGAGGGAGGAGACGTGGGGAAGGGGGATTTACGGCTCCGAGCGGGGCCAGCGGGAGGAGCCGTGCCGGGGCAGGGGCTCGGGGAGAGGCAGGCAGGCAGGGAGGGAGAGAGGGAGGGAAGGAGGGAGGCATCGGGGCAGCGCTGCAGCCAGCCGGCTGACGCCAGCCCCGCTCTGCGGCCGGAGACCCTTCCAAGGCGCCAGCAGAGGTACAGATGTTCCCATTGTGCATCTTGGGAGCCTTCTCGGAAAACTCCAGCGGCTTCGTTCCTCAAGCTCCAGCTTTTGGGGGTTTTTTCCTCTCTCTCTCTCTCCCTCTCTCTCTTTTTTTTTTTTTATTTTTTTTTTTAAGTATATATATAAGTTTGGAAGAGAGCCTTCTCACTGCTGTGTTTCTTTGCCTCATGCCAACCCCCTCATGGTTTTAAGAGCTCCCTCCCCACTTTGTGTCCCCCTTTCCCCCCACCTGAATGATCGTCACCATCCCAGGAGCTGGCACTATTAGGCTCTGGTGCAAAGGAACCACTGGCAACCACAGCCTGTTTTATACTGCAGGAGCTGCTTAGTGGGGTGAAACAGAAGGGTGGAAGAGTGAGCTGTGCACCGGGGATCCTGCAAACGGGTTCTGCTCCAGTGCTCCCAGGCATTTGATGCTGGAAGTACATGACCCCATGACACACCGATCCCAGACTCAGTTTTCCCACCACCAGAACAAGCAGCATCACAGCGAGGAGAGGAGAGGTTTACAAACCACTTTGAGATCCTAAATTATAGGGGTTTGTTTCTTCTCCTGCTTCCTATGGGCAGAAGCAGCTACACTGGGACTAGAAGTGAGACGTGCAAGAGGGATGTTAGATGACCCCTCAGGTGCAGCAGGAGAGGCAGCTTTGAAAACTCAAGCTGAGAATGGAGCTGAAAAGTGATGGGAGGATTTAGAGAAGAATCAACTTCTTAGAACAGGAATCAAAGCTGCAAGGTGCCTGGCCCTGCCTCTAGCTCCATATTTATGGTGTGCTTGGTTCCTACAGGGAGAGGGACTTAGCAGTTCCTTAGGTTCAGTCTAGGTGTGAGGATAGAGAATTACAAAACCCTGCTTTAGGACCTGCTCTGCTGTTGCATCTCACCCTACCCTTGCTTAGAAATCGTTTGGGCCAAGCCATAGAGCACTGTGGGTTCCCTGTGTCTGAAGTTCCCAATTAGCCTCCAGGTCCAAATGCAGCAGGATGACAAGGAGAAAGCCCTGCACACTCTCAAACCCTCATCTTCGCCTGAATCGTCTCTCAAGTACAGCATCCTTAATGTTAGTGGTGGATCCAGGTGTAATTTAGATAGGAAGTGTAGCTTAGAAGAGGGGAAATTACCCCATCTCTTCCTTGCCAGTGTTAGCAGCTTATGGATGAGAGGGTAATAAACAAGAAACAACTTCCAAAGAGAAACAGAAAAGCAACACCACTTAGAGTCAGAAAGCAACTGAAAGGGCACATTTGTAACAGGAAAGATGTTTACAGCCCACTAGCAGAAAGAAAAGCCATGGCTTTTAAAGGGAGCAGGGGCAAAGGGCATCTGTCTTTCAAAACAATCAGGAAGGGGAATCTGAAAAGCAAACACAGCTCTCTGAGGCATTAAAGAAAAGGCAGCAGCCGGTGGAAGTCACTCCAGAGCACAAGGACATCGAGATCAGGGTTCACACCAGTGGCAGCGTGACAGGCAGGGCTGGCGGCAGGAGGGAAGGTACAGCTCCCATGAGCCCTTTGCTGGCAACAGACTGCCTTGGGAAACTCCAGGCCGGGGGGTTAATCTGCTCCTGCAGATAGGCTCTCTGTATCAGTTTCCTCCTCCAGGCACACGGCCCCTGGGGCTGGTGAGCCAGCAGGTCTCTCCACTCTGATGGTGGCACGAGGAAGAGGGTGGCTGAGGGCTGCTGATTTCACACTGCTTTGCCTCCTATGTTCCCAAAAAATCATGGAGCAAAACTGTGGGTAGCTCCCAAACAGGCCCCTGCAGCCATGCCCCCATCCCCAAGCACAACTAGAAGACTAGAATCTGCTGTCTTCCAGTGGCGAAAATTGGATCTTACAGAGACTCTTCCATAGCCTGCAAGTAACGCAAAACATAACCACCACCACGCCCTACCCATCTTTGAGATCTCTGTGCCCACCAGAAGCTGTGGCCAATCCACATTCTGTCTGTCAGTCAGAGTATGGTTGTGGTGAGATGCTGAGGACAGGAGATCCAAAGGCTGCCTTGCTAAACAGCGTCACTTAAGCAAGGCAGGGAGAGCCCCACACAACAGCTTTGAGATGTCAGTTCTGAGAAACTGAGAAGCACCTGTAGGATTAAGGAGCCACACAGAAGCTTTGAGAACAGCTTCAACCCCTAAAAGATGCATAGAAGTCATCTCCCTTCCTATGCCACTGTACCCTTTTGAAGTCTTGGCTCATATCCTAAAAAGCTAACAGTTATAAAGAAAAACAGAGAGAGAGGGAAGCATCTTCCAGCAAAGAGAAGTGAACACGCACATCCTACTGCTGTTCATTAAAAGTAGCTAATAATCTCATTTTTTCTCCAGCTCAGATAAAGCGCTGTGTATAAGTAGATAAGAGGCTTACATACCCAGGAGGCTCAATTAACATTCTTAGTTCACACGGCCTCAGGTAACAAGGCGTTGCTGACCCCAGGCTGCAGCTACTAACTGTTTAAAGAATATCTTTCTTTTAAGTTTTTATAATCCAAAGGTTTTTATTTTTAGTTATTCCTATTACTCTCCTCATCTCCACAGCACTTCAGCACAATGTTCTCTGCCTCTACAGGTACTGCTGATTGTGCACCAGCAGCCTAACAATAATTCTCTTTCCTCCCCTATCACCTAAATCCTTACACAAAAAGAAGAGGCACCTGATGAGACCGTTCTTATAGAGCCCCACTGCTGAGATGGGCAGGCTCAGGTGTGCTGGGTAGGGACTGCTCTGCCCACCTGTAGCTTCTGTCCTGTAAAAAGCAGGAGTGGCCTCTAGTGCTATTTTAAGTGAACACATGGGACCCAAGAGTGTCTGGAAGAGGGGTGGGTGCTTGCAGGGTGGTAATAGGATGGGCAGGAGGCTACAGATGGCTCTGGGATGAGATCAGCCTGGCCCTTGGCCTTTCGTCCTCTGTTTCTCTCTGTTCTGGGTTATCAATTTGTTTCCTGCCAGCCCTGAGCACTGAGCACCTGCAACAGGGCACAGCTGCCTGATGAAATAGTTGAAATTCCAGAAATGTCTGAAATTAATTCCCTTTCCTCAGCTTGTGCTGGGGATGCTGAAAGCCACTTCACTCCAGGTTTGTTCTGCTGGAAATGAGCTTTCCTCAGCACTGCACAGGGGCCGGCCAGCCATGAAGCTGGGCTGGGTTTATTCTTAGGGAGAGAAAGCACACTAAGGCAATGCAAGGGATCATGGGCTATTCATGCATGTGCCTTCATCTGGCTCAGCTCAACAGCAAGTTTGCTGTCTCCATGGGGCCAAGCTGTCCTTGATGTAAAATCCCAAAGGGCAGCAGGAACACAGGTGGGAATACTTTTTTGCCAGCAAAGCAGCAGTCATAGCTCAGCATCCCTTGACTTGCCAGGTGTGGGTGTCTGAGTTTAACTAGGAAGAGGCTAAATCCCCGCTGGGGGAGACAGCTGCAAAATGTACTGGCTGTTAGGTACTTACAGAAATCTCTCTGGACCTGCCTCATTAAACCAAACTGGGAATCCAAAGGTTTCTCTAAGATGATGCATGAGCAGGGAAAGGTGCACCTGCCTGTTTGATGAGCTCCCCATCCCAGAGTGCCTTTTCTATTTGCTGCCCTTTACGAGAAGGGTTTGGGATTAATCCTGCACCCTATGCCTGACTTTGAGGTCCAGTGCCCCTGCAGCCCTCTCATGACAGGTACAAATGCACTGATGTAAGTGTGACAGCAATTCAGCACTGCTATAATCACAGCTGCTGCAGCGTAGGAGGGCACCTGCAGAGCAACACGCTGCTGCCTTCAGCCCTCAGTCCTTTGTGGTATGCCAAGACTGTGTCCTTGCAGAAGTCCATGGCAAAACTCCAGCTGTGCTTAAAGGTCTCCAGTTTCTTATTAGGAAAACTTGCTGGAGGAATAGTAATAAAAACAGTATTTCTGACAGAAAATCAAATGCCAAGCAAGAATAGTATTTTCTCCTAAAGATGCACCAATAATGAGAAAATCCTCAGTCAATAAACTGCAAGAGAAATGCTAAGCTGCTAGAAATCAGATAGCAGAAATTAGCCTGTTACCATGTGAATGCAGCACATCTGGATTTTCTTTTGTTGCTCTGACAATTCTTTTCCAAAAGCCATAAATGTCCAACATTGTTGTTTTTTTTTCCCCCCTCCAAAACAGTCCCACCTTTCCCAGAGCTCAATCCTCTGGCAGTTGTGCTTCCCTAATGTAAGTGGGTGAGGTGCCAGCCTGCGAGTCTGGACACTGGAGAGACAGTTGTTTGCTCCAGGGTAAGTCTGTCAGGTGAATTTGAGCTGTATAAGAAGAGCAGTAGACTTTAAAAATCTGAACTTGCCGCAGAAATGTTAACACATCACCCTAAAGCAATTCTTGCAGCTCTGATGGTGGGGATATACGGTACAGGTGATCTCCACTGTGTGAGAAAAGCAAAGTTATGAATAAGGCAGAGTGAAATGAGGCTTTCTGTCTTGAGATGCCTGTGGGCTTTGAAGATCAAGGTTTCTTCAATAAAGTCCCTGCCATGAGCTTACCCAAAAAGGCTCCTGTAATCCCTGGCTCTGCCATGGAGGTTTCAAGGGGGACACTTTCCACCATTCACTCAACAAAGTCTTGGGGGATGAGTCAGGCTATGAACAAGGGCTGAACTTCAAAACAGCCTGGCACATCCAAAGTCTGGGTAAGGCATGTTGGCCTGTATCTTCTCTTTAATTAATAGAAACGGGGAGAAACCTGTCAGCCAGCAGGTTGCTGAAGTCTTTTGCCTTGTCTCTTGTTCATGACTTGAGAAGAAAACACAGCTTTCTGCAAAGTGTGTGTTTATTTGAAATGAGTTGTTGAACTACTTCCCCCTCCTCCCCAGGGTTCTGTCTGTAGCACCTCTGTGGTGACAAAGCTGCATTGCTTGCTCTGATGGGACACAAGTCAAATTTCTTTCTCAATCCCTCACTCCAAACAGGCTCTCCAATATTTGCTTAAAAAAAATCACTCTTTCCATGTCCACTCTGCCAGTAATTTCTCTTACTGGATTCTCTTGTAGTTCAAGTGTTGTCAAAAGAAGAAAAATTGCCCAAATAATCTGATTCCCTAGTGTTATCACACACTGGCTGCTCCATCCAGAATGTGCCCACAGTAAGGCAGAGATGGAGTCTCCATAATAATTACTATTATGACACATGTAAAGCCCTAAAAGGGATGGTGGGGTGGTTATGGGCAGGAAAACCTGCAGCTAGCAACCAGGTCCAGTTTATGCAAACACAACCTGACTCACAAAAGCCGTAGTCAGAGGAAGATCTGAGAACTCCGTCTGTCATCCCAGGGCTCTTTCCAGCTTTCACTGAGCTGGACAAGTTCTGGGATGAGCTGTAGCCCAGGCTGAATGCTGTACCAAAGCATGCTGTGTGTGTCCAGGCAATGCAAACCCCTCCATTCCTTCCCCAGGCCAGCCCCAGCTTGTGTGCACACCTCAGATTCCTCTCACCACTTGACCAGACACAGGACAACAAGCAGGGCTGAAATCCACCAGTGTCACCACTGTTAGGAAAGAGGAAGAGAGCCCTGAAGGATTGTTCTTCAGGGAGCATGAGCGTTTTCCAAGTCTCAGTACACACATAGAGGACACTTCTGTTTCTGAATCTGTCCCCTCATGTCAGGGCTGGGAAAAGCAAGGATATCCATGGCTTTCAGTGGGCACAGTCCCTCAAGCCCACAACTTACCCTTTCACACTGTCTGTAGCAACAACACTCTTAGTGCTCTGGCTGTTCAGAAACAAGCTGTGCCTGTGCTTTATAAACTCCAGAAACTGCTGAAGAAGAGGACCTGTAGCTTTCTTTATAGCATAGCATGTGCTGATGTTCCCTTGAGCAGCACCCCTGCCTTGAGACACTGGACTCTGAATCTGTGCAGTTTCCACACTTTCCATGGCAACCTGTTCATCTTTTCTCCACCTCTCCCAGTACTTTGTTATCCTGTGGATCCACAGATCAGACAGGCCCCCCGTATTTAAGTGTCCATACCCTGTGGCTCTGCACTGTGCCTGCCCTGGCGCTCAGTGGAGCCACTCATAGCACACCCTGGTTTGTTTTGTCCTCCAGTTCAGCTCCTCAGAAACCCTAAAAAAGAGGTGCCAGCATTTCCCCAGTGTATATCTAGGAATTAGGCATTTCAGGAGGGCTACACAGCCCAGCCCTAGAGGTGCAGCAGGACCCAGAGGATTGGACTTCATCTCCTCCATGCTCCTCCTCAGGTCTCCCCAGGGATGAAGAGCAATCACTTTCTCAAAGCAGACATCACTTTCTCAGTTCTGTGTGTACAGAGGCCTCACTGCTACTTATCTCCAGCCCAGGCCTTCTACTGCTTGTTGGTCAGTTCAGGGGCTGGTCTAATGTAGGGACTTTCTGCATGTGTTGTGGGACACCCCCATGTCCCCTCCTTCTTGCCCCTGAAATGTTCTGGAGTAAAGGCACATCCAGCTGTTTCACTGGCTGATGCTTTTGGCTTTACGCTAATGGAAAGTTTTCCTCCACAAGGTAATTTTTTTCCTCCTGCCAGTCACAACTAAAATCCAGTCCTCAACTTAGCAAGGACAGAGCAAAGGTCTCTGTATATGACTTGTGGGTTCTGGCTGGCAAATCTTAACATCATATATGGTTGTTGACTTTTCAGGTTTACAGATGTACAAGTCACACATTTTGTAGACCAGCTGGTGGGAGGTATTTTCTTTAAGCTCTTTGAGAGCCCCAGTGAAGAACAGTGAACATTTCTTATCCCCAGGCTACATACATACTTTATCCTTAAATGTTCTTAGTAACTATTCACAGATTAACTCTCGAATTTTCTTGAGAAGTAAAGGCCAAGATAGATTATAGATAGCAAGGGCTACCAGCAGAGACAGGAGAGCACAGCTGAAAGCCTTTTTTCATCACTACAGCATGATGCAGAGAATTTAACAAGCTGCCTGTTGCAAGGTGAAAATTACACAGACCAACATTTTGATGAGTTAGGTAAAGATTCATATATACATATTATACATGTATAAAAGCACATGGAGAAAATGAGCTTACCTAATGGTTGTGCTTGGCACTTACATTGCCTTCATCATAAAAGGAGCTCAGCGTGGTTTATCAAGCTGTATGAGAGCACTTTTCCCTCGCCATTGAAAAATGGGGGTAGTTGTTTTAGTGTTTCATAGCAACAACTTGAAAGGGAAAGAACAGTGTCCAAGCAAAGCTGCTGGCTGGATTGGGAAGGTTTATTGGAGGCTGTTAATGCAGTTAGTGCCCTTCTTCCATCGGGACACAATTTGGTGACCACAGGCTTCCAAACACCCCATCTTTCCTGTCAGCTCAAGGGCAGCCTGTCGTGGTGTGGCTGGTCTTTTCATCAGAGCTGGCTTATGCTGACAGCTTCTTACAGAATTTACAAGAGAGATTGACAGCATCTGTTCATCCTGACAGATGCTCCTTGGACTGTCCTGCCTGCTGGCATGGTGAGCAGTTCAGTCCTTGTGAGGGCAGGAAACAGCCTGGCTTCCAGTGGGATCAACAGGTAAAGGTGACCTCCACAATTTCTAGAAGACCAAGGAAGTTCTTGCCTTGTGGGCAAATATTTCACATATCAGTTTGAACCAGGTCATGCTTGACTTCTCTGGAAATGCCTTATGGATCCATCTGCAAGCTTGAAAGGTATTCATCCCTGTATCTACAGCATAGTGGAGTCCAGTCATCCCAGTCCTGCCCAGTGCCCCATTGTGCTTTGTTCTTAAACAATCAGCAAAACCCCCAAAAAATTTATTCCAAATTGTGCCATTCCTGATGAAGCATGTTGGTACCTGGATGTTCAATCTAAGCTGTTATCATCAAGGAGTACCAGCACTGGTTTTCCATGACTGCTCATGGCCCATAGTAAATGAGCAGATGAGAGGAAACATGTAACAGAGCCATCTGGGAGAGGAGGAGAGAGGCAAGGCAAGAATCAAACACCACCACACATGGACCAGGATTTTCCTAACCTTGGGGGATAATGCTTCATCCCAGAGAGCAATTTTCCATCAGCTGGAGAACTGTGTGCTGACAACACAATACGAAAATACCAGTGGTTCTGGCTTCATCCTTATTGTTACCCTCTTCTCAATTCCAACAGTTGCACCTTTTTTCCCCCTTGGTTCTCTTTCTCCTTCCCTCCCTGTCTTTTCTCCCCGTACCTTCTCCAAGCCATCTCTTCTTAATTGCCTGCATATATTTTTTAAAATGAAAGGGCTATACAAACAGAAGCCTGTGAGTGCCAGGCTAAATTCCTAAAACAAGCTTTCTCTTCCGGGAGGAGACCCAAACACATTCACTCATTGATTGGGCCGCTAAATGATACTCGGCTTACCCCCCTCCTCCTGTATTTCAGATAGGTTTTCTTTTTTTATTAAACATCTCTAAAAAGACCAACAGATTGCCTGTGAATGACCACACAGTAGAATCCTACAAAGCTCCCATTCATGGCCAAGAAACTTGTACAATCCCAGTGGTGCAACAGAAAGACAGCTCTTTATAAACCTACCTGAGTTAAAAGGTCAATGGCCATAAACTCCCCCTCCCTGCTTTCCTGCAGGGTTTGGGTTTTTAATAGTAATCAATGCTTTTTTACTGTCACAAGGAATAGGTCTTTTGAAGGGGCGGGGGGAAGGGTTTTTTCTTTGCTCGAGGGCTGCAGGGAAAGAGCTGTATCATGCTGAGAGACATGCCCCAGGATCCCTCCACTGCTGTTCCATTTATCCAGCGGAGCCCTTGGTTGGATGGACTAATCCTGGATTGGTTTGGTTTTGTACTGTTGGGCTTGGAAAGCAGGAAAGTGCTTTGGCTTGCACATGAACGGAAGCTGATAGAACCTCCTGAGGATGATGACCATGGACATGGCCTCTGAGAGAAGACAGGCAATGGAGTTATGTGGTCAAGAGTCCTAAAATCAGGCCAATTCTTTTGATCAAGAACAGGCAAATCTTCACAATATCAAAAATTTTGGTACTTCCAGCAGCATCCTTTCATTTAGCTTTGCTACATGTATGTGAATACAAGGTCTGCCTTCTCTGAGTGGATTCCTCAGCCAGAAAATTATGAAGAGTCTGTGGTCAACATTCATTAAAACCTGTGATGGATTCCCAAGGAAGAAAGCAGATGAGTAGGCTGTGCTGTGCTAAGTCAGGACCATTGAGTCGTGTTAGCAGAAAACCCTCAAGGGTTTGGCCGAGAAGGAACAACATTTATCACACTCTTGGACTTTTAGGAATTGACCTGGATATTTTCCTATCTCTGATAGCTGTAAAATGTAACTGATTCTGAAAATGTTAAGTAATTTTTATAGAAACAATAAAATCCCTTTCCTAAAAATCCCCAAGGAGAGAGTCCTCCATTGCAATAAATATTTCATGGGAGTAGATATACAAGGGCTTGCAGCTGAAGTGTTTATGAATTGAGCATGTATTTCCTGTCTCAGAAACACAT
>JAWWEU010000017.1:8032561-8107327 GCA_035583155.1 Acropternis orthonyx
TAAAATAAAATAAAATAAAATAAAATAAAATAAAATAAAATAAAATAAAATAAAATAAAATAAAATAAAATAAAATTATCAGACCCTAGACAGAAGTCAGAAAAGTTAAAGCAAATAAATAGTATCTGGCTTTGTATCTGGAATCCAAACTATGAACAAAACCCAATGGCTGGTCACCATTAAAGCAAACATAGCAGAAGAAAGAGGAAACTTGTCAAGACTTGATCTCTTCTACACACCTGCAACACCAAGCTGCTTCCCTGATTTACATTCCCCCACGTCTCTCCCTGCTCCATGCATGTGTTGACCTTCGTGCAAGCACAGGCACTCACACGTGCCCACACACACTCAGGCACACTCTCACTCACACACACCTTTTCCTCCTTTCCCCCCAGCTCACTCCCCTCCTTCTAGTCAGTGCCCTGGCTGCCATGGCAGGGATGCTGCTGATTCACATGTCGTCACTGGCAGCTGCCCTCCCACACCTCTTGGATCTGCTGCGCCGCACGTCGCTGGCACATGGCAGGGCCAGGAGCCTTTACTGGCGTGAAGTGGGGTACTGGGGCAAACGGCCACTGCATACCAATGAGGGGAAAGCCGCCCGTGAGCAGACACGGAGCAAAGGTTCCCTATTCTCTTTTCTTGGCTGCCGGCACATGTGGGGCAGCAGGGATGTGGGAGAGGAGGGAAGGAGCGGTGCGAGCCAGAGACAGCAGTAGGAGCTCTGTCGCAGTTTGGGATGAATGCTAAGCAGACCCCACCGGGCGGGAGTGCCCAGATGAATGGGATCCTTTCACATCAGCCTGACAGAGGAGGGATTTCATAGTTCTCCGAGCAGCACAGAGCTGCCTTAATCCAGGAGATACAATGCCCTGCTCATACAGCTCAGGAAACAAAATAAATATGTTCTTGCGAAGACATCACAATGAAGCTTTTAAGGACTCAACATGAGAAGGCTCTACCTGGTTCTCGGGTCTCCTCATGTGTGGCAGCTAAGAGTCAAGCTTTTTGTTTTCTCTTTGCTTTCCTCAATATTTTCCCCCATTGCTGAACTTGGTTCTGGGGTCGAGGAGGAAAAGAACATTTCCATATAGGCTGTCCTTTAAAAATAAACAGAAATGGTAACCCCCAGGTTCATTCTAAGGAAAGCCATCTCCAATACTACTGCAGAAAAAACATTTCAAAAATTGTAGAAATACAATTTACTCTGCAGATCACATTTTGCTTTCCCAAAGTGTTAAAGCTCTGTCAAGAACCCAGTGCCGGTGCCCATCGCTGAAACGGAAACATGCTCTTCCAAAAACCATCCTAACTGTGGCCCTCGCTCTTGGATGCACATTCTCTCCCATGCTCTGCAGCCCGTCTGGATGCAGCATAAAATGCCCATTTTTCTGCCAGCTTCAGCTCTCCCTGCCACTCTGTGTGCGAGCGCTGCCATTCCCGTGCCAGAGCTGCCGAGGTGAGGCGGTGGGTTGGCTGGGAGAGCGGCAACTCTGCGATTCCCCAGGCCCATGAGCTACCAGAAGTGCCAGACTGTGTCAAGCAACGTGTGAGTCACCACTCAGCTTCTGCTCAGCAGTGAAGCAAAAATCCACAATTCTGGCAAAATTTAGGCCCTTTTGTTATTCTTTCTAGCAGCCTTACCAAGCGAGCTCTTTTAGCGTCCCAAACTGGAGTTGAATAGAGCTGCCAAGGGCTGTCGTCCCAAGTTTCTGTTTCTAATTTCCTTGCAGTGGAGATGCTGAGATGGCTGAGAATATTTCATTTTACCACCTGGCCGCCAAAAAGCTAGGTCTGCATTTTGGGTGATGTCACATTTCCTGAGCTTTGGAGAATGATTGTCTCTCCTTTCTCTTTTGGTGCAAAATGAGCTCAATCATTCAAAAAAAGAAACCCCGCATGAGCTGCCAAGGAAATACCAACGAGAGAGACAGGAACAAAAGCACAACTGTAAAATCAGAGGAGACAAAAGGATTCAATAAATCTGATTTTTTTTTTCCCACCCAGACTGTAGCATCCATGTCAGTGAATGACAAGAATTATTTGGTGACATTAGAAGAAGTTGGAACAAATCTGTTCTTCCTTAACAGCCCTGTGTCTAAGCCGCCCATCCCAGTGGGTTTGTGGTTAATCTGGCTAAGGTCTATGGCCTCTTTGACACAAGCTGTAGCTCCCATACAGCCCTTCCTAGCAGGATTCATCTCAAAGATATGGGGGAGATGACTAATAACTGAATGTGCTGTCAAGCTCGGTGGCTGAATTCATTTGTGTGGCCAACCCTCCCATTAATAGTCTGTACACACAATATATATATAGTTACTTTTTAAATACAGAGGCATTGTCCAGAGGTGTTTCCCTTAGCCCTGTTTACTCCCAGACCACTTGGGCTCAGACATCTTGACGTCCAGAACCTAAGTGTGGATAAAGTGTGAGGCAGCTCTCCAAAGGGTGAGACAGAAGGGAAATCACTGTGCCAAGCAGTTTTAATGGAAAAAACATTTGAAGCTGCCACAGTTCAGCATTTCTCTTTTTTATTTTTATGCTGAGGAACCCAAAAAGTGCAATATCTGGGTTAGAACAGAGGTAGGGATTAGGGACTCAGGGTTAATCCCACATTAGGTGCTCGTGAAGAAAGAAAAGATGTCAGTTAGGAGGGGACGGCCAGATTTGATATAGGAGTATCTCACTACTGGAGAAGTTTGAAGACTGATTTTCTGGGAATTCCCACAGGAACAAAGACCACTTCTTTTTGTTATTATTTGTCACAGCATGGCCTTTTCTTCAGTTTGCTAGTGAAGTGACCCCAAATTTTTTGCTACTCCAAAGCACCTACAAAATAACCTCTCTTCAGTGATTTTTGGGCTAAGAACTACCCAATGGCTATTTCCAGTTTGCTCCTTATGCTGTGCCACACAGAAGCTGAATTGTACCAAGTTTCGATTTTGGTTTGGGTTTGGTTTTGTTCTTGAGGGTGTTGACTTTGAATTTTTCCCCTTTCCTAATGAAGAACAGGAAATCAGTTTAAAAGAGCAACGGCAAAAAATAGCACCTCTGTGGCGAGCACATCTGAGCAGATGACCAGTAAGACTTAAAGGATACAGGGATTTGCAAATATTTCTACCCAGAAACAATGTTCCACCACCTGTAAATAGCAGCAATTCAGAGAGCTCAAGCTCAGAAATAAATACATGAATCACTTTTTCTTTTTTTCCCTTAGTGACATTAGTTATTAAATCCTCAGGAACTCCAGCTCATCCACTCTCCTAGATGGACTGGGAAAAGCAAAAGTGTAAGGCCAAATACTGACTCAGAGCAGCAAAGTAAAGCATATATGTGACAGAAGGTTTTCTGAAAGCCATTCTCCACTCAGTCTTCTTTGTTCTTGCTAGAGCTCTTCTGAGGCTCTCACAGGTTTAGAAATGTGGTGTGATTTGATCAAAATCAAAACAAAACTTTGCAGCTAAAGGAAATCCTGGGATTCTATGGCTCCGGGGTGGTTCTGCTGGTTGGTGTGGAAAAGGATGCAGCAGGGATCTGATAGCAGCCGTAGCTGGCCACAGGACCTGACTTTTCCATGTTGCCATCACTGTCCGATGGCAATCCTGCAGATCCTGGGAGCTGTGCAGTGCAGGAGTCAGGAACAATCCTTTTGGCTGGATGCAAAGGCAGCTAGTGTGGGCCCCAGGGCACTAAGCAAGCTTCTGGAGCATCTCTCTATACGCCAGGGATGGCAGGCACCACACAGGTTTTTATTCACACATTTAGCCCTATAGAGAAACACTGCTGGTGTTTTTGGCAACAATGAAAACACATTGAAAAAGAAAGGGCTCTTGGGAAAGGAAATTGGGAAAAATGAAGAGACTGATACTGTGTCTCTGTCACCTAAGGGACAAAGAGAAATAGGCATTGCTAATTAATGGGTGTTTTTCAACATTATGCAAAATGCTTTATAAAGTCTCATTTGAACAAGAGCTACCCTGATGTGCCAGGGGTTGTTTGAGCCCTTTCAGGCCTCAGCTGGCTCGCTCACACCTCGGCCCTGCGGAGCCCGCCCCGCCGCTCCTGCAGAAGCGAGGCATTCATGTTCCCGGAGTGTTAATGATTTCACCCTCCATAAACCCAGCCACTCAACCACACTCAGCGGACACACACCGAGATGAAATGCTCTCTTTGAAGGCCAGGAGGAGGTGACAGGACTGAAGTTTCTTCCTAGGACAATTTCATCTCCATCCTAGGGCAGGTCCCTGTGGGAAGGGTTGTCTCATTCCTATCACCCATGGAAGAATCTAACCCTCTTAGCCTCACTGGTGTTGACAAATATTAGCATAATCAGCCAACCCTGGGCTCATGGAGGCTGTTAATGCCCAACCTAGAGTATTTTCTTGGCTGCTGCGTTGACAAAGGGGCATAAGGACTCCCTACATCCCACAGCTGTGCCAGCATTGAGGGGTAGAAGACCTCATTGCTGAGCTTTCCACCCCAGGCACACACAGTTAATTTCTTCCCCAAGCACACTCTGTTGACAAATTTTACAGGAGGCTGGGAAAGTAATGAAAATAAGTCTGCACTGCATGTTTATTTGAAAAATGCTATAAAACCCCCTGAATCATTTTCACACTGAGGTGATCTGACCAACTCAACATGGAATACTTAAGTGGGTAACAGCCTGTGTCACCCAGCTGGGCATGATGTTCCATATTGCTGTTGTGTGCTCCAGCCATGCCTGGGGGTGAGTGGGAGTCTGCTGCTGGCTCTGGGCTGCTCCCATCTGCATCCAGCTGTGGGACCCACCACACCACCGCAAGGACCACTGATGCACCAGGGTGTTCCATGACCCACTCCCCCTTATGTTCAGGAGGATGGGTAAAATCCCTTAGCTGCTGCCATCGTGAACAGGATGTGTCACTTCAGTGCAGGAGGGCAGGGACACACACCACAGGCTTCCTGAGAAAACAGGGAACTCCATCCTGTGCCTGACACAGCCCCTCCAGCTGCCTTTGCATGAGCCACATGCTCCCCTCTGTGACCATCCGCCAGCCTTCCTGCCTGTCCCTCCTGTCCCCTCCTTCCTGCCTGCCCACATAGTCTCTCCTACCGAGGGAAAGCAAACAGCTTCTGTTTATCCCCTTTCCTCCATCTGCCAGTGCATAATAGGAGCCCACTCCACCATTATTCCTCTTCTTTTTTCTCTTTTGCCATGCTGAAGGAACCATCCTCCATTGAACCAAGAGACAGACACCTGCACTGCCCCACTGCAGATGTCCACACTGAGACACAGTCCTTGGTCCAAAGGAGAAGATTTAGAAACAAACAAAATCTTCCACTTGCCTTGACCATCTTTGAATATTTGTCATAGGAAGACAAACCCAAAATACAACTTCGTGTGAAAAATGTCTCTTTTATTCTTGACCTCCCAAGGTTTTTTTTAAAGTTATATTTATCACCCCCTAATGAATTAAGAATGGACCTTTCCACAGAGGGAAAGTTACAAAAACTCTAATTCTAATATCACTCCTTCCTGTTCTACTCAGCTGTGCAGGACAGCCTGAGGACACGGCAAAGCTCTGTGGGATTTGGAATCTGGTATGCAGTGGGAAAACATCATAGCTCAGCACACAACACCACTGTTATGGGCTCATAACAGGACACTCATGGTGTTTGCCCTGTTCCTGCCCACTTCTATGTGATGTTCTGTGGAACTTAAATGTGAAAATCCTGCATAAATACATAAATATATTATTTTCTCACTAAGCACTTCGCTTGTAATTTTTCTAGGAAGAAATGGCTAAAGTATAGCTGGGGAGGGGGGCACAGGGGCTGGGTTTCAAGGTTCATCCTTATTTCTTTTTCTCTACCCAAGTCATGTTCTCTGCATGTGACATCACATTAAGCTGTCCCCTGGCAAGACTAGAGCAGGTCCCCAACAGGGACTTGCAGCAAAGTCACACTCAGCATGACAGCATGTCTGTGACAGCATGTCAGCTCCCCGGCTGGATGTTCTTCCTACCCTGCGCGTGAGTCCCACATCATATATTTCATTAATACTCCCCAGAAGCTTCACCCATGGGAAGCTGCGAGCATGTTTGTCACATCTAGAGATGGCAAAACCCACCCCAGTGCCTGGAAGAAAAAAGAGCTGCTGGCAGCCTTTCTGAACTGTACCTCTGCACTGCACAGGCAGTTTCCAACACCCAGCAAATAGTCAAAACCTCCTAAAACTCCTTTTTTTTTTTTTCAGTAGTGGGTGGAGATGGGAGGAGCTCTCCCACCCTCACTGCAAGTTATCTAAGGTGAGTCTTGACTATATCGGTCTGCTTCCAAATAAAAAACATCATTGCTTACACATAGTATTTATATGTTCCTCCACCCTGGTTTTGGCTCCTTCCCACTTTTCTTCACAAACTGTAGGCTGAAAAGGGCCATTCAGGGAGCCTTGGTGACGCGAACGCGGCTCCAGCTCCTCTGCCAGCTCCCCGCTTCAGAGTGAGCACAACAGATTTTCAGCAGGAGAAGAAGTTTTCTTGGCCTGTGTTAACATTTTCACTTCTCACACTCAGACTGTGTTCCCTTGGGCTTTTCTTTTTTGTCCTTCCCTCTTTTGATGCTAATTGTTGCAATAGAGACCATAGCACCAACCAAGCAGCAGAGCTGCACCCTGTGTAAACTCTGGCTGAATTCTGTATATCCACATAAGCCTGGGGAAGCAGCATCTTCTTCCCACAACCCCACTTCTGAGATAACACTAAACCAAAATAGCTTGCCTCTGGTTTCTGCTCCTGAAACATATTGGTACCTGGCTTGATAGTGCAAAATGGAAAATAAACACAAATATTAATTTCCCTATTGTGGATTTGGGCATAAAATTCCTTTGGGTTTTGGGGTATTTTTCCATTGTTAGAAGGTGAATTTCTTGCTTTCTGTAGTATACTAAATGTGTCCTAGTGATCAGATCTTCAGCCAGGACAAACCAATGTGACTCCACTTAGCCACTGGAGCATAGTTGATTTACATTTCACAGCTGCTTCACACCTCAGTTCCAGTGACCTATAGGCATGTATGAATACACTTCCAGCATCTCCATAATTGCTATGGAGCTGACTAACAGAGGAAATTTGAAATCTCTTTCTGTATATCAATTCACTGAAGACGTTCTTAGAACCTTGGATTGATAAACATGGCTTAGATACCCCCTGCTGCAGGTGCAGTCTGGGCAGAAATGGGGCAGAAGCTTCTTGCTGATCACTATGTTCAAAGATAAGCTGAATGTGGTGGTAGAAGCACACGGAAAACTCTGGAGCACACAGAGTGACCTTGATCCTTTCGCTGAACCATCAAGCCAAGCAATGCCAAACTCCACAGCTGCTGGGTTTTTAAGCATGTTGTCACTGGGATCAAAACTGGGGTTCCCCAACTTCCGTGATCAAAAATACTACCAAATTATAATGGCTTTTGGACATAGCTGGTGTCAAAGCAGAGGACAGTGCTCTAGAGAAAAGCTGTGTTCCTCCTCAGTACCTCTGCTGGCTGTGTAGTAGACAACTCATCCCCCCAAAAGCACCAGGGTCCATTTGCTGTGATTCGGGGTCACGTTTGTTGTACACAAACACTTTTCCAGCATTTGGGAGATTGCAAAAATGTGTGTGAGTCCAGTGATGATATACATGGCTGCCGAAAGATCTGCCTGTGAAGGAAATGTCTATGGAGAAGCACATCATTATTGCCCTGTTTTTTAAAACATGCCTTGTACAACCAGGAGTGGGGCTCTGGTGGCCAATCGTCAAATGCAGGTGCCAAGTGAACAAAGGCTGTAGCACACAGGTGACCCATGGGCTGGCTGGAGTGGCTTAGAAGCTCCTTAATAATGCATAGCAGAACATACTGGGGGCCTGCTCCCATGCCAAGATTTATGGTGGGGGGCAGCAGGGTGCTGAACAGGAGCCCCCATCAACTCCATCTCAAGTGGCATCTTCGCTCCAAGCAGAAAAGAAACTGGGAGAAGCCAGGAACTGAAGCTGGGGTTGTGCAAGGCTTTGTATGGAAGACAGGGAGTAATGGCAAGTTGGGGGGAGTCTCTACAACAAAGCAGGCTGTGGGAAGGGCATAGTGCTCTTTGCTCCCACAGCACCACCCAGAGCCACACCATCCCCTGAGGACTGCCCATAAATCCCACGCCAGCCCATCTTGGCTCTCCAAAACATACCTGGAGCAAAGAGCAGTGTTACCTGCCCTGATGTAACCAGACCTTGTCCTGGTCAGCTTGGCAGAACAGCCCCGCAGGAGCAAAACCAGGCCACAGTCTTCTCCCTGGCATCCATCACAACACTCCAAGTGCTGCTCCACTTAGGAATCTTACAGGTCTTTCTCCTCCCCGTATGCTTGGTATTTGTGTTTGCTTTGGCTGCCTCGCCCCAACCTCCTTTTCATTTCTAATTTTTGTATTCAATCACTTTACACACAGGAATTGGCTCCAGTCAGAGCAGACACAGGTCCTCACTTGTTCCAGCCAGAGCCATAGACCACGCAGTGTTCTGAGTGGAGATGAGGAGGAAAACAGTGAAAGAGAAGAAGTGACTGACAAACCCAGGCAAATGAAGGATATGGTAAGTAGAGGGGACTGGGTCACAGGGGTGCTCGCCCAAGGATTTTTGTGGAGCTGGGTGGGCTCCACTTTTCAGAAACAACTTTCTGTTGTCCACACAAAGGAACATCATGTGCTTTAAAAATGCCAGCAAATCACAACTTCCAGCTGAATACAAAATGCAATGTTGTTCATGGTGGGTCTTTTCACCCAGGTCTGGTTTTAACTGTAATTTTCCTGTTGTTTATTGCCACTTGCGGTGTGTGCATAAGCCAGTGCCAGCATGCTCTGATGAAATGAGACATTGGTGGTTTGGTTTGTTTGCTCTTCTTCAGGAAATGTGACTCCCTTGTGGCAGCCTGGTCCTGTTACTCTCTCCTGCCTCATCATGTAAATGGAGAGGTTGTGATGGTGTCTTGCTAAAAGGCATTACAAAACTGGACATAAAGGATGTACCCAAAAAAATGCAGAGGACTGATGTGAAGATGGGCACAGGATGCAGCTCTTTGCCTCAGTCACAGCCTCTGCCCTCACACAAGGACAAGACACTCATTGCCATGCAAGCTAGTGAGGGAACCTCAAGGGGTAAAGCCTGGAAGTGGTGGTTGTCCATACAGCATGCTCTACACCACACACTGCATCTGGGATAGGACAAACCTTGTAACTCAATGGCAAGTAACAGGTGCACTGAAGTTGTCTAAAGAATTACATAACATCCCTACCTCTTTTCTCCTTGAAGTGCTCATTGCTTGTGAAACATCTACGACGCAACACTGACAACATTGTCAAGCAGGATTTTATACTTATCTTTATAAATATTGGTACATAATATCACCAACGTCCTTAGGACTTGGCTAAAAATCTCCAGTTCTCATGGCTAATGTGGTTTCTCAGGATCTGTTTTCAATTTTGCTTTCACAGGTGCCTTACAATTTACTTCTATTAATTTTACAGCAGAGAAGGGTCCCGTTGTGAAATAAAACTCCTTTGACCAAAGACACATATGGTTTCCGGATGCTGACCAAACACAGAGCAAAAACCACCCTAATCACTCAAAAAGGCCCAGAAATGAGACACAGAGCTTGTCCCTGCTCCTGGGGAACTTCCCAACCTCCTACTTTGCTCATCATCTTTCTAAATCTTGTGTCACAAGCAAAACCTTGTGTCATGAGCCAAACCTTGTGTCACGAGCAGATGAACAGAGGTGCCTTTTGAGAGCAAAAAGACTGTAGTCACCCCTGTGACTGTGGTAGCCTGGCACTGGAGGAGTTAAACCCCAGTAGCACCTCTGAGGGACGGGAATCCACAAAGATGTGCAAATGGCAGCCAGTCCCTCAGAAGTGCTGAGTTTGCCCAGGGACTGCTAAATTCCTGCCTCTCCCCATGCAATTGACATCTCCATCCCCACCAGCTTGCTGGCTGCCTTCCCTTCCCTGTGGAGCTGGGAGAGAGAAATGAAAACACAGATGACTATGAGGCTGGACAAAATGCTCTGAAAAGGTGATTTCTGCCAAAGGAGAGTTTGCCACGTCACGGGACACTTCTTGGCTTCAGCCTTACAAACAGCTCCCACCGAGGTAGCCGGCAGCCTGTGGGGAGGAGGATGGAAAAGTACCAGTGAGTGCTCGCTCCCAGCCCTCCTCCTCCTCCTGGGGGGAGCTCTGCAGACACCCCGCGCACACACCCCTCTGCTGTGGTATTTAACACAGGGCTGTGGGGAGCGTGATGCTTTCAGAGGGCACGGGCCTCAGAGGGTCACAGACACTGCAGTGGGAGCAGGGAGAGTGCAGGGAATACCTCACTTGGTCCTTGTAAAGCTGCATTAGAAAAGGGCCTCCAGCTGGCCCTATTTCCACAGATGATCCAGCACCCAGCAAGGACAATGGAGGGGTCACTTGGACAGTCCCAGGATTTCCAAGCCTCTCTCCAGGAAAAGATGTTAGATCTTTAGGCAACTCCAAGCCCAAGAACCAGCAGATGCCTCAGAGAGGACAGACAGGCTGATCTGAGAGCTGGCTGAATATTTCGCAGTCACTATTTAAAAATGGGACATGAGCAATTTATAATGAAGCAGTGTCACCAGCTGGCATCTGAAAAGCATTTCCTCTCTGTCAACGAGCAGGAGAGAAATTGGAGGGAATTATGTGAAACCAAATTTCATTTGCCTTTATTTGTAAAGCGATTCCCTAGCTCAGCAGCTGAGCAGCTTCAGAATGGTTTTTTGGGATTGGGGTTCAGGGCATGTCCCTTGATCCAGCAGCAAGTGCCTTAAGCCCAATTTGTGGTGTGGTATGGTTCAACGCCTGAGTTAAAACTCATCCTGGTGTCAAAAAGCATGCCAAGACAACACGTGTATGAATATCAGCAGTGGAGACATGCCTATATTTTCTTAAGATGATGCTATATAAAAGGTAAGAAAATTCAAATCCCATGTTTGTGGGCTTCATGCAGCTATGCAGAGAAAAAGAAACAGCTTTCCTCCACCTCTGAATCTGATTTGCCCATTATCTCCCAGCTCCTGCCCTCCAGCCCAGGAAATAATTGAGAATACAGATCTGTTTATAATTCTCCTCCATAAGCACATGAGTCAGAGCTGCTGCCTTCATTTGCAGGTAATCACACTAGTGAATGCAGCCACACTGGTTCCTTGCCTTTTAGCATCCTTAGAGGGGGTCTTTGAAGTTTTAATGCTTTGGATCTGGATTAGCTCTCTCAGCTCATTATTTATGGCCATTTCTCCTAACCTGAAACAGGTTCCACAAGCTCTCTGGTAAGTGGGATGAGAGATCATCTAATTCCAAAGGAGTTTCTGACAGTGTCACTGTCCTCTACTCAAAATAGCAGCATCAAGAACATTTAACTTCATGATTTTCCTGTGATTTAGTGCCATAATCACCCCTTCCTTACCTCCACAGCTACCACAGAGTCCTGGGGCCTGTGCAAGTCACCCCACTCTGACACAGAAACACAGAGTGCAAAGTGTGTCTCTTCTGTCTGGGCAAGGCAAGGGAAAGGTAACGTGTTGCATTGATGCACAAGTGACGAATCATTATACTGGTTCCCCGTTCATCTTTACTGGGCAGTAGGCAGGCAGTGTTGCATTCATCCCTTGCTTTTCATTACTGCTGTGGCTCTGCTCTTCAAAGGTATTACCATCACATACCTGTGCTAGGGCAGTGCTGCCACTTTCCTATTAAGGAAATGCAGTTACTGAGAGGACAAGCCTTGCCAGAGGTCACAGCATTCACTCAGAAGCAATGCAAGGAACTGAGCAGGTCAACACAGAACATCCCTCCTCCTACCAGGGCGTGAGTAACCCATGGAGGGACAGCACTACAATTTATTTCTCCCACCAAGTACCATGCACTTAACATAACTTGCAATCTGACTCATACCAATTCTTAGCATCATTTTATGGGTGATTTGTCATTTGCTGCCAGTCAGATTCCTGGTGTCAGATATTAGGAAAAGTTTCTTCACAAAAAGGTTTGTCAAGCCTTGGAACAGGCTGCCCAGGGAAGTGGTGGTGTCACCAACCCTGGGGCTATTTAAAAGCTGTGTAGATATGGCGCTACAGGACATGGTAGAGTGGCGGACTTGGCAGTGCTGGGTTAGTGGTTGGATTTAATCATCTTAGAGTTCCTTTCCAACCTTATTGATTCTGTGAGTCTATGATCTCCCAATCCCTTCAGTGAACCTGCTCTTGTCTCTGAAGATCCTGGCTTGGTAACATGGGAATTAGAGAGCAGCACTCCTCACACCTCCAACCACCTCCCAGAGCATTCAGCTTTGCTAGATTAGGAGGCGCAGCAGTGTCTCCATGAGCTGCAGTGGGTGGTTGTAGCCTGATTCTCTGCACTGGCCAAGTGCAAGGGTGCGCTCAGATCACATAAACACCCATTTAACCTCAGATAACAGTTCAACTCCCACTTAATTCAGTTAAAGAATTGAACAGCAAATATCTGTTGAGTTCTGTGGAGAAAAATACAAAAGCAGCAGGTAAAGGAACCTGTTGATTTAGGAAGAGTGACAGGGAGAAAGCAGCTGTCCAACCAAGCAGGGAGCATGCAGCGAAGTGCAGGGCCCACTCTGAGCCTTGCTAGACAAGGGTACTCTGTGCATGGAGAGCTGCAGGACTTCCAGTTCTTCCAGAAGCCCAGGTCTTGAGTCGCTGTTCTCTGCCAGAAGTCTGTGGTCACCAGCTCCAGGGCACTGGCAGCCAGGACAAGATGACCAGAGCTGCCTCTTCTCTCCTCAAATCAGTGATACAAATTTCTCACTGGATTAACAAACTGCTTTAAATTAAACACAGGCTCCTTTTTTACCTGAAGGTTGCAATGCCATCCATGATACCACTATGATCAAGAGGGCGTGGTAAATTCCTGTCCTCTTTATACAACGCCTGAAAGAAAATCACGGCCAACAGACAGAGTATCCTCACTAATCAAGCTTGTACCCCAGACTTGTACACAGCCCTCAGCACTTTTTGTTTAGCACTCAGAAACCCATCTCCATGCACTCCCATGCTGTTTTACTGAATCTTAACCTTCTCCCAAAGGACTTCATCCTGCTGTCATTGGCAGGCATCCTGGGTTTATGTCCTCTTTGGTACCTTCAAAGCCTAAACATGAGTGCTGTGTTAAGGCCACTTCTTTCATTCCTGAAATATTTCTTCTCCCTTCCCCACAGAGGCACTGTTTACTGAAACTGCCCTAAAGCCCCTGCAGAGTTCTGATTCAGAGCATCAGAGGCTTTGGCCATTTTCATGCAGGAGCACCCTACTGCTTTAATTTCTGTTCCTGACTGTTCTGAAAGTGGGGAGGTTGCCTCCTCCAACCAGAATGGCTCATGATACCTATTATATTAGACCTGCTGGTGTTTTTAGGAAGATTCACCCGCAGTTGTTTGAAACAAATGCCTAACAGCTGGAGCAGGGCCTGGAGAAAAGACATCCTCCGTGAAATCCCTCTCTACACCTGATTAGAGCTCAGCAGGCTTTTCTGCTGAGACACTCATGCAATCTTTGGTCTCAAAGAGGGACTTTTAAATAGCTTGAAGTGGCTTGGTTAGTGAATTAGGCACTGGACTGGGTACAAGATCCCTGCTTTTCAGCCACGTGGCTGAGTGCAGCTTTGGTCCCATCCTTTAAAGCTGTTGAGTCAGTTTCTCATGAGTTCCTATAAAGGGCTGCTCTCAGGCAAGTCTGGACTGCCAGCAGCACAGCCAAATACAGTTATCCCAGGTAGCTTTAAATGAGTTAGCAGGAGTGATGGAAGGAACTCAGCCTCAGGTGTTAGTGTGCTGTGGATTCAACCCTCTCCCCAGTAGCAATGGTAGTGAGCTGGGAAGCTTCCAATGCACCACAGCATCACTGGGAGAGGCATCCCAGCACATCACCCAGCCCACTGTTTGCATCACTGCAGTCTGATAAGGGCCACCTTAATTTAATGTGTGAGTGGAATAATTCAGACATGACCAAACCCTGCTGCCTGCTGCACCTCCAGCCCCTCCATCCCAGACATACACCTAGTCAGGTAGGGGTTTTTCCAGCCAACTCAGGGAGGGGAAATTTATCTTCAAGCAAATCTTAAATCTCTTTTTCTGTTACTCCTGCTTTCTCTCTGCTGGTATTTTTGGGTCCCACTGGGTGCTGGAGCTTATGCAGAGGTCTCTGTGAAGTGAAATATGGAGGCAGCCACAGGCCCTGCAGTCAGGATCTGTGAGTCTCCAATGGCAGCAGGTTGGCAGCTTCACAGAAGACAACACTAGCACTCACCCCAGGACAGAAAATTATGTCTGAGGTAAGTCTGCTCTGAGCTCTTTCAAGCATCCCATTGAGGTCTCAGCTCTTATTAGCCAGTTCCTTCACTCCCCTGCAGCTCATGGTCATGCCTAGAAAAGAAACATCCATCTACACACTGAAGTTCCCTCAGCAATGCAGACCGAGGTCCCATGGGGAGGTTGGTTCCAGGTGAGGGAGGCAAATGTATCGCTGTCCTGCGAGCCAGAAGCTGTTACACCAGACCAGTCTTTTCTTCATCCAGCCTCATAAATCTCCCATGTAATTTCTTTTGCTGTACTGAAAAGTGACCATTTATTTCCCATCCAAACTCTCTCGCTGGTTTCTGATCTTGGCTCTCTGACATTGATCTTGGGGCAAAAGTTTCCCATTAGCTCTCTCCAGGCTGGCTGCTTCAAGGGACCTTAAAATAACTGATTTTTTGTTTCACATTATATGCTTATATTCACTACTTAAGTGTTTTTCAAATGAGCTTCCTGCTCAAAGCTGAGTTTCTGAAGGGGTCCTTGAGTAACTCCTTGCCATGCAGCAAGGGGTTAGTTTTCCTCCTGTGCTCAAACTGCCTTTCTCGTTTAGTTAGGTAGTCAAGATAAAATTAAGGTGTCTTGGTTTGTTTTGAGACTGTCAGAGAGGACAAGAATGAGAGAGATTGGCAGGGCCACCAGCCGGGAGGCGATTCTCTCAGCAGCCATTGGAGTAAATGGCAGGGAATGTGCTTGTGGCTGGGGACTACCAGCCTTCTGCTGGGGCAGTGATCACGTACCTGGCATAGGTATTCATGGACGCAGGGGTGCCACCTGACCTGTAGGGTGGTTTGTGGGGTCTGCATGGAGAACCCCCAAGGTACAGAGCAGCACCGAGCCCAGGCAGTGGGAAGGGACCACTTTGTTTCCAGCTCTCCCTTTCCCAGCACTTGTGCTGCCCTGTTTTGCCTTGGTGCCTGCTCTCTCCTGCCTGTGGGGTGCCACACACTGCATGGCTGCGGCAAAGGCGCTGGACCACTGGTTTCCCTAGATCAGAGACATGCCAGTAGCTTATTTGCCCACGTCAGCAGAGAAAGAATTAATGTCACAAACCAACCTCAGCACTAACGGACACGGAAAATTGGCAGGGAAGAGAGTGCCATAATTGCAGCAGCTGCGGGAGCATGGAACAGTGCTGCCCAGACACACATCAAAAGAAAATCCCTGCCGACCTGGCTGGCTTTGCCATCAGCCCTGCTTCCCTCCTTCACCTTTTGTCTCCTGCCCTAAGGGTACCATAAGCCAGAGTGCCTGCCAGCCCTCCACCTCTGCACGCAGACTGGGAGGTAAACAGTGTGGCTTTAAATGAGGGGAGAGCGGCAGCGAAGAGACTGATGCCGCCTGAGTGTCTCGGGGGTTGCTGGGGATGGGTGCTGTCCTTCCTCGCACCCAAACCTCCTCCCCACAGCCTGAGCAGTGTTGAATAGAGAACCCTGTTTGGGGACAACTGGGATGGGGACTTTTCCAGGGCTGGCATGAGTCAGGGGACAAAGACAACAGCCACACACAGGGCAAATGGAAAAATCCAACCAGCTCACCTTGCTGATGGCTGACAGAGGGTTATTCTTGGCCACCCTTCCCCTGTACCAAGGAGGAGTGCTGTAAACACTGTCCCAGGGCCTGCCCTGCGTCCTGCTACCACATCCCAATTAATCAGCATCCTGAGTTGCAGGCAACAGCTTAGTAATGGGTATAAACACTCATTTACTTAATCCTATTCCCAATGTCCAGGTTCTCCTTGGCCAGCAGAGGCTTGATGAGTGCCATGTTCCTCAGGTCTGTTCTCAGCTCTAGTGCAGCATCTTCATCTGTGACAGGCAGGTTGCTCAGGCAGATCCTGCCCCCCTAAGCCCAAGTACCTTTCTTGCACTAACCACCAGGCACTGCTCCTCCCTGATGTCTAATAGCAAACACCACATGCTTCACTCACCTCCTAAGCACCACGGGAAATAAACAGCCACAGCATATTTGTGCCTTCTGTTGTAGAGCTGGCACATGGGACAACAGAGGGAGCATGGGCTGGGAGTCTGGGATATGCACAGAGAAATGACTTTCTGGACTGGAAATAGGTCAGAAGCTTCAGGAGAGCATGGGGGATATTCCAGCAGGAAATACCAAGCAGGAAAAGGTACAAAGTCCGAGAAGAGGAGAGAGGAGCTCCTAAGAAAAAGGGATGGGCACAATTCAGATGTAGTGCAGAGTGGCTTTTTGCTTTTCTTCACCACCACAGTCCTCCCTGCTCAACATCCCTAAGTTTGTGCCCTCTGCCACATACTACCACACAGCCAGAGCAACATGCTACAGCAGCTGAGATGACACACAAAGAACTGAGTTGTTGTTGAAATACTGAATTATCCAGGTGCTGCCAGCTCACTTTTGGAATAGTTAAATATACTGATGTCCCTGTCAAGGATGAGAAGACCAGGTCATGTCACTTTGCCCTCAAAGTCAGTGGCATTGCTGTGAGTATAACCCAGGAGCCTGTGCCTGTCCCTCTGCCAACCATCAGGCACTGCTCCTCCCTGATGTCTAATAGCAACCACCACAAATATGCCTCACTCATCTCCTAAGCACAGCAGGAAATAAATGGCCACAGTATATTCATGCCTTCTGTAGAGCTGCTGTTCAGTTCTGGCCTTGCCCTCAGGTAACCTGGGAAAGAGTGGCTCTTGTATGACAACCAAGACATTGCTGGCCACAGAATGATGTAAGCTTTAGAAATGAAAAAAGCAGAAACAATAAGAAAGACAAACCAGCCAGCAGCAAGCTCTTAATTTTCATAGGAAACAGCAGGATTTGCAAGCAGGAGAGTCTAAATGCTGCTTCACCTGCCTGGGAACAAGTGTACCAGGGCACTGTAGATTAATATGTGGGCAGCTAAATATGTGTGGAGCTGAGATTTTTTCATATGGCCCTGGACAAGGCTGTGCACTTCACATCTCTTCTTCTAAAAAATGGTACTTCTGTGTGTCTGAAGTTAAAGTGACACCTCAGCCTGGGTAGAGAGCTCACACAGTTCAACAATGGGTGCCATGCAAAAAGGTAGCAACGTGGGTATCACGGACACATCAGTCCTCTACTCCTGTATCAGTGTCCCTCAAACTAGAGTAAAACAGAAACTCAAGATCTTCATTTTAGGGACCTGACTGAGCCTAAGGGAACAAAAAAATCACACCTGAATAAGGTCATATATCACTCACACAACTCTCTCTTTGGACAGAAACCCACAGGACACAGCAAGTCCACCAGAAAACGGAGAACTCCAGGAAACACAAATCCTCAAATGATTGGTTTTATGGAAACCCCCAAGAAGAAAGAAGCCTGTGGTGGGCTTTTCACTGGAGTATGGACAAGGCTGAGCAACTTGAGTCTGTCTTGGGAATTTTTGCATTAAAAGAACTCTTGTTCTCTGTGGAGTGGGTTCAGCAGATGGAAGAAGAAGACAAGAGCTCTTATAGTATGTGAGAGGTCTTCAAGATAGAAGAAGAAACTGGTTTTACACAGTAAAACAAGGGCAAAAGTGGACTTGGGTTGATCTACCCAAAGGAGAGGCCACGAGGTTTGATATTGAGAAGTAATTTGGGCTCTTGGTCCTTGCTCTCCTCCTTCCATAGGACTGGTGTCTCACCCACACCTGACCACCCAGGCTGGCAGGGGCTGGGGGAGGGAAGCAAGGAGCATCATGGCCCTCAGTAGCTTAGTTTAATTCCAGACCCTGATGCACATGCTCCCCTCCTGAACAGTTTCTTTCTTGCAGCTTGAACACTCCACATTGTCCTTCCCCACCATTTTGCAGGCAAGGTCCTTCTCCTGGCTGCTAGTGTTAACACAGGTTTCCCTTGTTCTGTCCCTTGAAATTTCCAGTAAAGTGCCTTTAATACAATCTCTCTGTGGCTGTGCTAATTATGTGTGAAATATTTTTTTTCCCCCCATAAACCAAAGAAAACAAATCAACACAGTAAGATCCTTTCTCTCAGGCTGTTTGGCAGGTCTCACAGTCTTCAAAAAAGTTACCTGAGGTCCACACAGTCTCTGCTGTCTTTTCACAACAGCTACTTTTGGGTTCCTGTAAAAGGATCCAACAAAATAAAAGGTAAAACAAATCACAAAGCCCTGAAAGGCTATTTTTCCCACCTGAATAGCCCCAAGCCAGAGGACAGGCTGTCTGCTGAAATGTGTGCTCTGTGTGGGGCCTGTTTCTGAGGGAAGGAGGGATATGGGGTGGAGTAGCATACTCCTACAGCCCTTGCTCCCTAGTGTGGGGATTTCCTTGGTCTGCTAACTCTGCTCTGGTTTATCACTTCCCTCAGCTGCTGCTCAGTTCCACTTTCCCTTGTGGCTCTGGCTTTTCCTTGTCACCCAGGCCATGTATCCAGCCTATTCAAAAAGTGCTTGGGAAAAGAGAGGCCAGAAAGTGAATGACCCACAAGATGAAGCATGGCTGTCACTCTTTCCATGCAGGGAAGCATTCTTACATCTCTTTTTCCAAAACCAATACCAAGCACATACCACTTAAGAGACCATTATCCTCATATTTATGACTTATTTGAAATGCCACAAAGAGGAAAGAAAGGAAGGAAAGAGTTCAAATGTATGTGCTCTGAGAACAGCTAGTCTTGAGGTTGTGACTATGCCAGGTCTGTTACTCGCTTCCCTGAAGGATCTTGGCATTACATCAAGTTTGGGCTCCCAGCCCATTCTTTCTGAGGTGGCTGGTCCTCTCCTGGGGACAGTGACGTTACTCTTGCAGACTGACATCACCATCATTACATCAATCCTCACCTTCTTGCCCACTCTCAGCTGTGTCAGAGCTATGAGATTCAAGTCACCGCTATCTCATCCCTCTGAGGAAGCAGTTTTGACATGGTGACTGTGCTGAAGCAACATCATTGTATAAATCTCACCCAAACCTCAAAGGGGCAGACTGGGGCTGTGAGTAGAGCCATCCCACCTCGGTCTTCAGGCCAGGACCAACTTGGGGCACCTGCAATAACCCCAGCCCAAGGTGTTCCAGGCTGAGCCCTGAGCAGCTGCCCCAGCCCTGTGCGCAGAGTCTTGTTTCTGGAAATGCTTCATCTGGCAGGGCCCTTCCTACTTCACAAATATTGACATGGAGATCTCAGCAGCCCAGCTGAGGAATAACATTGCCAGGGAGCCCTTGATCTGCAGAGCTGCTCCGATGAAGACAGGGGGACTTGGATTTTAGTCCTTTGCTTTCCTCTTCACTGTAGCAACTCCTTAGGTGGACCTGTCCAACCCTGACCCAGATTCAGGCACCAGGAACCTCTGGAGAGGCACAGAAATGCCTTCTGGACCTGCAGCCACCACTTTGCAGACCAGTGGGGGGTATTTCCCCAAAATGCACAGATGCTAGGATGCAGCAGTTGTCAAAGAGGGACCTGTTAAGAGCTCCAAGCACAGTCCCAGCTGGGTTTTTAAGAAAGCAAAAGCAGTCAGTAAAGTAGAATACAGACTGCTGGAAAGGTGTCCTGAGGACTACTCCTCTGCAGCCTTATTGGTCTGGTATTTGGTAGAGAGTGTGGAACTAATCCCAGCATGGGTGCAAAAACCTAGGACAGTTTGAAATGTTCTCTCCTAACACAAGCACAAGCCAAGGCAAGTTTTTCTTATCAGCCATACCACATGTGCCTCAACCCAGGCTCAAAAATCTCTTGTTCATCTCATCCACCTAGAAACTCAGCAGAGGGCAGAAAGAGACATCGAGTGGCAAAGGCCCAGCAGCACAGAGCTAAGGAAAAGAAGGAGGCTGACTGGAGATGGAGAGCAACATGAGCATCTCCCTAACTCTGGATGGTCCTCTGAGAACCACTCCAGTGCTGGGGAAAGGATGGGAGGGTCACAACCTCTTCTCCAACCACGGTCTTTTTAAGGGAAGGTTTGATCTGCCCCCCTGAGGACTCAGAGCTAAAAGGTGAAGCAGGTTTTATATTCTACCGTCAGAAAAAGAGGTGTGCTATTAGGAGTAACCCTGAGGATATTTCTGGGCCTTCTAACCTAGAAGTCCAGCTCCACCTACCCACCCTACCATCCAGACAGAGAAATGTCCTCTCTTCTGTAGCAAACAAAAAGACATTTGCTGAAGACTGGAAAACAAGGAGAGAAATACTAAAACCAGAAAATGAGGTTTCACAGTTAAACAAACTGAGAAAGACTAATAATAAATGTAAGAGAAATGGAAGGAACAAGCTACCAACTCACTGCCAACCCTGAGGATGGATAACTTACTGTGTCATGCTTGAAGAAGCCCCCACACTCTTCTCAATTCATACAGGTCTGCAACTGATCTCTGATGGCTCCAGACATTGCAGATAGAAACATCCAACAGGGATCTTAGATCCACGTCTCATGTATGTGGGTCTGTGTAATTATTACTATTCAAATTGTGGAGCTTTAAGTGGGATTTTGGTTTTGAGATTGGCTTTTTTACAACATTTTCTTGTTTACCAGCATGAAACCTCTTTCACTTGCAAATAGGAAGCGAGATATAAATGGGAAATAGAAAATTAATATTCTGGGCAGGACTGAGAGGGTTAAGAGGCTCAAGGGATTGTTTTAATGGGATGACAGAAGAGGCTTAGTGCCCAAGAGATGAGTGTACAACTCTTACTGAGGACTGAAAACCTGTTAGATACCATCAGAAAATGCCACTGCCTGCTGTGAATGTTCTTGGACTTTCTGCTTAAAAAATGACCTCTGGGCTGTTGCATACAAACAGAGCCAAGTCTCCCTGCGATCCCCTTATTCATCAGCTTAAACTGCTCAGTCTGGAGGATTCCTAGAAAGCTCTTTGCAACCAAGTGCTTTGGCCTAGTCCTCTGCAGGGGCTTTAAAGGTACCAGCACAATGGCCATAACCTTCAGAGTGGGAGGTACAGAAGATACTCCTTCTAGCTCCTAGTAGGAAGCCTTTCCCGCTCCAGAAATAAGTGATGCTGGGTGGGGAGCACCTCATTCACCCCTCAGCACTGAAATGCACAGGTTCATTCTTCCTGTTTCCCAGCAAAGACTGATCAGAGGACAAGCTGTACCCAGAGCTGCAGAGCAGCCCCTTCCATGAGGGCAAGTTACTGCTGGTGTTTCTGCTGAGCTTTCTTTTCACCATCAACAAACACTTCAGTATTTCCTTGCAGAGGGGCATCGGTATGCTCAGGCCAAAAGCCTCTCCAGAGACCTCTCCCACCACCAAAGCACCTGACCAAGGTCAGAGAAGCTTTCTGAAGAAGCAAGATGAAGTTACACCTGCAACTGGAGCCTATTTGCTTCCCACTCTTTGCACTCCTGCATCCCCTCCCTGCCTCTGCCTCACTGACCTCAAACGAGCAAACACCTTTCACTGGAACAAAACAAATGTCACAAAAAGACTTGTTCAACAAAAAAAAAAAAAAAAAAAAAAAAAAAAGGCAAACAAAACAAAAGGAGAAACTCTCTGCAGAATTTCCCCTGAGCAGTGAATTTCACTGGGGGTCAGGGAGACCTCTGGGCTTCCCAGCTGCTGCAGTCAGGGATGGCCAACCCCATTTGGGAGCCCTGCACGCAGCTGGGAGAGTGCAACATACGTCACCTCTGCTTCCAGAGCAAAAGGGTGCAGGACCATAAATACCCAGCCCAGCAAACCTGCTCGGCTTGATGTAACCTCCCCGCCAGCTTCCAAGGTCAACAGCGACCTGTTTATACTGTGCAGGGTGAGGAGAGGCATTCTGGGAGAAAAGCAAACAGAGGAGATGTCCTATGCCCGTACAAAAGGTGCTGTATTCCCGTGTTGCTCCATCCCAGGTCGGGAGGAACATAAAATTAGCACTGTTTTCATACATTCATTGTACAAACATTCTGCGTGGTGCCCACCCCCACGTTTCCTTGCTGAGCCTGCAAGTCTCCATCGGGGAGGCTGGGAGGGGGGCAAAGTTAGGTTCAGTCCAAGCAGCTGATTAACAAGGTGAGGTGAGGGCATGAATGTGGCAAAAGGGGAAAAAAGAAGAAAGGGAGAGCTGAGGGTTGTGTGTGAGGGGAGTGTGTGTGGGCAGCAAGCTGTGCACAGCACCTCCCTGGCTAAGGGAGCAATCCGCAGCATGCAACCTGGACAAAAGCTGTTTCACCATCACCCAGAGATGACCAGGAAGGCTGGACACATATCACACAGTGTGACCATGGAGCTGCACAGTGGCTGAGAGAGCAGGTTCCTTGTGCAATGGGGACACTGTGGATGGAGCTCGACAGACTGTGCAGTCATGTCTTGACTGATTGACAGACCTTTGCCACCCAGGGCTGCAATCTTGCCACTGCCCACTCCTGTTGCTTAGGAGATGTCAGCCCTCTCCTGCACCCGAAAACACAAGAGAAAGTATCCCTGAAGTGCCCTCCAGGAATGCAGAGAGATGAGCAACCCCAGGACTTCAGTCATCCACTCTGTGTGCCAAGCCCCAGCCCAAATGGTGGTGTGAGCCCTAACACCATGCATGTTTAACCCAGTGGTGCCCATTGCCCCCGTACCCTCCCTTTGGCCATCCAAGGATGAAGATAAGACACTGAGCAGCCAGGATAAGCACAGGAGGCCTCATCTAGGTGACCCAGAGTTGCCCAGTGCCAAATCTTCGACCAAAGGCGTTCATTCCCACTCCCTACATACAGCCCTGTTGAGCAATCAGAAAGGCGACAGGCGGACAAGGGAAGCGAAAAGAAGAAAATATTTTTTAAAAAATTCACTGCCAAACAAGCCCTGGTCTGTGCACACCATCCCTCCTGCTGGCCTGGGATTCTATTTTTGTCAGGGGATGAACAGGCCACAATGTCGGGGTGGGGGCGAGCCCCGCTGTTTACATCTGCCGGCGCGGGATGGGCTGTGAGCAGAAGGCAGCTCTTTCAGCGGGAGCTGGAGCGTCCTGGCCACTGCAGGTTGAATAGGTACATTGTCCAGCATAGAGGTTCAGGAAGGGCACCGTTTCCAATCTGGGATGCAAACAGGGCTTGGAGAAGCTGTGAATGTGTGTATGGGGTTGGATTTTTAAATATGGGGTGAGTTTTCCACCTGCACCAACAAGGTTGATGTTCACTCTGGAATAAAGGGGCACAGGTGCTGTGTTTGAGGGGGGAAAGGCTCTTTTGTGTCCTTTTTAGCTCCAGATGCTGATTCATTTCTTTTCAGTCCCCTCCCATGCCCTCAGGACACCATTTTAGTAGGAAAAGACTGCAAGGGGAGGTTTTAGACCCCTTACAACTTTTAGCTACAGGGATTTCATCATTATCTCTTTCTGTCTCTCCAGTGGGACTCCAAAGTAAGACCATACAACTACCCTGTTCAGTGAGCCAGTGACACGAGCTGTGACATGGACATTTCTGTATTACACCGTGTGTTTCCCATCATGGGATCTTGGCTTGGAGAAGTGCAGGATCCAAATTTGAAAGTCAAGGCTGACATTTTGAAGTGGCAGCCTCACCCTTCCAGAGCATCACTACCCATCACTGCTGCAGAAAAACAGCTTGGCAATGCAGCCAACACACTCCTGAACTGCTGCAGCAGATCAAGGAGCTTGCTGGCTTTAAAAGAGGGAATAGGGCTGGGAATGAAGATGTTTTGGTTCTGACATTGGCTTCACCCACAGCCTTGAGCAAGTTACCTTGCCTCTGGGAGCTTCAGTTCTGTGCCATGTCGGGGCTTCAGCAGCACCTCAGGGCAGCAGGAACTCGAATAGCGATTGCTAGAGGAACCTGTGATGGCTGATCAAAAAGTGTCTGTTGCCAATGTCAGACAACTGACTGTAAAGGCATGAACAATACTATTTGGGCACAAACTCAAAACTCTTGGATTACCCCTAGATCTTCAGCACCTTTTCCTGAAGATGGTTCATGGACTGAAATCATGCATCACCCCACTATATCACTTGTGCACAGAGCAGCTGGGACCCCACACCCTCTTCTTATGCCCTCATTCATTTGTTTTAAATGCCTGATTAGCTTTTAATAGGACACAGTAATTCCAGAAATGTTGTGTTTTTAAGGGACACAAAATACTCCTTTTCATTCTGAGAGTAAGACAAGGATTTGAGCTGAGAGCTGTGAAATGACTGCACTGGTAGTTACAGAGAAGAAGCAGTAGTTCACAACAGTAAGTGATTTGATGAGCACAACTTTTAAAAGCAGTTTGAAAGGTTTATTTTTTTATTGTACTATTTGTTCTATTTAGTCTTTCTTTCCCTCTCTCACCTGGCTGGAAAGATACCCAAGCCCACCTTTCAGTGCATTTGAAACACTACAACTATCACCTTCATTGACACAACATTCTTCTGTCTGGTGTTTTTGCCTTTTCTCCCCGTTTTCACTCAGTGACTTCTCCTACCATACAAAGTATGGATATTCAATAGTTTTTATGGGAGAGCTATTATCCACTCTTCCTTGGCCACAGAGTTTGTTCCCTCTTCAAATATTTTTGCTCCCTGAAGGCTGAATTTCACTGGGAAGAGACATAAGCCTCTCTTGAACTTTATAATGACATGTAAAAATCTTATCTAACTGGAAACACTTTTGCAATGTTACCTGTATTTCAAAAAAGCCATGAACTGTTGCTTTCCCACTTTAAACAAAAAACAAAAGCCACCTATGTGACTGTTTTTGACCTGGCCTCTCCTCAGCTTAAAGAACAAACAAACACATGAGCAGTTTATGAATCACAATTTCTCTGAACATATTTAGCTGTTTTTCCAGTCGTTTCTGATGCAGACAAAAAGCTGGGAGAGCCAGAAGGTAGAGAGCAGTTTCTACCCCTTTCCTGAAACTGCTAAGAAACCACTTTGTGTGGAGCATCACATTTTCCTAGCTGGTCAGCTCCAAAGTGGAATTTTCTCTGTTCCTTGGCTTAAGCTCACTAAAGGTTTAGATGAGGTTTTCTTTGCCAAACCACAGCAGCAGTAGAGGGTACATAGGACTCACAGTTATTCCACAGCAAAACAACTAAACATATACATTTCCCAAAAGATCTTTATGTTACAGGGAGAAAGGACTGTGGTTAGGCATGAGATGGTTCAGTGTCTCACGTATGTGAGTCTGAGCAAAATCAGCCAGGTCACATTTTATAGCTCCTGTCTATGTGCTTTTTATAACCAGCTGGAAATACCGAGTCCTGCCCAGAGCATGAGCTGTCATGTCCCATCTGAAGTGTTTTTTGCCTGTCTCCTCTCATTGCTATAGCTACATCATGCTGCCCAGTGCAGAGACACTCCAGCTAGTGAGGAGGGGAGGCATGTGATGCTGCAGTGCAGCCCTATCTGTCCCAGCCCACCCAGCATCTGGAGGTGGTGGCAGCCCTAGGGTAGATCTAATGCCCTTTGAGTAGATGGGAAGGCCTCTGCTTTATCTCAGCAGATAGAAAATTAAATTTGATATGGGCAGACAGCCTTCTTACAGACTGAAAGGCATGTGAGGTGGGGGAGGCAAGCACAACTACAGGCTGGGCAGAGAAAAGACTTGGAGCGCTCCTCTAGCTGAGGAGCAGGACTTGGGGGTGTTGGTGGATGAGAAGCTCAGTGTGACCCAGCAACATGAACTTGCAGCCCAGAAAGCCAACTGTGTCCCGGGCTGCATCAAAAGCAGCTTGATCAGCAGATCGAGGGAGGGGATTCTACCTCTCTGCTTTGCTGTGGTGGAACCCCACCTGCAGTGCTGCATCCAACTCTGTGGCCTCTGGCATAAGAAGAACATGCACCTACTGCAGCAAGTCCAGAGGAGGCCAGGAAGATGATAAGAGGGCTGCAGCATTTCTGCTGTGGAGACAGGCTGAGAGAGTTGGGGAGACCTTAGAGCACCTTCCAGTACTTAAAGGGGCTCCAAGACAGCTGGAAAGGGACTTTTGGCAAGATTCTGAAGTGATAGGACAAGGGGGAATGCCTTTAAACTGAAGGAGGGTAGATTTAGATTAGATATGAGAAAGAAACTCTTCACTGTGAGGCTGGTGAGGCACTGGAACAAGCTGCAGAGAGAAGCTGTGGGTGCCCCAACCCTGGAAGTGTTCAAGGCCAGGTTGGATGGGGCTTTGAGCAACCTGGTCTAGTGGAAAGTGTCCCTGCTCATGGCAGGAGTGTTGGAACTAGATGACATTTAAGGTCCCTTCCAACCCAAACCATTCTATGATGAAATAAAGTCCCAGAGTTTCAGACAGTGCTGAAAAGGCACTGTTCTTTCCAATGGGTGTGAAGCTTTCTCATACCACCCTTTTGACTTTTAACATATGGTCACCTGGCAAGTTTTGAAGGTAATATGTATTGTTGCTTTGCTGAAAAACAAACAAACAAAACAAAACAAAACACACCAAAAAAAAAAAAAAGTGATGGGTGATAATCTGAGGGGGAGATTCACAACCAAAATTTGGTATTAAACCTCTAAGATGGAATAAAATACTTGTGGGAAGAGAGCATTACCGTCAGGACAATGGATGCATGGCTGGGTGTTATGAACTTCAGGTTAAAAAATGAGATAGTCAAGGAAACAAGCTTTGAAGTGAGGCATGGGATCAAAATAATTCAGGAAGAGAAGCTATTATATCATAAACTAGAAGACAAAGGAGAGTGTTAGGAAAAGAGAGTGAAGACATCAAAGATCATACTAAAAGATAAATGGAAGGAGGGATGCTGAGGACAGCCATGTAGCTTGAGTGCAAGGAGGGCACAGGAGGACCTCCCTGTGCTCAGTTTCAGACTTTACTTTAGGCTGGTAGTGCTCTCTTCCACGCTGGAAGAGAACACCACCAGTGTGTTTCTTCATACAAGCCTGAGGAACTCCAAACGCAGTATCTCTGTCTGTGCTCAGGTTTCCCTGCTGAGGTACAAAACATTTTTCAAACAAAAGTTTTTCTCATGTGAACATCTCAGCAGTTTCCCCACCTGCTGCCAGCTGTCATCTAGCCCCTTCACAAGTCAAGGTGTAGACCTGCAGCAACAGACCCATTCCCTCCTCCCTGAGCACAGCTCTTTATCCCTCTCAAAGGTAGCAACATCCCTGACAGAAAAAAAACACCATAATTTTAAAAAAAGTCAAAACAGCTTGCAGTCCCTTCAGCATCAACGATTCAGTTGTGGGATCCTCCTCAGAGTTTTAGGGTGGTTACTTCATGGCCTACCCTTACTAGGTGCATACAGACTCAACATTTCTCCCTGGTTCACCACAAGCTGCCCTTAGGCAAATTCTCCCAAATGCCTCCTTTCTCTGCCTTTATAACTCTTATCAGTTACTGATGCTCCAGGTGCTTCCCTTTTCCTAATGCTGAGCATCCCTTCCCTCCCTCAACCACCTGCCTCCCTCCCTCAGCAGCCAGTGGGGCCATGCAGGAGTTCCCTAAACTGGCCTGTTCGCTGCTGTCTTTGGGCTTCCCAATAGATCTGCTCATTTCTGCTCAGACTGCAGTGATATTGACTGCATTGCAGACACAAATACTTTGCTCAGGTTCCTTAATTAGCTTCATCTTATTTTAGTTTGCAAAAACCACATTCTCTTTTTATTACACAAACTATTTCTTCTCTTTCAACCACTTGTGGTGCCCCAGTCAGTTTACTTCCAAACCAGAGGGCTAAATTTAATCGCCCACTCCCCATTCAGCTTTCTCCATTTACAGTATTTTTTTGGTAATGCTTTTTTCCCCCCTTCTTTTATTTTCTGGGTTGGGTGTTTGGGGTGTGGTTTTTTTTTTTTTCCCTTCTTTCCAAGAGGCTGGGCTTCCTTTTCTGTCCATAAGCCCTCCTATTTCCCCCTGCCCCCTGGATGCCTGCCTACCTTTACTCTAAAATCCAGAGGAGGATCCAATACACTTAGTTTGCCAGCTCTTCAAGAGGTATCTAAGGAGGCTGACAGGAGTTTGATGGTCTCTTTTGCAGCCAGTGGCAGCTAATGTGGTCTGAAACCCTCTCTCTCTTTTTTGCCATTCACACACAGTACTTACTCTTCAAGCCTGCTGCTGCTGCCACTGCCTGAAAGGACCTGAAATACCACACAGGGAATTTTGATTTCTTCTGGGGAACCGGAGAAGAAGAAGAAAAAAAAAAAAAAAAAGGCAGGAAAACTCATCTGGAGATTGTGAAGAAGACATACAGTAACAGCAAAAAGTGGCAAGTTCTTTCCTTCTTGAACACCGATAAAGACCTCATTTCTCTGCCAGGTGTATGGGACTTAGATTTTGGAAGCACTGCACTGAACTATTAAAGGTAATGTATCGTACTTTCTTCTTTTCTTCCTCTCTCTGGTGTCTTTTCCTTAACTTTCCTCAGTGCTCTAGAGAAGCAGGCTCTCAGTCAGCGGATTGGTCGTTTCCCTGGTGAGAAACGAGCAGAGAAATGTGAGGAAAGTTGTAAAGTGACTGAGCCTGAGTTTCTCCAGTTTCCCTCCTGCAAGCAGCGTTGCTGTGAGAGGGGAGTCTGTGCCTGGAGTGTGCCTCGTGTGATGGTCCTCCCCAGCATCCCACCCGCTACAGGGAGCAAACTATAGCCAGAGGCAGCAGCTGTGTGTCAAATTTGCTGGTTGGCTTGGGGAAGGGAGGGAAAGTAAGAATGGCTTAAGTGGTCCCATAGCCAACACCACAAGTAGGGAGCCCAGAGATGGGTTATCCCCATTCTCCCTCCCAAACAGACCCTCCAACCCATTGGTGTTTCTTTGTGATGGATTTCAGCTGCCTCCGGAGCACAGGTGAGGTGTCTGATCCTGCTCCTGAGCTCTGGGCATGGGAGCTGCCATCACACGGATTTGTTGAGACTGTCCTAACCAGCACTGGGGTTTCTCATGGTCATGGCTTTGATTGGTGTCACTGCTCTGCCACAGAGCAGGCAAAGGGTGACCCCTGAGCTGGAGGGGTGTTAAACTCTGTAAGGGCTGACAAGTTTGGGAAGACAATGAAAAGAGCTGGGATGTTGGAGGATTTTACAGTGCTTCCCTTGCATGAGGATGTCAGGGATCAGTGGCTGGCAGAGTCCCCTTGGTTATTTCCAGTGAGCTGCTCCAGGCATTCCTCATTACCTGCCTGCTTTCCGAATCTATTTGCAGATGAAGCGTATTTTTAGCAATAATTTTCAGGGAGCTGAATTCTTCTCCAAAAATCAACAGAGCAAAAGGTTTTATTTTCAGAATCTCTGTCAGAAATGTCTTCTTTTCATTAATTCACTTCTTTTTAGTATTTTTCATTTAAACCTTGCACTCAGTAGCCCTCTGCACACAGCAGAAAATGTACATTTTAACCTTTCCCTTTTGAGTGGTTTAGCCAAAAATGTCAGTTTGGAAAGCTCTCCTTGCTTTCTAAAATAACTTTGCCAGATGTGGAAAGGGGGAAACATCCCACAGCAAAATAGCTGGGAGAGAGGAATTTCTTAGCATTCCTCACTGCTTTGGTTTTCATCTATAAGATCCCAGTAAAGGATGTTGGCTGGGCAGAGGGACCAGTGGTTTGGGGACCGAGCTTGGTGGGTTTTTGAATTCTGCAAAGGCACTTTTGGAAGCTGAACTATTTCTTTCTTTGCTTTGGTTGTTTGACGTTATATTTTCCTGCTGGCTTCAAGAGACTGTATCTGTCTGACAGGTCAAAGGGGAGATTATGCCCCTTTCTGAGATGTTTCAAGTTGCTGTCAAAGTGCAGAAAGGGGAGGCATCACCTCCCACCGTCACTGGACAGGGCAGAGGCTGAGCTCTTTCTGCAGCCTGAGCAGTCTTTGGGGGGGAAGATCCATCTGTTCCACTTGAACTGCTGTTTAGTGTTTTCTATAATCAACTCTGTGTGCAGTAGCAGGGTTTGACGGCAACCCGAGGGCTGGAGGATGGATGAGCAAGGAGAAACAACAAGATAGAAAATTGAGGGTGTGAAAGAGACAGAGGAAAAAACTTACTAAGGAGAAGTACCTATTAAACAAAATTCAGCAGACTTAGCTCTGTCAGAGCAAACAGCAGTTCATCACTGTAAAATACTCCCAAAGCAGTGAAGAGCATTAAGGGGTTTAGAGGAGAAGAGGATGGATGGTATCACTTAAAAGACAGAAATGAATGAATGAATCTGTAAATGGGAAAAAAGAATAAACCCAGATTGTTGTTCAGTGCTCTGGTATCACCCAGGGAAGCGCATGATGGTTAGGAACCCTGGAACTCCAAAATCCACTCCACTATCGGTCTTTCCTCTTCTCTTCCGTCTCGGGGGCAGATCCACTGCAAACAGAAGTCGCACAGACCAAGTGACTTCATGCCTTCCCATGCTGACTTACACCCAGCGCGAACGTCGGCTGGTGGAGGGCCAACTGGTCCCAGTTTAAAAATCAACAGGACCTTTCTTAGCTGCCTGAGGCATCTTTTCCACCACCACCCGCCTCTGCCTCCTTGCTTCCCCCTTTCCCTTGCCAGTGGTGGGATGGCTGCTCTACCACAAGACAACCTAACCCAAGCTGTCCTCCTCCTCCTCCCTTTCCTCCTCCTTCTCTTCTCCCCCCCCGCCCCCCTCCCCAAACCCTCTGCAGCCTCCACGTGTGGAACAAGCCGGGCTGTGTGTGCCGCTCTCAGGCAGCTTCCCAGCAGCAGCAACAAAAGCCGTGTTCATAGCGGGTCTGGACCACATAGGGAGCCAGCGCACGACGGCTGCCGAGCAGCCCAGAGCAGCCGGGGCTGTTTAAAGAGTGAAGGAGAGAGGGACAGCAAAGAGAGGGAGCTGTTATATATTAAAAAAAAAAAAAAAAAAAACTTGAGCCCAGTACAGCAACGGAAACCTTACAGTTTACTTTTAAAAACTCAGAGCTTCCTTGTTGAGCGGACAGAACAGCCCAGCCTGTGTGTGCGGGGCAGGACTGCGGGCTCTGCTGTGTGCACAAGGGCGGTGTGTGAGCGCTGCCTCCCTCCCCTCCCTCTCAATGGGCTCACAGTATAAATCTAAAGAAGCTTTTTGTTGGCCTCATGAATAGGCAGGGGGTTTTGTCGCGCTACCCGCGCTGCCTTTTTTGAGATGCTTCACACTGAGATTTTTTTCCTTCATGTGCTTTTCATCGGACTTTCTCTTTTTTAGAAAAACTTCCATGTCTCCCTTCTATGATATTCCCCCTACCCAGTGATTGCTCCGTATAGACCAGAGAGCAGAGGGGTGGGGGAAGGATGAGAAATACCAGAATCATTCGACTTGGACACCCCAAGGCTCTCTCTGTGCTTTAGCTTTTGAGGTGTTAAGTTGCAGCCCCATAGACTGCCTTGCTGTATTTTCCTTCCCCTGCTTTACAAGCCCAACCACCGTGCAATCGGCTTTAGTGATCTCATGCTCCCAATGGCTTCAGCCTGTTGACAGAGGCAGCTGGAGTTGTGTCGCTGTTGCTGGGACCAAGTGAGGATAAGGGACATGCTGTTGGTTATGTAGTGAGGTCCAGAAGCCACCAGGACCCCATTCCTGCTGAATAAACTACCTGGAAGTAGCCTGGGAATTGGCCTTGCCTGCAGGTTTCTGGCTGTCCCTGAGGCTGGCTAAGAGCGAAACCTTGCTGTGCTGGGGAGCTGGAGAGGAGGACAGAGTAGAGGCCACAGAAAGGTCTCTGCTGAGAGAAGGGACCAAGAGATGAAAGCAGGGGAATGGGAGACCTCTGACAAGTATAATCCTCCGAGCCTTCACCTTTGTCGTTGCTCTTTATGTCAGTCAAGGCATGGCAACTTATGGCTCTTCTATAAATCCCACTGCAAGCCGGAGGATACCTGGGTCAGGTGAAGTAGGGAGAACTTTGGGCAACACCCAAAATGAACTAAGGTGAGTAGTCTTACCTCACTGCTCAGTTCCTCTCAGGTTGTCTCTGTGTCCTGATTGTGTAGAGGCTAATGATGGAAACGAGCAGTGATTTCTGTGAAGAACTTGGGCAATGGGATGTCCCAGGAGAGGCAGGTCTCTGGGCATTTTGACCTGGCAGATGTACTTGCTATGACATTAGTGAGGCACCACAAGAATCTTGAACATGAGGATGGTCCTGGTTGCTACCATGTTATCAGGGAACTACCTGGGAGCCTGACACACCTTGGTGTGGAGGAACTGAACCCAGCCTTCCCTTGTGTCCAGCAATGAGTAGGGCAAATTCTGGAGCAAAAGGACTTGCTTTGACAGAGGCCACATCAGGCAACGTGAGACAAAAGGGCATCTGCTAGAGCAAACGTCATATTATGGGGATGAAGCGATCAGGACAGGAAATTTCTTCAGGCAGGGCATTGCTCACGGGTTAGGTCTGAGAGGAGTAAAATTGTCTATTAAGCTATGCCAAATAAACCTAGCGTACATTAGCGGGAGAATATGGAATGTAAATACTCATGCTTCAAGGCAGAAGGTAACCACTAAATGCCTTGTGTTAAAAAGAAACTTCCTCCTCAGCAATTTATTCTCTATTTTTCAATGATGAGAACTTTGCTCTGAAGCTGGTAATATAAGTCTTGTCCAAAACAGGATACTGAGCTGAACACACCATTGGTTTCATCTGGTCTGGCAATTTCCATGTGTCTTTGGCTTCTTCAATGCCCTTGGTTAGCACTGGGCAGAGGAATTGGACACTTGATTATTTATTTATTTAATAGTGTAGATAGACACTGAAAGACAAAAGAAATAATCTGTGATGGCTGCAGGACATACAGATTTGACTTAATAGGTAAGACATTTAAATAGGAATAATTTGACAGGGAAAAAAAAGTCCGTAGGGGAAATCAACAGGAAATAACCAAGAAACATCTTCTGCCTGAGGTTAGATCACAGACTGGATGAGAAAGGTGTGTGAAGAACAGGCAAAGGCCAGCAGCTGATAAACAGATGAAAATGTTGCTGATCCCTTCCAGCTGAAGCTCCCATCTGTCATTCACACCTCTGTCGGGAGAGCAGCCGCTGTGCTGGTGATTGAAAAACCTGTAATCTGTGGCAAAACCTGCTGCTCCTGCTGGGATCCTGCACGGGGTCAAGGGATAAACACCCCTGGAAATCCCCAGGCACTGCAGGCTTTGCACAGGGCAGGGGTAGATTCAGTAGTTTTGCTGGCACGAATCTACTGACTTCAGAAGGTTACTCCAGCTTAGCAGTCCTGTGGTAGAGCAGCTATTGATCTCGGTGTAATTAACATTACATCATCTGTACCACAGTTTCAAGGTTGAAATAATCATGTAGGTTACACATTGGAAATTACAGGATGGCTTTCATATAGATGATTAACTGTCACTATTACTTACCCCCAAAAAATAGTTTCTGGGGTGTTTGGTGTATAAGTAATAACCCTGTACCTCTATAGTACTCAGCTTCAAAGTAATGCTTCAGTGCTGTACCACAACAAATACCCTCCCATTCTGTAATAACTGGTCTGCAAATGATGTCTTTTCCTCTGTTGTAAATTATACTGTGCAGTTACTGCCACTGCTGCTATTGCATTTGGACTGGTAAGTAAATAATACTCTTTCTCTACCACTGTATCTGGGGTTTAAATAATACCCTGTCCTCATGCAATAGTTGGCATGTAAGTGTCACCCTCATCCTGCCCAGCACTTTGGAGTGCACAGAAGATCCTGCTGCTGCATAGGAAATTGCAGCTTTCTTCTCCATAGCATTTGCCCTCTAAATATTACTGTGTTGTTTTGTATAGCACTTATTGTATAAATAATACCCTGCTGCCTTGTAGTAATTGATATGTAAGTGATTCCTTTAGGCTGCAGGGTTCTTACTCTTCAAATACTGCCTACTACACCAGCACTAGATGACACAGCCAGGCTGTGCAGAGATGAACCCTGGGCTCCCAGCTGAGCCCTTCACCACTGTTACTTGGGTCTTCTCTCAAAAAACAGGGTGGTCAGTGGCCACAGACCTAATGCTACCCTGCAACCATGACTGTGTGTTAACAGGGAAAGGGGTCACCCCTTTGCTTAGCCAGCAACCCCATAGGATCATGACCCTTCCTGGTGTCCCTCAAGATCATGAGCTACTTTTCCAGGGACAGGGTAAAATCCTTGTGCCTTCATAATTACCAGATTCCCTGCAGTTTGTCTCCTAAAAAAAAAAAAATTCCAAACAACTTGATGCTAGCTTACAGCAGAAATCATCTGCCAGTCCTCTTGCATGGTTTCCTGCCTGTTACAGGAGACATGAAATTATTCAGCATCACCAATAATGTTGAGTTCTCTTTAGCAGAGGACAGAAGGGTCTTCATTTCTCTCATTGTTCAGCTCTGAATCTGTCCAGCATTTTTAAATCCTTCAGAACAACCCCTGAGTCTTTGTGCATTGCTGTACCCTCTTCATCCCTGTATCAGCACAGCAATAGGAACATGCACTTTCCTTTGTAACTTTCAGTACATAAATGCTGTTTGGGGACATTCTGACCATTCTTTTGATGTATCCAGATAGACATGTGGGTTATGGGCATGAAGATCTCATAGTCAACCAAGATCTTCAGGTCATCTTCAATGCTGTGCTTCCAGCTGTCACTAGCACGTACAATGTACCTCTGAATTATATCACCCAGGCACCATGATTTCTCTGAGCAGTACAGCACCAAGTTCAGGCTATAAAACCTTCCTGAGAAATGAGAGAAGTTCTCAGGTGAGCTGGCCTCTGCTGGATATCACTCTACCCCTTTTCCAGCTTTTAAATCCATGCAGGGCACATCACTTCTGCTCGTTTTGGTCATTTTTAGGCAATGTCACTGGCCTCCTACTTGAATATGCATATCAAATTGACATAAAACCCATACTTTATTAATATTATGCTCAGCCTTTTCTTTCCCAGGTGTTAAAGTCCTCTGCTCCCCCTGTATCCTCCATGGCAGCTCATCTGTTCACATGTTGATGGAGAAAGAGTGTTTTGGCAACTTTAGAATGGCAGTCTAGCACCAAAGACGAGAAGGTTGAGGGGGTTTTATGCTTGAAATGGAAAGCATTTTCTGCCACTGGAGTCTCAGATTAATGTTGAAGCTCAACTCATGCCTCCATTAGGTGTATTGGTGAAAGTGAAGATAAATACATAGGCTGCCACCTTCTCTTCAACCCTGGCACAGTTCATGTCCAATTTCTTCTATTCTCCAACTGGACTGTTCTCTGTTCTGCAAATGCAGCTGACAGCTTTTCTGTAGATCTATGTGCGGTATCTCACCCATCAGAGGCATCTCTCTTTTCTGTGCTGTTAGGTGTAATTAAACAATAATATTTCTGAACTGGTTGGGTATGAGGGCCATTAGACACTAAGATAGCTGATTGGATTTATCTTCTTTATAAAATTAGTCCTTTTTCAGAAGTTGCTTTAGGGACTCAGAGCCTGTTTTGCAGCAAAGTGCCTGAAGACAGAGAGAAGGTGTTCTGCAAATTCCATTAGGTGCCTTGCTCGTCTATTTGCATCTTTAAATTCTGAAATACTGTGCACAATTTGGCAGGCCATCAGAGTTTTACAAAATGGTTTTGTCAGTCCCAGAAATCTCGTGGCATCTCACGAGAGAGCACTGTGTCCCTTTGCTGCTGTGTCAAAACTTGTATTCAAAATCTTTGAAAGCTCAGTTTCTAAGCCATCTGCTGACTTTGTTAATGACTAGCAGAGCTGGTTTCTCTTGCTCTCCAAAATATTTGCTTATACTTTTCATTCCCTTTTGTGACATCTTTATGGTGGGAAGAAGATTGCGCTGAGTTGTGCACAGAGCAAGCACAGAGCTCCCAGCCTACGGGAAGAGGATGTCCAGCATGGCTTTTGAATATCCCCAGTGCCCACAGGGGGCTTGAGAGGCCCTGGGTATTGGCTGGACAACTCTGGGGTTTGCATGGACCAAACTCTGAGAGCCAGAACAAATATCACCATAGACCCTCACCTTCCCAATACAATTCCATTAAAAATACTTTATTAAAAGTAGGACTCATTCAATCATGTTTGCAGGAATGCTCATCCTAAATGTTAGAGAATAGTTTTGTTTTGAACATTTAGCTGTCAACTAGTTTTTCTGAACATTTCTCCTGTTGTGTGGTTTATCGTGGATCAATGTCCACTAATGCTACGATGGCTCTCCAGTTGCATGTATGGAAATTCCACAATCTGCAGGCTGCTTCCTGACAGCACCCAAATGTTATGCCTGATTAGATCCAGTTCTCACACTGTGTGCAAAAGCCATGTGGTGTTGTCCTTGCTATATCGTCTTAAGGAATTAGTTCTTCTTCAGTCTGAAGTCAGAGTGTTCTGTACAAGCTTGTCGGGATTTAAACATCCTTTTGAGGGCTCTCCTTGATGTCTTGCAAGCAGTTACCTGTCTAGACTAGGCTTTAATACCAGAATTTGGGCTTAATATTCCCAGTCTCAGATATAAAGGGCATCTTTACTGCTAATTCCAGTGGTAACTGGATCTGGCCACCAGATAATTTACTGTCCTGTCTTATTGGAAGACTGACAAGATAGGTTGGTTAAAATAGATCATAATTATTATTTGACCTTGAATTGGTTTTTTATACCAGTAGTATAAAACAAGTTTTAATTTTAGGCAGAGTCCCTTGCTATCGTTGCATATTTGAGTTAAACTACCAATGTAGCATTCTCCAGGATCAAATTTAAAGCCTACAACTCCTTTATTAGTGCTGGACCATATTTGCAGGTTTTAAACACTTTGCTACACAGTTATTTTGCATACAAGGGGATATGTGTTGGTGCCTTTTTGTTGCTCAAAATGTTGGCACTGTTAGTTTTAAGGTGTTCCACATATCTCTGGAAAAACAACATTTTCTGTTGCACTTGCAGAACACTTCACCAAACACAGGACAAGGTTTTGGCGCTCTTCCTCAACCACATCTCATACATAGGAGTTTATTTACCTCTCAGAAAAGCTAGTATTCCCATCTAATTACTGTTTTGTTTTCCTCCATACCTCACTTTCTCTTTTTGAAGGTATGACATACGGACTTTGCTTAGCAAACTGTAGATTTGGGCTTAACAGCAGCAGCTCTCCAAATGTCTGTGGCTTATGTTAAGGTTAAATTTCATTCCCTTCACAGTCTACAGCTCACAGAAGAATTTTATATTTCATGTAAGAGCCTTGCTTTTATTCAGGATTCCCGTGGTCACCCCAGGTTCATATTTGTGCTCTCTAGGCTTGACCAGCAGCATACTTTCTAGGCTGCAAGATCTTTAAGGCAGAGATTGTCATCTGCCTGTGCTGGGGTAATTCAGTGGAGCCCTGAGATCTGAGCTGTAATGAAAGGATTATTGATATCCATTCACTGACCCTAGACTGAAACTCATTTTGAAGAGGCTAATTGTCTTCGTCTTGTTCTCTCTTTCCATGTCACATCCACACAGTTTCCTCCTAAGTAATAGTGTACCTAAGCCCATTTATAGAATCATGTATATGTAGAGACAAGGCTCTCTATATACATAATATACATTCAGGTCAAAGAATTTGGCTGTTTCAAGTGCAGTGTCTCTGTTCTTTAGGGCAGTTTCAGCATATGTTTGAAGGGAACAGACCTTTCAGTGTGGACAGAGTTTTGAGGAGACACTGAGATCTCCTTTGGAAAAAAGGAAAAGGTTGTGATTGAGTTTTGGACTGAGCAATGGGTCTTATATGATTAAAAATATATCATTTTACCTGCGTTACCTTTTTCAGAAAGTTTTTGTTTGAAGGGTTTTCTTGGGGAAGTTTTGGACTGAGCCAAAATTTAAATCTCAAGACAGGGAAGTAAAACTCTTCTGTCAATTACTCTCTCTCCAGTCCTATTATCTGTCCTCCTAGGTGGATGAATACATCACAAAGAGAATGACATCCACCTTCATGAAGGGCCAGTGGCTGGAAAAGGACAATTTCTTAGGCATCTTTTCCATCGCCTAGTTTCTTCCCTTCCAACTCCCTGCTAGTCTCATAAAGTTGGACTCAAGGCTTTTGAGGTCTCTGATGGATGACCCTTCTCTGTGGCAGATCCAAAACAAGCTTGTTTGGCAGTGAACTATTTTGTTATCTTCTTTCTTGTCGTGTTTTGTTTTGTGCTGTACAATTTGGCCTGTTTCTAAAGCATCACTATAGTAGAAGAAACAAGAGAAAGATTTATTTTCTGCCTGGAGTCCCCATTGGTTTCTTCCCAAGAAGAAAAGAACAGGCTGAACCAAAGGGAGGAATTACTGTTTGGACAAAGTGGCATGACAGGTGAATAGGAGCAGTGGATGAGTGTCCGTGCCCAATAGAACTGCCCCTAGCAAGGAGAGCTGAGTATCCCTCAGTGTTCCCTACCTGGTGAAATCCACCTTGGAATGACCGGTGCAGGACAGAGCAGTTGGCTGTGCTTTGAGTTACCTCTATCCCCCAAAAAGAATGGAGCAATATGAAATTAAACAGAGCACTTACTGACCGAGCCAGTTAAGTTAAACACACCCTGTGTGTCCTAGTTAAGAGGGAAGAGAGCACTGCACCCCAGAATGGTCTTTGGTTACATGAAGCAGGTTTTGGGCACACAAAAACAAGGAAGGAACTGTACAGGGATGCAGGGCTATGAAGATGCTTAGTGGACTGAAGCACCTCTGCTATGGGGACAGCCTAAGAGTTAGGATGTTCAGACTGGAGAAGAGAAGGCTCCAGAGAGACCTGAGAGCACCTTCCAGTACTTAAAGGAGCTACAGGAGAGCCAGAGAGGGACTTTGGACAAGGGCCTGGAGTGATGGGACGAGAGAGAATGGCCTCAAACTGAAAGAGGGAAGGTTTAGATTAGATACTAGTAAGAAATTCTTTCCTGTAAAGCTGTTGAGACACCAGTACATGTTGTCCAGAGAAGCTGTGGATGCCCTTTGCTGGAATGGTTCAAGGCCAGGTTGGATGGGGCTTTGGGCAACCCCGTAAAGTGGAACGTGTCCCTGTCCATGGCAGGGGGGTTGACACTAAATGATCTTTAATGTCCCTTCCAATCCAAACCATTCTGTGATTCTATGACTACCAGGTGCCACGAGATGGCAGTGGCTGGGTGAGTGACTGGGGATGAATATAAAGGGAAAGCATGTAAAGAAGAGATTATCTGGTGAGATTTTAATGGGCTTTAAACCGTCCAAGCACTTGCAGAAAAGCCCCTGGTTTGTACAGCCAGACAGCAGCCACGGACATTGCCCCTGCTCAGCACCCACTGGCTGCTTGGCTCAGTCCCTGACGGGAAGCAAGGGAGGAATGCATTTTCTATGGTCCATATAACCTTTCACCACTGCTAAAACTGTCAAGAGGGGGACAAAGTGGTCTGGGAGAGCTGGTCAAGGAGGAAATGAGAGGAGACAGTGAACCATTCTCCTGCTGTCTTGCATGAGGCAGTTTCACAGGGTGCAATGCCCAGCCACTGATTAAGTTTTCCTAGAACCAGAGATGGGAGTGAAAAGCTGCTTCTCTTCCTTAATCCTTCCTGTACCATTCAGTCTCCTAGAGAAGTACAAGCTGGCATGGCTGTTTTGTGCTCAATTTAGTTGTCAGAGGTTTGCTGGCAGAGGAAACGGAGAAGTAGGAGAGTCTTGCTCAACACAGCCAAGACAGCAAAACCCTCATTTATAGTCTGAATGTGGAGCTTGTGGTCTCTTTATACTGTGTGCCCTCTCCATAAATTGGAAGGCAAAGTGAGCCTAGTGCCTCCAGAATTGAGGTTCATCATATCAGTCCCAGACAGCAGACAACTTTGATTAAAACCCACTCCAATGTTCTGCTAAAGACCCTTCATCTGACACGAGAGTGCATGAGATCCTTCAGCAGCAGTAGCAAAACCCACACTTGCATTGTGGCTGGGAGTTCACATTGTTGCCAGAAAAAATATCTGAAGTCCTAGTGAGTAGAGGCTGAGAGGAAAAGCTCTTTTTCTCCCAGGAGAGTCCCTCTGCTTCCCTTCCACAGTGTGTGAACCTCTGATACGCATGTGCCTTTCTAAGTAGTCACAAATACTTTGAGTATCTCGAATCAGGAGAAAACAGGAATCCCTTGCTTCTACACTGAAAATGCCAGTGATCTGCTCAGTAGAAAAAGATGGTTCTCCATCTTCTGGGGATATGAACTAAAAAAAAAGTGTCAAGAAATTGGCAGACTTCAAATCTTGCAGATTATTTATGACAAATGGTAAGTCACTTGGACCACTGACATTAGTGCCTGAACAGCGTGTGGCAGGGTGGCTCCCCCCTTTCCAGCCAGTAACCAGAAAAACCCAGGCCCTCTTCCATGCCATTTGCCCTTTTGTCTTCCAGGTCATCCCAAAGGGAGGATCAATTTGAGATTCCACCTTTCTAGCAAAACTAAACTGTTCATGTCTTGAATTTATGAGACAGGAAATATGCTTGGGAGGAAAGCTGGGGCTGAAACAGCCTCATTTAAGTAAATCTAAGCACAGTGTTTACACAATGTCTGGAATTAATGCAGAGAAAACTTTCAGGTGCCAACTTTGGAAAGAGAAAATGGGGAGAAAAAAGAGGCAGATACTGAGACTGTGATGAAGCTGGAAGCTCTTCCTCCAGGTTGGATGAAAGCTTGCTTTTACTGCTGTTAAGCACCAGCAGTATTCTGTACTAAGGCAAAACCAGATAGGATGTGATTGCTCGTTTATCTCTTTTGTGTCTGAGCTGTGACAGTGTAAGGAGGTTTAGTATTACCATCTGTGTGTACTCCCAGCATGAATGGCCTCACCAAAGACCCTGATGGAACTTGATACCTATAGCACATCAGTAGAGAGTGTCCTTAGCAAGAGGCTAAGGACAGCCTTTGTATCTTACAGGACATGCCCATTAATGTGAAGATGGTAATGCAAGAGAGCTGAGCACAATACTACACACGACTGATACCAATCAGAAATGTGGCCACACTACACGTCACGAGCCTGCTCATTACAGAGGCCCTAGAGCCATGCTCATGGTCTTGTGGTTCCCATATTGAATCTCCTGAGTTTGTTGTCATTCCAAGCTCCAGAAAACAAGAGTAAAGGGTATAAGGAGACTTTATGAAGTGCATAATCACCCACCAATCTCTAAAAGATGCCTAACAGTGCTCCAGGCTCCCTTGCCAGTTGACAGGAATGGCTGAACCCCTCTTTAAAGGTTCTCAGCTGAGACATCTATTTCATAAGGAGATGAATTGCTCTTTAGAAGTTTCTGTTTCTCTTCTTGGACTAGAGAGGATTTTGAGTGTGAGCTTTACCCAGTCTCAAAGGCTCATTGTTCCCCTGAATGCAGAGGCTTCAGGGGCTGTTTGAGTGTGGCTCTGCCTTTCCACATCGAGAAGACGCTCGGAGCCATGGCAGCCCAGGGCTTGGTGCTGATTCCACACCTTGCATGAAAGGCTCCAGCTGTCATCCACTTGCCATAATGGGCATTTTGAAACTTCTCTGTCCTTGAAGGATAGAAAAATTACTGGGGTGTATATTGCCAGTGGCAGACAGTTCTGGTTTTCCTGCAAGAGTTATTTTGGGGATAGCAGGTTTTTATGGGCTTCTGCTGCTCTGGAGCCTGTGTGTTTAGCTTGCTGCTGAGGTCAATGATGATGTAATGTAAAACCAATGTAAGTCAGGAGAAGATGAGAGCTGTTCTGTTTTAGATATATTAAAATAAATAAATAAAAAAAAAGAGATAAATGCTTATAAAACTTTTTGTGTTCAGTAGGATGTTTGTTCCTGACCATATGTCTGAGCTTGGCTCACTAACTGAACCTAGAACTGGACTGTTTAGGTTTTGCCAAGATTTCCTCTTGCATCTTGCTTATTGAAAACATGACCACACGTCCTTGAGTATTTTGGCTCTTCCTGTAGTGTGTGTGCAATATAATTTGATAACCACTAGAACTGTAACAGCAAGAAAAGTTGTAAAGACACTCTAAAGGGTCTAGCATAGCATCACCTTTGGGTCTCTGTGCCAAAGGACACAGAGGAGCTCTGGAGCTCACGTCATGGCTGAGGGCACACTGGTACCATCAACAGGGTGCATCAACAGAGCTGTGTCTCACCATATTCCTACCTGCAGTAGCAAGGAGTGCTTGAGGACAGGAGCCAGATGAGTCTTGAGGTGAAACCTCACATTATTCCCAGTCATCAACAAATGTTCCCTGTTTTGTGCTTTATGCACTAGGAGTGCATCACTGCCATCAATTTGCCACCTCCTGCAAGAATCCAAGCAGCCAATGCTGCAGGGCTGTCAGCTTGTGGAGGACCACATCCCTTGATGACAAAATATCTGTGCAGTTTCTGTCATGTGTCCTTCTGATTGGGGGGAGGAAAAAAAAAAACGACTTTATTGTTGCAGGGATGGTTTCAGAAACAGAGCAGGCGGGAGCAGCATCCAAGCTGTTCAGTACATAAAGACCTTACTCTCAGAATGGTTTGGAAGCCAGACAGAATGGAATATTTCTCCTATTTTCTTTGCAGCTGAAAAAACATGAAAAATCACAGGAGTGCATTTATTGCCATATTTCTGTTCCAAAGTTTGCCTTATTTAAAAAAAGAAGAAGAAGAAGAAATAAAACTGGTTTTGCCCACCCCACTCGCTTTTTTCCCTCCCCCCCCCTTCCCTCCCATTTCCTGAACCAGGCTGAGGTTTTTAACAGAAAAAACCCTCAGTTCTGCACAGAGGCTGCGAACACACAGAGAGACAATAAAGTGTTTGTTTGTAGAGATGGCAGATGAATGGTCTGTAGTTTTAGTCAGGAGAGGAGAAAACAGTTTGACTCCGAAGCTTACAAGGGGATGGGATGTGCTGTCTAAATAGACACGAGAACTCTCCTGGTGTCCCTGCTGGGTGATGGTGTCTCCTCAGACCTCATCAAATCAAGTGCTGGTGCCTGAAAATAATAGTGGTGAGATAAGCCTGGATGGAGGTGACCACATGTCCTAGAGAAACTAAAGTCCATTCCCTGATAGCGAATGAACCAGGGATAGAAAATTAGTTGAAGAGGGAGAATCTAAGACCAAATGAGTACAGCTGGACTTAACTCTTGTTCAGGAGCCTCTTTATATCCGTAATTTTAAAGGAAATATTATCTTTGGAAATACCTTTTTGCCCAGGCATATCTTCCAGGTAATAAGTGACATTTTATTAGCTGCCAGAAACAATATGTAAGTGTATTAAAGGTTTTCCAAAACTGAGAAAGAGGGAAGCTTAAAATGACCCATCGGACCCCAATGGAAAAAAAATAAATAAATAAAAAAATAGGACAACTGCGGGACTAAGGATCATGAAAATAAATTTAATTGCAACAAGGGTGATTAAATGGTCTGGAGCAAGCAAAGGCCATGGGAGAAACTTCAGATGGGATTCAATTAAAATAGACTAGGACAGAAAATATTTTACAGCAAGCAAGCAATTTAGGTTGTGCTGCAAACAGGCCATCTGGCTATTTTCCACTGTGCAGTCTGACTGTGTGGGTGCTTTGTTGTACTTTCACTGTAGTGACTTTTCCTGTTCTTGCTCCCTCCATGTTCTTCATCCCTTTGAAAACTTAGGGATGAGGTTGGAAGGGCAAGGGATTAAACCTTTCTGCACGTAGGTACATGATTCCCTCCATACACAATTAGATTCTCAAACAAACATATTTATATGTAGTAAATTTGAGACACTGCACACAATCCAATACAGAAGCACAGCCTTAGGTGTAAAATAAAGTGTCAATAAACTTGGTGAAAGGGACAGTTGTTGTCTGGGGTGGGGAGCTCCTGAGCCTACCACCAATTCCCAACCTTGTCCTTTTTGGAAAGGCAAGAGCTTTTCTTGAATCCTTCCTGGTCAAGGCTGAATTTCTGTCTTGGATACTGGTTAGAGGAGGTAGGATGGCTGGAATTTTTGTGGCAGTTTAGTTGGATTCTTTTTCCTCTGGATTGCTCAGTACCTGACACAGGGACAGCCATCCTGATGCAGAGGCACAGCCATGACCCTGTGTAACTTGTCCTCCCTCCTCCTCTCTTTTCACCACAAAAGCTGCCTGCTCCAGCTGCTCTCCCAGAAAGTGCAAATGGAATTTTGTAGGAGAGCAATCTGCACGGATGGAAGGTGTTTTTGTAACATGGACCTCGCAGAAAGTGTAGTGTGATCCTTGCTGCTTGTGTGTAGGGCTCTGTGCCACAAGAATTAGTCCCTCTCGCTGTTCTCTGCTAGAGCTTGGACAGACGCCTCTTAGCGATCATCCTAGGAAGGGCTCCACTGAAGTGTGTGCAGAACAACAGCTCTTCAAGGTGACTTTTTCTGCTAGAAGATAAGGGGCCTGCAACTGAACTGGAGTTTGCCAGCAATGACCTGGTAGCTCCTGTGGGTTCAGGGGCTCAGCTTTTCCTGGTAGCCAGAATACCTCAATGTTTTTCAAGAAAGTAGTTAAATGAGGTTATCTCCAGAGGCCTGTGTTATTTATGGCACATGTGGGAGGGGTATTGGCTGTATCCCCAGCATGTTTCTCAGGCCCACCTCTCTCCTTAGCCATTCAGCTACAGCTGGGGGCCGATTAGTACGATGCTGAGCTTAGCCTTCTCCAGGCTTTACTCTGCCCTTACTCGGTCATGCAGCTCAAGCACTTACTCATCATTGAGAACTTTTTCTCTGTATCAGATCCCATCTTGGTGAACACGCACTGATACCCCCATGTGCTGAACTGGACCTTCCTGGTCCTTGGGAACAGCTCTTGAGCTAGTCATGCTCCTCTGCTCTGACAGTCAGCAGAGAGGAATCTGCCTGTTTTGAGGCATATAATCTGTGCTATATAATCTGTTTAGATGCCACTTTAGAATGAGAGGAACAACCTCCCCAGTTACCGTGTCTAGACAGACCAGGTCTCCATCATCTGTGCTATCCACATCTACTCAGACACAACTCCCTCTTTACTTACTTGCTTCCAGAACTGCTCCTTCAAACAGCTGCTTGCTCATTAACATGTGTTTTGGACATCCCAGTAGAGACAACACAGAGTAGAAGTATTGCAGCATGGAACCACTGCTGTAACAACAGGACATTAATCAAAGGCATTCCCAGCATAGTGAATCCCAACCAGAGCTGCCTGCAGACTCAGGGTTGGATCTCTTTGGCATGCTTAAGGGGAATGAAAAATGAAGATCAACATTGCAAACAGCACCCTGAGGAGTAGGTTGGGTTTCTTATTGGCAGGGACTCAACACTTTTACAGAATACACCCAAAACATTGTTATTGTGATTTGTTTAACCACTGCTCACAAGGAATATCCATTTCCTCTGGGCTTCTGTGGGATAAGAGGAGGTTGGGTTTTTTCCTCCATTGCTAAACCAAACTGCAAAGGTAGTGCTAATCCCAGCTGTTACTGTATGAAGCTGTTTTTCCTTGTGAAAGATCAGCACAAGGTTGAATAGGACTAGGAGTACATGAGCTTGTCCTAACCTTTGTGACAAAGGGAATTTCTTCTGCTTAGAGCATTTTGTTCTGTGATGTCTAACTGATGGACAGATGAACCTGCTCTCCTCTTACTCCCTGCCAATGTAGAGAAATAGCAAATGTGTGGGACTCAGAACAATACCAGTTTGCTGTAGACACAGACCCTAAAATTCTCTTTCGCCAACCAGCTCCCTTTATATTTAAACACCTCCATTTCCTGGATGTTTCTATTAAGGTCTCAAGCTGCCTGCCTCTCTTGTCTGAGCTTATCTCATGACACTCAGGGCTATTCTGCATACTTGGATTCTGGCAAAATGCAATTTGGCTGAAAGGTACCTGATCTAAGGAGCATGGAGAAGCAAGAGCTTTTATTTAATGCTCAAGCAGGTATCATGACTGAAGAATTAGTTCCTAATGGCTAGAAGAGTATCCTCTGTCTGAATCCCTTCTGCCCTGGAGGGTCCACCTTGCTTTCAGGGCTCACATAATCTTTACTTTCCTATTTCTTCTTTTATCCAGACGATGAGAGTGGAGGATATACACTGGAATGGTAGCTATGGGATGGTGTGAGTAGAAATAATCTGAGCCCAGTCCACAACCTTGTTCCAGGGAAACAGTTCCCAGTAAGTGTTACGCTGGTCCTTAGTGAAACCAGTGACCTACTCTAGGAGGGAGCTGGATGCACAGCCCCACAGTGGTTTGTTCTGTAGGAAGCATTCCTTGAACTAAACAAGTTTCTCCATGAAGCTTAAAGATTTGCCAAAACACAGAAGCTTTGTGTGCTTCAAGTTTTCTGCTGTGCCTCAAGTATTACTGGCTGGTCTGCAACCTGGACCTGTTCCCAAAATACAGGTTGAGCCCATTTTCTCCTCTTCCACTGGCAGCTTACTCCTGAATTCCTTTCTTCCTGCTTGACAGAGAGCTGCAGGGTATCTTGCCTGTGTGGACTTCAGGCATGGCTGGATGAGATTGAGCAGGAAAGGAGGTTAATTTTATAGGGTATCTTTTGGCCTCTGATCCTACAAGACAGATAAAACATTTGTGGGAGATTCATAAAGATGATTCTTTGTACTGCCTAGAGCCAGGCAAGATGAATAATACAAGAGCAGAGATTGAAACATAAATACATTCATATTCACTAGTTTTAATGTCAGAAGGGACTGTTTGGAACTGAACAGTGAACGTGGGCCCCTTAAACTTCATCCAGTTATCTCTCTATCAAGTGCTGTAACTTGCATTTGCCCAAGCTGTATCTTCCAAAGAAGCCTTTGAGTCTGGATTTGAAGCCACTGAGGGATAGAAATTCCATCACCTTCTGTGTAAAATGTGGTCTTTGTTTCCCATTTGAGTTTACTTGGCATATGTCTCCCAGCTATTAGTCATGGTAGTGACTTTCTGTTAGATTAAAGAGCCTTTTGCACCAGTAGCTTCTGCTTGTAACAATATTTGTGCACTGTTGTCAACTTCTCAGACTCTTTTTTATTTGTTACAATAATGAGGTTTAGATTTCCTAGTCTCCTCCCATAAAGCATTCCCTCTAGCCCTCAGATTCTTGCTAGCAGATATTTCTGCACCACCTCTTTCTGATATCTTCATACCAGCCCAGAGGTGTGCACTAATGCACAGACAGGCATTCCTGTTTGGTGTAGTGTTGGATAATAGCAGTAGCTCTCCTGAATCACTGCTTTCTAGGACACAACATCCCATTGCAGGCATGCTCTGCATCTCCTGTATAATTTTATATTTGATTCTATTAAAGTACAGTCTATTCAGAATCCCATTGGATCTAAAACCAACTGCTGTAGATGCCCATGAGAAACATCTCCTTCAACATCCATATCCCTCAGATGGATCCTGTTAGAGACCCACCAATCTGGCTTCTGCTAAGATGTTTTAATGGATGTACTGCTGACATTACGTATCTTATCATGGAACCCCGTGAAAGTCCAACCTTATCAAAATCTAACTACATTGTGTTGCAACCATGCAGGCAGCTTTATCAAACAATCTTAAAATCATGCCAAATAATAAAATCAAGTTTGGAAGAACCTGTTTTATATACAAGTGTCTTAACTCAGATTAATATTAGGCCTATTCTTCAGCACATAATAAATTGAAGTCTATATCACATTTTCCATTATTTTGCCTGGAATGTATGTCAATCAAACTAGCATGTATCCATGAGGCTCATTGCTGTGTGTCTTGGCTGACTACTGGGACAGGGCTTCAGCACTCGAGACCTGCCCCAGTGCTCCAGCACAGATTATAAATGAACATCAGTGGGCCAGCAACTTACTCAGCCAGCTCTTCAAGGACTCTTGAGTACGGCTCTTTAGCCAAGCTGATTTCAGACTGTTTATCCATAGCAGATGGTGTCTCCAACTCTCCTTGATTACTGAGGAGCATAAGGCAATTCATTGCCCCCCACAGCCCATCATATGGGCGCATCCCCCTGTCATTGTCCGAGCACTGACTGCCAAACACTCTGACCTCCTCTGCAGCAGGGCAGTTGCTTTGGGCATGGCCATCATTAGAGGGAAATGGTGAAGTCAACTGTCATGCTGCAGAAAGGGTTTGTTATACACTGCCTATGCAGATATCACTCCTAACCAGAGAGATACCCAAACAACTGTACAACTCCACCAGTTCTCCCTGAGGTTAGCGCTTACCTGAAATTTTATTCCCATTTTATTCAGAAACTGGGATATGTCCATTTGGTCTTCTTTAGCCCTGCAGCTGCAAACTGAAGTCTCCATGTTTCTCTGTCAGTGTGTTCCACCCCTGTTGTCTCCTATTTTCTGCCAGTATAGCTGTCTCTGTTCACTGAAAATAAGGTTTTGTGATGTGTCAGGTTGAAATGAATGAGTGCATGGAGCTCAGTTTTTTCACAACTGAAAGGCTGTAATGCAGGACTGTACAGGATGGGGTTTATTTTTGGCCTTTTCTTGTGCCAATGAGGAAATTTAATGATCTACAAGGTCAATAGGCATATACTTAGAATGTTCCCTGTCAGCTGAAGTCAGCTGGAATCTTTCTAAATCAGAGGAGTTAAACAGCCAACATTTGGATAGGTGACCCCAAAGGAAACACCAGTGATTCAGTAGGTGTGGTCCTTCCTTCTGAGTCAGGGCTGAAATGTAATGTCAAACAATGCTGGGTTGCCAGAGGACATGGGTTTTATTTGAAATATTGAAACCAACTTGAGTCTTTGTGGTGATTTAATATTCCATGATATTATACTGGATGATAATCCAGTTAGGATTAATTTAGTTGGCCTCCCTATATTACTTCTGTCACTCAGTGTCAGCAGGATGCTTCTTTCTTTTCCTAAAGCTTTCAGAAGTAGCAGGTTGCTTTGACTAATTGAAGGATCCCAATTGGGATGTTTTTAGGGTAGATTTAAGATTTCCAGAATTATATCCTGTGGATTTCTTCTACCAGCTCAGGATCCATTTGCAATTAAGGTTTTGTATGCTTTCATTGTAAGAGATTGGACCAAAGAGTTGTAACATTTGCCCTTTCCACCACATATAGGGCAAATTTCCCTTCAGAACATTTTAAGGAATACAAAATGCTTCTAACCATCTGGCCTGAGAGCCAGTGCTGGCTGGGGTGGGGATGCCCAATGAGGAACAGCTCCTGTTCTGAGACAAAGGCTTTGTGGATGTGGTGGTCCTGGTGTAAAACTATGTTTCTGCTCCACAGGTAAGATTGAATCACAAGTGAGAGAGTGGGAGAGCAATATAATAAGTGATGCATAATAACACTTCTGCCTGTTGTACATAGCAGAGCATCTTATTTATTTCTCTCATGGAATTATTTCTGAAGTAAGAAGCACTTTGAGACATCCTTCCCCAGGGACCAGCTTTCACTTCGAGTGAGGAGTGTGGGAGGCTTAAAGGGCAGCTGAAAGCGTTGCATTGCCCTGCAGCAGCACCTGCAGCACCTGGCTCCCTGTGAACTGTCACAAATCCTTTCTCCCTGTGTTTTTTCTTGCAGGTAAACTATGACCACTTTACTATTAGTGTTTGTGTGTTTGCAAGTCATCACCACAGCCAACTCTGTGGAGCTCTCAGGTACGTGTCCAGGGTATGGGAAGGTGAGATGTGGCCCTGTGTTGCACTTTGGTCCCATCCCCAACTATGGGCAGCCCCCAGAAATAAGCATACCCAAGATCTGCTCTGTGTACACACAAGGCTCCTCTGCTCAGATGGCTGCTATGCCACAGCCTCTCACTACTCATGTGCTTGGGGAGCCAGGGAGATAAGTGCAGGCAAAGGCAGATTTATGGGGAAACTCAGAGAATTTCAGCATATCCTTTTTAAACATTATCAGGTGTGATTTGGTAGTGCAAACAGCAACTGTGCTGCAGTAGAGCCCTTTATTCCTTTCATTCCCCCATCCAGCATTGATCCAAATCCCAAAAGCAACCATGGTGCAGTGGGCATTGTCATAACTTCCCTTTCTAGACTAGACCAAAAAGGTTATGTCTGAATATGTGGATACAGGTTTGCACAGCAGATGTAGGCACTGGATCTTATGGAAGCACTGGATATTTTATATTAAATGTGTTATTAATATAAGCATTGCTTTCTTTGGGAACTGGCAGACAGTAGTGATGGCCTGGAAGTCAAGATACCTGAGCAGTCTCCCCTGCGTGTTGTCCTGGGAAGCTCCCTGAACATCCCCTGTTACTTCAACATCCCAGAGGAACAGGACACCAGTGTTCTGCTGACCCCAAGGATCAAATGGAGCAAGCTCTCAAACGGGACCGAAGTTGTCTTGCTAGTGGCCACCGGAGGGAAAATCCGGCTCAACTCCGAGTACAGGGAGGCGATCTCCTTGCCCAATTACCCCGCCATCCCCACCGATGCCACCCTGGAGATCAAGGCCCTGCGATCCAACCACACTGGGATTTATCGCTGTGAAGTGATGTATGGGATTGAGGACAGGCAAGATACAATAGAGGTCCTAGTGAAAGGTGAGATCCTGCCCTTGATCTTTCCTCTCAAGATCTTTATGCCTGGGCTGAGCAGAAAGGAGGGAGAAGTATATGGGAAGGGAAGGCACAGCTCTTTCCGTAGGCATAAGCCCTTTCTGTCAGGTTACAGATAAGGTGAGGGGTGGGTAAGCAGAAGCCACAAGGCAGGCATTTATTTTAGCAAGCTAGGACCAGACTAAACAAACCAGTAAAATGACTCATGGCAGAATATATGGGAAAAAAATTATTCTTCTGGAAGAAAGTGAGTTACAGAGACAGCAAGACAACATCCTTGGCAGAAGGTGGAACTGGCTACACTGGGCTATTGTTCAAGTGGGTGAAGCTGGAAAAGGGCCATTATCAGACCTTTCAATTTTTCCAAACATTTTAGGAGATGGGATGCCCTCAGCTGGAGAATTGGGCTGTTCTGGAAAACCTTTCACTGCCACCTTGCAAAGCTTATCCTAGGAATAGGCAGATAGAATAACAAAAGTTTCATACAATTCTTACATTTTTTGTGTTTTTTGCTTTCTGTGTAAGACAGGGAGACAGCTTTCTCTGCAGGACTGTACAGGATTAGATCTATTTTTGGCTGTTTCTTGTGCCTTCTTTGGAAGTACAGGAGTGAGTGATGTGAGTGATGGCCCTTGTCTTTTCCAGGCATCGTATTCCACTACAGAGCAATCTCCACAAGGTACACCCTGAACTTTGAGAAGGCAAAGCAGGCCTGTATCCAGAACAGTGCTGTCATTGCCACTCCTGAGCAGCTGCAGGCTGCCTATGAGGATGGGTACGAGCAGTGTGATGCTGGCTGGCTGGCTGATCAGACTGTCAGGTAAGGAACTATGGAGGGGAAAGGAAAGCCTCAGCAGGGTCATTAGGGAAGGGCTTCTGTAATGAATACACCAACAGAAAATGCAAAATAGCAGCTGTTGTAATTACTGGTGTGCAGGGTCAGGCAGTGGATTGCAAGCCATTCTCTGACAGGGGAAATCTATAGCAGGAAAGCGGAGTGACCACTGTGCTCCTCAGCTGGTGTTGACAACTGAATGGACAATGGCTTAATCATCTTCCCTGAACAGAACCAATGCTGTGCCAAAATGAACAAGTGTGGTTCAGCCATACCGAGCTGTGCATCCCCCACTGGGGAGGTACCTTGTCGTGTTGTCTTTTATCAGTGCTCCAAAGACCATCAGAGTGAGGGCAAGACAGCAAATCATCCTTCCCTTTCCCCAAAAGCCAGGAAGAGTAAAAATCACCACACTGCACAGTGCTCTGCAGCTCCTTCCCAGCCTCCTGTGGTTGCCAGGGTCCTGCCCCCCACTGCTTATGCACCATCTCTCCCTCAGGTATCCCATCCACTGGCCCCGGGAGCGCTGCTATGGTGACAAGGATGAATTTCCAGGAGTAAGGACCTACGGTGTCCGCGAGCCAGACGAAACCTATGATGTTTACTGCTATGCAGAGCAAATGCAAGGTGATTTGAAGCTTACATTGATACTAGACACAGAAACAGCCAAAGCCCTCATCATGCCTAGACTGGACAACAGTAAATACAGAGACAAAGGGCCTAGAGAAAGAACATGTTAAAGACAGGAAAGCATATACTCCAGTCAGGCCAGATGTTGTCTACAGTCTTTGTTAGACCTTGGACAATTTTAATGTCAAATGACTAATGCAGTAAGGAGGGTGGACCCCACATAACCTCCACTAGAATCCACACCATCCTGTCTGGTCATCCATTTGAGGGTGTGACATTCAGAGATGTCAGCTACTCATGCTTATGACAAGGATGCAGTGAAATGTTCAGCACAACAGGACTGCAATTGTCCTTTATCTCTCTCTTGCCCTGTGGCTCAAACTGGTTCGGTAAGTTCTGCTGCAGTCTGCAAAACTCACTTTCTCCTGGTCTTTATAAACAGTCACCCACATGGAGTTGCACTTCAGCTCTACTACACAGGATTCTTCACCTTATCCAAACTCTCAGGAGTGGGAAGGGGCTAGAAAGGGAATTGGGATCAAATTCTGAAGGTGATTCCTGTGCTGATGGATGGTGTGATTGCAGGTAAAGTCTTCTATGCCACTGCCCCGGAGAAGTTCACCTTCCAAGAAGCTTTTGACAAGTGCCACAGTTTGGGGGCGCGTTTGGCCACCACGGGAGAGCTGTACTTGGCCTGGAAGGAGGGCATGGACATGTGCAGCGCGGGCTGGCTGGCCGACCGCAGCGTCCGCTACCCCATCTCCAGAGCACGGCCCAACTGCGGGGGCAACCTGGTGGGCGTGCGCACCGTGTACCTGTACGTGAACCAGACGGGGTACCCGCACCCCGACTCCCGCTACGACGCCATCTGCTACAGCGGTGAGTGCGCGGGGCTGTGGGACTCAGCAACGTGACTCCGCACAGCAGCAAGCAGGAGCTCCTTGGCTGGAGATAACCTCTTGCTTCTTTAATGTTTTGGGGTTTTTTTTGAAAAATGGGGAGAAAGCAGGTTTGGCAAAGGACTAAGTGCTTGTTTGGGTAGGAAGCAGATCCAGAAAGTACACGGCTGCTTGACCTGTACAAGAGGCTCTGCGGAGGTGGGTATAACCCAGCCCGCTTCTTTCCAGTCCTCCCACACCTTCCTGCTTTCATAGCTCTCCTGGAGACATGGAGCAGAGCTCAGGTGCTCCATGTATAAGAGTTCGAATGCTGGAGATGGAAGAGAAAGAGAAAGAGAACAGGTCTGACCCTGAAGATGTGTATAGTGACGTGATGTGGTACAGACACACGACTGAGTTTCCGTGCTGTGATAAATCTGAGACTGACGCAGTCTCTGGCAATCATGGAGCAAAATTGTACCTAGGAAGTGGAGAGCATCCCAGCTGCTCCCCCTTTCTTCTAACTCCACACTTCTCCCTGCAACAAGAAGTGGGCAAAGCACAGCGATATATGGTCTATTCAGGTCAACTGGAGACTAACATTCAAATAGGATTGCCATAGCTAAAAATAAAACAGTATTTTAAAATATGTATTGAAACCCCTCTGATCAGACCTATTGTGCCCAGACGCATCTCCCAGACCCCTATAGGCACCCAGTTATGTGCCTGAGCTAAACACTTGTCCACCAAGCCACAGCCTTCTGGTTATCTCAGGGTTTGCATCTGAAATGAATGCATACAGTCAGTCCTTGTCTGAGCACCTCTGTCAAATTCTCTCTAAATCCCTTGATGTCTAAGAGGCCAAACTAAACTAGTAGGAAAATGGAATTGGAAATAAATAGAGCAGGGAAAGCAGTATTAGGGGAAATCCCTGGCAGTGTCTCATTCTTTCTCCCTCCCCAGCCAAGACCTGCTTTGCTGCATATCCAAGATGTCCCATCTCTCCCTTATCTGCCCTCACAGTTCTGTTTTATGCTGCTCTGTAAACCACAGTCCTTGCTGTAGGCTGACCTGCTCGGTGGCATGTTAAACCACTCGACCCAAGGGATGTGACTTGGGCAGGAAGGTGATATGGGAGGGAACAGGTGGGAGCTGTTTGCATGTATTTGGTACAGCAAGTGGCTTTGGCTGTCCTGGCAGTGGGGTTAGTATGCTTATATGGGACGAGCTCTTAAATCGCTGCTTGGGCAGAGCAGAAGGAGATCACGATCCTGGTGAGGCTTCATGCACGGAGTGTGAGGACCCAGTTGTCTTTCTCCCACGGCTCAGTCAGACCTGCCGTGAAGGTTATCCACTTCCACCACTTCCCTCCGGCCACCTTGAATTCCTTGCAGCAGGCACTAGAGGTCAGTACAGACTTGGATATGGGCAAGGTGTTCCAGGGAAGGAGAACAGGGAGGACAGCAGGGAAGGTCCCCGCTGATTCACCAGCTGTGGAGCACGCGGTGGTTCACTGCCTCGTGGTCATGCCCTCCGTGCTGAGGCGTTGTAGAGAGCCACGGTGGAGGAAGGAAAATCATTTCTTTTACAAAACCACCATGACTTCCTTAATCCTCTCAGAACCAGGAAACACCCAGCTTCTTCTTGGAGGCAGCACCAGTGCAGTCCACCTTGTCAGACTGACCTTGTCCTCTCTGATTGCTGCTTTGTGTCCCGATGCAGGGGACGACGTTGAGACCCTGGTCCCAGGGCAGTTCATCGACGAGACAGGCAGTGAGCTGGGCAGCGCTTTCACTGTCCAGACCGTCACCCAGACAGAAGTGGAGCTGCCCCTGTCACACAATGCCACAGAGGAGGAGGCCCGTGGCAGCATCGCCACGCTGGAGCCCATTGAGATCACACCCACTGCCACCGAGCTGTACGAGGGCTTCACTGTCCTGCCCGATCTCTTCACCACCAGTGTCACAGTAGACACAGCTGCCACAGAGGAGGAAAATGTGACCAGGGAAGATGTCACAGCGGCGTGGACTGTGGCTGAAGAAGTCACAACCATAGACTTAGGCACTGCCTTCACCACCATAGCCTTAGGCACTGCTGTCACCACCGGAACAGCAGAGGTGAGCTCGGTGGAAGAGGTCATGGAGGTGACAGCCACACCAGGACTAGAGTCTGCCTCAGTGTTCACTGTGGAAGATCAACTTGTGCAAGTGACAGCAGCCCCTGGTGCTGGTCATCTCCCTGAGCAGCCCATTTCTCCCACGGGTAAGTCACCAGCACTCTGAGAAGCCTGAAGATCAGTTTCTCCTAAAGGTAACCATGCATCTGAAAGGAGCCTCAGCTTCTGCCATCACAGAGGGCATCCATGTCACTGGAGGTGTGCAGGCCTGTTTGGGGTCAGGGACAGGCTGAGTGCCTCCCTGACAGTAGGACAGGAGGGGAGAAGAGGAAGCTGAGGACCACCCCTTTACATGGTGTCAAGGGTTCAGCTGGCTAGTGCTTGGCCTGCACTGGTCACAGCCTGCTCTCCCATATGGCATCTGACTCCAGGGAAGGGGAAAGTCGAGGCAGGAAGATCCTAGAGGAGGGCAAAAGAGATCCCCAGAAGTGGCAGCAGAACTCAATGAATGAGGCATCAAAGTGGGTTTGAGAGGGACTGGTCCTTGCACTGTTGTTGGGATGACCCTTTCTGGTCATGCATCTCAGTGCAGAAGGGTCCTGTACCTGCTGTCTCACCACAGCTACTCTTCCCCCAGGTGTGGTGTTTCACTACCGTGCTGCCACCAGCAGATATGCCTTCTCCTTCGTCCAAGCCCAGCAGGCCTGTCTGGAGAATGGTGCAGTGATTGCCACTCCCCAGCAGCTCCAGGCTGCCTACGAGGCTGGCTTCGACCAGTGTGATGCCGGCTGGCTGCGGGACCAGACAGTCAGGTAACACTTTATTGACTTGGGGATGACACCTCTCAAAATGGCTATTCAGATGTGAAATTGCAGCTTTACTTTGGTCTGTCCTGCTTCTCTCCTCATCAGCATCTAAACCTCTGCTGAACTGAGGTTGTCTCCAGGCCACGATATCTAGTGGCCAATAGACCTATCCTTCTCCACTTGTTTTCCTCATTTCCCAACCTGTGTATACGTCTTTCACCAGTGAGCTCTCCTGGTATGTAGGAAAAGTAGAGGAAAATTTGTGTTTGTTGCCCCAGGCTGTAAGTGGACTTGACTCCAAGTCACGCTGAAGTGCTCCGAGCACCTCTAACAGTGAAGAGTTCATGTCCTGTTCCCAACCACAGTCTTCAATCCTGGGTACATTAGGCTGACCTTTGGTTACCTCCTCCCTTCTTCTTCTGGTAGGTATCCTATTGTGAATCCCCGAAATAACTGCGCAGGAGACAAAGAGAACTCTCCAGGCGTGCGGTCCTACGGCATGCGCCCAGCCTCAGAGACCTATGATGTGTACTGCTACATCGACAGGCTCAAGGGTACATTCTCCCCCTTCCCCTGGGCACTGCTGTGAAGCAAAAATGGGCTTCACACCTCCACATCTGCATGTGCACGGGTGGGATGCAGGTATTCATGCCTGTTTTCTCCTTCATCCCTCAGGCGAGGTGTTCTTCGCAACCCAGCCGGAGCAGTTCACCTTCCCAGAAGCCCAGCAGTACTGTGAGAGCCAAAATGCCACGCTGGCCTCTGTTGGCCAACTCCACGCCGCCTGGAAGCAGGGCCTGGACAGGTGCTACGCGGGCTGGTTGGCCGACGGCAGCCTCCGCTACCCCATCGTGAGCCCCCGCCCCACCTGCGGGGGGGACGCGCCGGGTGTGAGAACAGTCTACCAGCACCACAACCAGACGGGCTTCCCCGACCCGCTGTCCCGGCACCACGCCTTCTGCTTCAGAGGTACCCTCCCACCCCTTGCAGGGCACAGGGACCTGTCTCCTCGGGGAAAGGGACTGATTTCATGAGGGAGGTTGGGTGTGTTGGGGTGCTGGTTTGGGTTGAGGCACTTTGCCAGCACCTTGGGTTGTGAATTTTTGGAAAATCCCTTCAATACCTTTTTTGTTCCAGCTCTGCCTCCTGCGGAGGAGGAGGGGGTCACTCCATTCTTTGAAGATGTGCTGGCAACACAAGTGATCCCTGGAGTGGAGGGTGTACCCTCTGGGGAGGAGGTGACCGTGGAGACAGAGTTTGCCACTCAACCTGAGAATCAAACAGCCTGGGGAACAGAGGTCTTTCCCACGGATATGTCACTGCTCTCAGGTGGGTTCAGAGCTTCCCTGTAGCCTGTGTCATGCTTGGCTGGTGGGCTAGGGTTGAGACACTTACAAAGTATAAATAATTTTCCCAATTCCTCCTCTTTGTTTGCTCTTTCTTTTCCAGTGAGTCCATCTGCTTTTCCTCCAGCTACCGAAATACCAAAGGAAACAAGTACCAATGTTTCCATCAGTGAAGTGTCAGGGGAGGTGACTGAATCTGGAGAACATCAAGTCAGTGGTGAATCCTCAGCATCCGGCTGGGTATCTGGAGTCCCGGATACAAGTGGAGAACCAACTTCTGGAGCTTTTGAACTTAGTGGAGAACACTCAGGGGTTGGGGAGAGTGGATTACCATCGGTAGACCTGCATACCAGTGGCTTCCTACCTGGAGAAAGTGGGTTGCCCTCAGGAGACCTGAGTGGTGTGCCTTCTGGTGTTGTTGATATCAGTGGCCTGCCTTCTGCAGAGGGAGAGGTATCAGTGTCTGCTTCAAGGATACCAGAAATTAGGGGGATGCCATCTGGAGTGGAAAGCAGTGGGCTGCCTTTTGGAGCCAGTGGAGAAATCTCTGGCACTGAGCTAGTCAGTGGCATGCCATCTGGAGAGGAAAGTGGACTTGCCTCTGGTTTTCCTACCATCTCCCTTGTGGATACTACGTTGGTGGAAGTTGTGACAACAGTGCCAGAACGGCGAGAGGAGGGAAAAGGGTCCATCGGAGTCAGCGGTGAAGGAGATCTGTCAGGGTTCCCATCCTCTGAGTGGGACAGCAGTGGTGGAATCCAAGGCTTACCCTCAGGAGCTGAACCCAGCAGGGAGCACTCCGGAGGGTTGGAGCTCGGCGGGGAGCCCTCTGGAGTACCTGATCTCAGTGGGCTGCACTCTGGAGGGTCTGAGCTCAGTGGGCTGCCCTCAGGACTGGATATCAGTGGAGAAACATCTGCAACACATGAAGTCACTGGCCTGGTGGACCTAAGTGGCCTTACCTCTGGTATGGATGGAAGCAGTGAGGCCTCTGGCATTACCTTTATAGATGTCACTTTGGAGGAAGTGACAACAACCCCCTCAATTACAGAAGCAGAAGCAAAAGAGACTTTGGAAATCAGTGGATTGCCTTCAGGAGCTGAAGATGCATCAGGCCTGGTATCTGGGAGTTTAGACATCAGTGGTGAGCCCTCTGGGCATGTGGACTTCGGTGGGAGTGCGTCCAGAGTGCTGGAGATGAGTGGATATTCGAGTGGAGTGATTGACAGCAGTGGAGATGTCTCTGGAGTGGATGTCACCAGTGGTCTGCTGTCTGGAGAGGAAAGTGGACTCACCTCTGGTTTTCCCACAGTGTCTCTTGTGGACACCACCTTGGTGGAAGTTGTGACACAGACATCAGTTGCACAAGAGGTGGGAGAAGGGCCATCTGGGATGATAGAAATCAGTGGATTTCCTTCTGGAGACAGAGGACTATCTGGAGAAGGGTCTGGAGCCGTTGAGACTAGTGGATTTCCTTCAGGGAGAGGAGATTTCAGTGGAGAGCCATCTGGGATGCCATATTTCAGTGGGGACTTTTCAGGAGCCATAGATCTAAGTGGGCAGTCTTCAGCAGTGACTGACACTAGTGGGGAGGTCTCAGGGCTTCCAGAAGTCACTTTAGTCACTTCTGATTTAGTAGAAGTTGTGACAAGACCAACAGTATCACAGGAACTGGGTGGGGAAACAGCTGTCACATTTCCCTACAGTTTGGGACCAAGTGGTGAAGCCTCTGCATCTGGTGAACTAAGTGGGGAAACATCTGCATTGCCGGAAAGTGGTCTAGAAACATCCACAGCTTATGAAATCAGTGGTGAAACATCTGCATTTCCTGAAACTAGTATAGAAACTTCCACAATTCATGAAATCAGTGGGGAGGCATCTGCATTTCCCAAATTTAGCACAGAAACATCAACAATTCAAGAAATCAGTGGGGAAACCTCTGCGTTTCCTGAAATTTACACAGAAACATCCACACATCAGGAAGCCAGGGGTGAAACATCTGGCTATCCTGAAATTGTCATAGAAGCATCCACAGTTCAAGAAGTAAGTGGGGAAGCCTCTGCATTTCCTGAAAGTAGCGCAGAAACATCCACAATACATGAAATCAGTGGGGAAACATCTGCATTTCCTGAAATTAGAATAGAAACATCCACAAGTCAAGACATCAGTGGGGAAACATCTGCATTTCCTGAAATTAGAATAGAAACATTCACAAGTCAAGAGGCCAGAGGTGAAATATCTGGCTATCCTGAAATTAGCATAGAAACTTCGACGGTCCATGAAACCAGTGGAGAAACACCTGCCTTTCCTGAAATAAGCATAGAAACTTCCACAGTGCATGAAATTAGTGGAGAAAGTTCTGCATTTCCTGAAATTAGAATAGAAACATACACAAATCAAGAAGCCAGGGGTGAAACATCTGGCTACCCAGAAATTAGCATAGGAACATCCACAGTCCATGAAACCAGTGGGGAAACTTCTGCATTTCCTGAAATCAGCATAGAAACTTCGACGATCCACGAAATCAGTGGTGAAACATCTTCATTTCCTGAAATTAGAATAGAAACGTCCACAAGTCAAGAAGCCCGAGGTGAAGCATCTGCATTTCCTGAGATTAGCATAGAAACTTCTACAGTCCATGATATCAGTGGGGAGACATCTGCATTCCCTGAGATTAGCATAGAAACACCGACAAGCCAAGAAGCCAGGGGTGAAACATCTGCCTATCCTGAAATTTACATAGAAACATCCACAGTTCAAGAAATAAGTGGGGAAACTTCTGCCTTTCCTGAAATTAGAATAGAAACACCCACAAGTCAAGAAGCCCGGGGTGAAACATTTTCAGAGTCTAGTACAGAAACATTCACAGTCCATGAAACCAGTGGGGAAGCATCAGCATTGTCTGCTGCCAACATCAAAACAGCTGCCACATCCTTGGCCAGTGGGGAGCCCTTTGGTACTCCCAAGGACGAGATTACTGATGCAACATCTGGAGCTGTGACACACTCGATCACAGGCATTTCAGGGGAAACTTCTGTCCCAGACGTTGTAATTAGTACCAGGACTCCAGATGTTGAACCAACACAGGGACCCACGAACCCTGAAGAGGGTCAGCTTGAAATAGAGCCTTCCCCTCCTGCCGTGCAAGGACAAGAGACAGAGACAGCTGCTGCTCTAGACAATCCCCATCTGCTGGCCACCACTGCTGCTGCCCTGCCTCAAGTTTCACAAGAAGCAATTGACGCATTAGGACCCACTACAGAAGGTAATGTGTCTCATATGGAAGGGAAAGCTCTATGGAAAGGAAGGGAGGGAGTGAGTATAGCTGTCACTTTTTTGCTTTTTGTTCAGCAGAGAACATTAACACAGAAGCAGACTTGAGCAGAATGTTTTTCTGGTGGAAAGCCATAAATATATATAGTTTTTCAAAGATCATGGTTATAGAATCATAGGATCCTTTAGGTTGAAAAACACCTTTGTGATCATAGGGTCCAACAGTTAACTCAGCACTGCCAAGTCCACCACTAAACCATGTCCCTCAGTGCCACAAGTCTTTTAAAGCAAGCCAGCTGGAAACAAAAATCTCTGCTCTGAGCATCATCTGCACTAAGGGCAGTGTTTGCATCGGGCAGATTGCTCCGATCCCTTTAGCACATCATGTAGCCACCCTCTGGTCTGTGTCTTATGCTGCTCTCTGCAGCTAGAAAGGGATAAATGTGTGAGATGATGCTCAGGGCATCAGTAGCTTTGTCAGCTCTGCTGATAAGTGCTCTTCTCTCCAGCCTGCCTCTTTTTGGTGTTTCAGTGCTCTGTCTTTGATAGGATCCCTTGTTGCCAAGTATAAACAGACACGATATTTAAATCTGAATAACCATTTATGGTGAAAACACTCTGCTACTGTTCTGACAAGTATTTCCTGAGCAGTGTTCACATGCTCTGAAAGCATTAGGATACTGCAGTGATAAGAAAATGAGATGCAAGATGTTATGCTTCATGGTGGCTACTTCTTGGCCACAGAAAAAGTCCAGTCCTGGTAACACAGGATGTCCCACAGCATCCCTAGATTTCCCTTTGCTGCCATCAGGAGCTGGCACCTGGGGACAAGGCCTGTTTGAAAGTCATCAGTGTTTGTCTTGTGCTGTTTTATGAAGCCTGTATGTACTCAGTTCTCAAAGAGCCACACGTTCATCTAGGACATGTTGCTTAAGTATGATACAAAATGTATGGGCACAGAAATTTGTTCAGTTCCTTCTAGCAAAAGTATTATCAGTTCCACCCCCTTCCACATTGCCTCCTAAATGTCAATTTGCACCATTGGACATAGGTAACTCTGGACTTGATAAAGGTCTGTAAATGCAGGGCTTTGTGAGACTCAGCCTGGTTTCTAACGTCATTTCCATCCCCAAAGTGCTTCGAATGAGTCACCGCATTTCCCTCTGCGTCACTTCTCTCCCTCTGCTATCACAGGTAATCACAAACCTTTGTTCAGTCCTGCTCACAGCACATCTGTGGTCCCCTCTGTCTCTGCTGAGCAGTTGCACAGAGGATGCTGCACAAGAGGGTGAGGGCAAGTCAGTGGAGTCATTCCCACAGCACTGGCTTGGCAAGGTCATGCAGGAGTTACGGATCAAAAGCCCTTCTTGCACGACTCATGGGCCCGTGTTTGGGCCATGCCCACTGCAATGTCCAAGCCCAGAGACAAAAATAAGCCAGCAAAATCAGCATTGAGGGGGAGGAAGGATGCCAGTGAGGCTCAGTAAAAATCAAAAAAATTAAAAAATTAAAAAAAGATTACTGGCCCCAAAATATGGTTTTATTCCACTGCTTTTTCTTGTTATAAATTGCCCACAAGACGATTGCCAGATTTTTCGGACCATTTGTTAGCCAACATTCTTGTGAAGTATTTTGAAAGAAAACCATGTGTTCAGCAGCTCGTGTGTGAAGAAGCTTGAAAATGTTCTGAAATTGGAAAATGTGTATTTGCAAGTCACAGAGATGACAATGTAGCAGCTGGGGTTTCTTAGCAGGTGACAGCAAGAGGTAAGCGACGACTGCATGTAGACTCATTATAAACTATAGATGGCCTTAAGAACATGTGTATGGCTGGTATTCCCACCTTTTTATTGGGAAACTTCTTTAGTAGAGTGTCTCTACAGGATTAAATGCAGTCCTGTTCAGGGTGTGAAGGAAGTTCATCCAGGTGCAAGAAAGTGTATTGACCATGAACTTGCAACAGCCCTGCAACAAGACAAACTTCCAGAGAATTAGAGCAAAGAGATGACAAAAGAAATTACACACACACACACACACACACACACACACACACACACACAAAATCCTTCCTTTTTTGCGTTGTTACTCTTTACAGTGCTCTGGGGATTATGAACATTGAAAGTCTACAAGGAAGAACTGTAGGATGGATCCCAGAATGCTGTTTTCCATGTTGTGGCTGCTTTTTCATTTGAAACTTCCCAGTTTTGAAACTCAGTTTTTGCAAAAAAAATCAGCTCTCATATCTGTGTCTTGAGCTGTGGTCTGGGTTTGTGGGATGCAGTGGATGCCCATTGAGTGTAATGAATTTTGACTAACATTAAAGAGGGGGTGAAGCTGGTTCTGCTTACAGAAGGAGCTTAGAGTGAGGAGCAGGGGAGGCACGTGGCTATTGCCCTCTGATCCTGCCATTGGAGGGTTCCAATTAGATCCAGCAGTCTATTCAGTTGAATTATTTTAGAAGAATGGTATTTTTCTTCTCTGCTGTAACCTCTACTTCTCTCTAAAAGCCAGAGCCAGAAGCATAAAGAATACCAAAGATTAACACTTGGTATGCTAGTATTTTTTAGTATTTAATCAAATTGAAGGCTATGCATGTACATGTCTTTAGTCAGCAGTTTGATTCCCTCATGAAGACAGGAACCCCACAAGCTTTAAGAATTGTCCATAGGCTTGGCTTCTTCATCCAGGGCTTTGCCAACTCAGTGGGTCTTTTTGCTTCTGGTAACATTTGAAGACAAATAATTATTAGCTGAAAAAAGCATGCTGGCACTGCAGTGAAAGGCTGCGGTTTGGAGCATTCTGACAAGTCAATGCCTTAAAAACTTCACTCACGTTGTGGGGGGAAAAGAGAAATGTGCTGAAGTGGCATCTATTTATGTTGAGTTTTGCTTGTCTCTGGTGAAACAAGTCCATGAATTCTGGTGCACAGCAGAAGGTTAGAATACAAACAAGGCAAGACCTTGATGGTCTTTCCTCACATGCTTCACAAGCTGGAAGTCCAAGGGATGGAGTTTTGTTGGTCCAGATAAAACCACCAAGAAAAATAAGAGTCAAGAAAATGTTCACCTGCTTCATAATGTTTCATGTAATGTGGAATGAAAATTATGGTCTTGAGAAGGAGATGAAGGTACCAGTCCTGGATGAGAGAAGAGCAAAAGCACAGACCATTTGTGACTGACCAGATGATTTGATTTATCCTGAAAAGTCTGTCTGCTTTTCATCAGAAGTTAGTTAGCTTAAATAAAACCTTCTTCTGAAGAGGTAATGTACAATCCTGGATTAGTGCTATTTACATGTCTGTTTACTTCTACACATACTATTTTGGAGACAGAGATGTCCAATTTTCCTGAGTTCTTCTTCAATAAGAGTGTTGGACAAATTGAAGGTTCCAGCACATCAACAGGTCCTCCTGGAAACTTGACAATCTCTAATAGAATAGAGGATTTTTAAGGCTTCAGCAATACCTACCCTTCTGCTACAGGGAGGCTTTGGTTCAGTTATTGTAGTTAATTATTTTAATTAATTAATTGCAAGTCTCCAGCAGACTCTGTGATGTTTGCCTTAAAATGTGAGAGAACTGACTCCCCCAACTCCTCCTGTTCTTTTCTTCTAGGAGTCACCCTACAATTGCTCCAATGTTTTTCTTTGCTGTTTGAACTATCAGACCAGTAGTTCAAACTTCCCAGCAGTCTCTGAAAAGCAAATTTAATTTGTACTTGGACTACTTTTTTCCTCAGTCTCTAGAAGATAATTATCTGGTTAGTCTCCAATTCCCTACTCGAATAATTACACTTACAAGGAGGCCTATACAGAGTGAGGGGCACAACAGGCACTGTTGGGCCTTGCCCTTCTGTCTTACCTTTTCCTCTCTACAGAACAAGACAGGAGGGTGTAGAAATATCCTAGGATATATTACTATACCAGTTACTCATAGCTTTGGGAAAACTCTAGTTTTTTTCAGGGTTTGGGTGATACCATCCTCTCTGTTCACCAGCTGCTTCTCTTTATTAGATGTTTTAAGAACAAAGCTGACCTTGTTTAATGGATATTCTTGCTCATCTTCCATACAGGCTGCCATAGAGAGGAATGCACAGAGTGAATTGTTTCAAAAAGTCATAGAACTGTTTCTAGAATTGTGTTTTTAGCTTGGGATGAAGGATTTTAAAAGCATTTCCTTCTCACTACTGGCACTGAATGTTCACTTCTACATGTCATTTGCCTTCTGAACAAAACCAGGGTCAATCTATTTCTCTTTCATTTCTAAGAGATTTCTCTTTCCAATTTCCAATTTCTAGTACAGAAAATTGTTTTTAAAGTCATTGGGAAAATCACAGAATCATATAATGGTTAGAGCTGGAAGGGACCTTAAAGACCATCTAGCTCCAACCCCCCCCATCATGAGAAGAGATGCCAAGAATATTTCTGTTGTATTTAATTGCACCAAAAGAAAATTATTCTGACTAAATATAGTACATATCTGGCAATGTAAAAGAAATCTTAGGAAGCAAATGGTGAAACAAATTCAAAGTTTGCATTGCAGCTATATAACTCCCCTCACTTTCTACAGCCAACAGTTTACATCTTCCAGATGCAAGACTCAGCTTACATAGGCTACTTTGTTTTAATTGTTTTATTTAAAAAAAATACATCTAGAAGTAAGAGCCTGGATCCTGCTAGTAACAAAAATTAGAAACTGTTGTGACAGTAGAATTGAATAACCTTTTGCAACTTCTGGGCAATATTAACTGCAGTATGAATACTCTTCTAAAGTCACTAATTCTGCATTATTCTCAAGAAGTGAGTTAATAACATGTTCTAACTGGGCTTCCTATTTTTGGCACCGTGAGGCATTTTCTCCCAGTCTTTGTTTTACAGCTGCAGCTCTTGAAAGCAGAGGCTGCCTCTGTTCTGCATTCCACGACACATCACACATCGCTGTCCTTCATTAGCAAGGGGTAATAATAGCAGTGGTCTTGTCTTCTTGTCGGTTGATTGGCACTTGAGCTGCATCACAAAGCAGAGCTGACTTTTTTGATGACTGCTCACCCAAGCAAATAAATAGGTCGTGTCTGTGTAAGATCCTTGAGTGTCAAGGTACCTGGAAGCCAGTGCTGTGGAAGTGGGAGCTCGCTCCATGCTGGGCAGAGTTGGCACACCAAGTGTGTTGCAGGCTCTTCAACTGGCTGAAGAGATGTACAGTGATTTACTGACCCCCATCTAGCTCTAAACAGTGTGGAAGTGGACACATTTATAGTATGTAAAAAGTTATGAATAGCCAAGTGTTGTGTGATAGATGCAATTTGGGCAGTTTTGGGGTTGTTGGTTTTTTTTATGGAGTTCTCCTCTCCCATAAATCCTGTGGCTTTGATGGAATATCCTAGAAAAACCTACAAACCAGCTTGCCGGAATTTCCAGGGGCAACATCACTGCCAGTGTTATCATTTAGACCTTTCTGAGAGACCTCCAAGATCCAGAATTTTTGGGAGGACCAGAATCAGCAACACTTCCTCCAACCCAACAGATATGTTTGAGTTTGAGTTTTGCAATATCAGCTTGGTGAGGTGATTCTACATCTCGAAGGAGATAGGGACACTGCCTCAACACCTCAACAGGCTGGTGGGGGAGTTTGGTATTTATGATCATCCTGTGTTTAAACATCTTCTCTCCAACCATTTGCAACACACCTGTGCCAGAAAACCTGTCTGTCTCATTTGTATTTGTTGTTTGTTTTTCCAACACTACCTACAAGTGCACACCCTTTCTCTATGTGTCATATATAAAACTGTGTATGTATGAAGAGATATGTAACATATATTATACATAAAGATTTGTTTTTACAGCATATATACTATGCGTAGCCATATTATATATAAAATATGGAAAAGGAAACTCTGCTCCAGTGTTATTTCCCAGCTGGAAATTTGTGGCAATGACTTTGCACATGTGTGCCTGCTCCCCCTTCCTCCAAGGATGGCTACTCACAGCAGGTCTCCTGCATATCAGAAGAGATCTTGGACATGCCAAGTTTTATTCCACAAGGTTGAAGACAGCTAAAGCCTCATTATTCCCCACTAACCATTCAGCTTTAGCTCCCATGTGTGTTTTGTTCCCACTTCTGCAGTGTTCTTTTCACTTCATGGAGCTTAATGAAGGAAAGCCTTTACTTACTTGTTCAGCTGGAGCCCACCAGAATCAACAGGAACTTCTGCTGCCATTGCTCTTGCAAAGTCCAAGGGGCCTCTAGAGTTGCAATCATCCTTCAGGATACCTCATTTTATTTTATGCTCCCTGTCTTCTAGGAATTCCAAGTGTGACTAATAAGGAATACTCAGCCAAGTTTAGCTCCTCTATTCTACCACACTTGTGACTCCCGTTTTGTTCTGAAAAGTCTCAAAGTATTTATTAGTACCATGGAAACAGATTTTTCTTCCTGTTGCAGTGAACAAAGAAATCCAGAAAGCATTCATACGCTTTAGAAGGGCAATCCAGAATGAAAAATTCCTTCTCTCAGAGAAGAACTGCAAAACCGGAGCAAGAGGCTCATCAGGCATATGAAGAATGATTTCACTGCTCACAGTAATACAGCCTAGAAAAAGATGACAATCTTCTTGCTCTAAAGCACACAGATATTTACCATCTAAGGTCAGAAAGGATCTTCCCTGTCACTTAGGCACGTTACAGAACAGGTCAGCTTCCAGTTGAGATATCAGACCTTGGCCACTGAGTGACTAGACAGACACATCTGCTCTCTTGTGTGTGGAGACCCTGAGCAGCTGGGCCAAGGTTCTGTAAGGAGATGATATCTGACCAACTATACCCCAGTCAGAAGATGAACACAGACCTCAGGGAGTCACTGCTCTGCTCTGGTATTTCCACTGCCAAGCATGTTTATCGTCTTTGAATGTTTCCTCACTAACCCTTCTCATCCAGAAGAAGAGCATGGAGTGTTAGTCATCACTGTTAAAGCTTTACATTTCTTCTGAGTGTGAAAGAAATGCTGTCTTGCATGAGGGTTTAACCAGTCATAATTTATCCTAATCTGTGTGGATGTGCTCCCACTTTCTTCCTTAGTCTTCCTCTTTGTTTCTGAGTTGAATATATCTGAAATCTTTCCATTCTGAATGACTCTTCTTCTAACTCCGAAGCTCTTGCCACCAAGATGGAGTCCACAGCTGGAAAAGATGTACCAGCTTCTTCCAGCCTCATCACAAGCAGAAGAATGCATAGTGAAACAAGTCTGGAGAAAATGGCACTGCCCTCCAGTGTTCTTCACTAAGGAGGAGGCACCTCTAGCTAAGATCCTCAAAGAGAAAAAGCTGAGGGTCTCTGAACCACCATTGAACCCACTTCTTTTCCTCTCTGCCCTTTCTTCATCTTCACTGAAAAGAGATATCTTAACACACAACTTCATCTAAATTATGTTTAGGAAGAAGCTTCTAGTGAGCACTGACAACCAGGAATGTTGGTTAGGAGATAGAGATCTGTTTTAGGACGTTTCCATCACTTATGAGAATTCCACATCCTTCCTGGTAGACCCTTAGCTGACGGAGACACCAACACAAGTTCTCATGCTTGATGCATCAGGCAGAGACAGTGAACAAGGAAGAGTTACCACAGCTCTGCGTTGGCTACATCTTGCTCTGTGTGTTCTGATATCTTCAGGGTGGTGTTCAACCACCAGAAATCCAATGTCTTCCTTGTAGGGTGGGTTGGGTCTCTTGCCTTCATTCTTCCAGCAGCAGTATGTTATAAAACACAACCCTCCCAAGCTTCCCCAAAACAACTGATATTCCCTCCTAAACAAGCAAGGAAACAAATTCTCCTGTTGGTGGAGTTGCCTGCCCAGAGCCCTAATGGCAGCCCTTGATTTCTTGCAGACACTGATGAGTGCCACTCAAGCCCCTGTCTGAACGGAGCCACCTGCGCTGATGGCATCGACTCTCTCAAATGTTTATGCCTTCCCAGCTACGGAGGGGACCTGTGTGAGATTGGTATGGCCTACCTGCCTTCAGCTAATCTTACTAACTGCTGCAACACCTTGTTCCCAACCTGGGCCCCCAAAAAAGCTGATCCCTAGTGTTCCCATCAGTCCTTCCCTCATCTCAGTGAGCTAACCTCTAACACCAGTTTAAAACACACTAGGGAAACTCTTTGAGTCTTTTGAATATATATATATTTTGATTAGTTTGTTCATCACAGAGCCATGTCCTCTAAGATTCCTAAGCAGGAGCTTCTGGTGTCTTCTTCAGCTTTTTCTTTTTTAAATTTCTCTGTGTGAAGCTCCACACAGATCATAACAATCTTGATCGCAGAAGTCACTGTCTCTTTGGGTCAAGGATCTTCCTGTTGATCTGTAACAGTAGGGAAACTTCTGAGTACATCTTCACCCCAGGCAAACTTTCTCTGCTAGACTGGAATTTCATGGAAGGATGTTTCAACTGAGCCATGAAAAATTATTGTGTTTCTCTCAGGAAAGCTGCAGCTGAGAGAAGTCTCATTCACTCCAGGAATCTCCACCAATTTGACATAGCATGACATTTTTGTCATCTCTTCAACATGGCTTCCTGTGGCAAAATCAGCAGGGAATGTATCTTTGAGAAAACATGAAATGATCTATTTTTCCATGAAAATTAGGTACTCTGACCTGCACTAATACTTATTTTTGTTTCTACAAGGAAGGAAAAAGAGTTGTGATTTTTTTTCTTAAAGCTGATGAAAGTCTAAACTTCTATCAGCTTAGCTGAGGGCAAGCTTTTCTGCCTTGCTCAAACAAAAGAGAAATAAGGTTGCAGTGTCTTCTTCAGCTTGGCATGAATAATGATAATACATAATGGATTTTCTTCTTCCCTTTCTCTGTATCTCTCTTTCTGCTTCCAATATGAACATACGAAGAAGATCATAAGAAGAAGGCTCAGGATCACTGGACTTTCAGGGCTGGAACTGTGCTGCCTTAACATCACTTTCCAAATGCAACTGAATCAGCCCTGGATTTATCCATCCATGATACCTGTAATTGAAGATCCTTGTAATCCAATAGGAAACTTTCTGCCCTGCAGCTGCTTACAATCTCGTTTGGTCCAAGCCAAACTTAATTTTCCCTTTTCTCTGATTTATGGGCTCTGATGCTTGGGGGCTCTAGCCTGGGAAATGCAAGAGGAAGTGAGAGCCCCTAATTCCATGGGGAATGTAAATCTTCATATTCCCATTGGGCAGACCATCCTTTCTGTCAGTCTCCAAGAACAGCAGGACATTGTAGGTGAGCTCTGCCATCTGTGCACACAGACAGTCCTTCTTGTCACCAAATCAATGTCCCTACAAGGAAACAAGATTTCCTTCATTCTTTTCCAAGAAAATTGCTGTCATATTTACCCAAAAGTAACAACTGTGTAGGAAAGAGTGGCCTTTACTCAAGGATATGTCCTGCTGAGGTTCTGTATCATGTGCTGTCCCATCCCCAGGCTATGAAGACAAGGGAAGGCATTCAAAATGTTGGAAGACTCTTAAATCTCAAAAGACAGAGCGAGTTCTCCACTCACTTTGTGCAAGTGATCTGCCTGCAAAACCCAAGAATCCTTAAAGCTTCAACAACATCCAGATAACCCATTTCATCTCTTGAAGAAAGCAGAAAATGTCTCAGCTAACTACCAGCCGTTCCAACATCTATGAAGCATCTGCAATCTCCAGCTGGAAGAACACCAGAAAGGTGCATTAGGATGAATTAGTGTAATTGAAGGTGACAAGTGCTTTGACCCTCCAAGTTCAACAAAGAAGAAAGAAACTAAATACAGAAAACCTTACTGAAAAGAGGGAGAGGCACGAAAACCCATGGAAGATCAGCACTCACAGAGCAGCAAGGGCCTAAGAAAGGGTAGTAGATCAGGCATCTGAAAGGCTGAGATTAAACACATTTCATTTTCTGTTTCCTTCAGTCTCACATAGCAGATAGATGTGTGGTGTTGCATTGCGTGGGAACTGCTGAAGGACTTTGTTCGTGGTTTTGCCATTTGCCTCTGCTCTCCCCATCTGTGGTTTTCTTTCTTTTTTTAATAAGTGCATTCAGCTCTTCAATGTTTCTCAGATGGTGAAAGATGTTCTGAAAAGCTGAGAAATGTTTGTACTTCTTTAGCAGCTTCCAAGTTTTTTCATTGGTATTTCATTCTCTTGCTACACCATGGTAAGTTCCTGTCTCCATCTCTTTGCACCCATCTTGGTAGGTTTGCTTCTTCTCCAGAACTCCAGAACCAAACCAAGTGATACAACCACCTAAACCTGGTAGTCCCTTCTTTCGTTTTCAACACATATGCATTGATTCTGGACATCTGGATTTGGGGTTTGCTTTTTTTTTTTTTTTTCCAAAGCAAGAAAACTCTGCAGGCCAACAAATGGGAACAGAATGGTCAGCTCCTCAAAAACAAAGTTCAGGAACATCACACAGGGATTTAATTGCTCAGGAATAAGTTGGTATCATTCAAGTTTTCTGGTAGCACTGGCCATTTTACTGCAGACATGGGGTCTTCAACACAGGTTCCCCTCTCTGCATGTCTTGGTTGTCTTCTGAGAACCTTCCCTAGTATATCCTACAGGCAACAGTGCCAGAGTTTGTTTTTTAGTGAAAGTGACCATGTGTTATACCATGCCATGAGAGCATGAGCTGCTAAAAGGTGAGTTGGAAGGCTTCCAGACACATCCACCCACTCATTTTCATCCCTCCTCTGTGTGTTTCAGACTTGGAAAACTGTGAGGAAGGCTGGATCAAGTTCCAGGGCAACTGCTACAGGCATTTTGAAGAGAGGGAGACTTGGATGGATGCAGAGACCAGATGCCGACAACATCAAGCCCACCTCAGCAGTATCATCACCCCAGAGGAACAAGAATTTGTGAACAGTGAGTGCTGGGGCAGCCAGAGGCTGGGAGGAGTCCAACCATTGGACTCTGAGTCTATGGGCAGATTTACCAAAAAGAGTGTAAAACCACAATTTGCCCCACTGGTGCTCATATATATCCTAAAAAGCCTCATCCTCGCATGGGTGCATCCATGCACATGGCAAGTGGGGAGGGAAATGGACAAGTATGATATGAGGAAAATAAGGACATCAGGTGCTAGTGACTGGGAAGAAGCCAAACGATCCAGAGGTTCCAGGGCCAGAGACAATTGAGATGGCAAAGAAATGCTTTCCACAAGGTGTAGGGCAACCATGACCCATTCTTCTTTCCCCTTCTGCTCTTCCAGGTCATGCACAGGACTACCAGTGGATTGGCCTCAGTGACAGAGCTGTGGAGAATGACTTCCGCTGGTCTGACGGGAGCTCCCTGGTGAGCCTACAGCCCACAGCAATGCAGGCACTGCCTTTGGGTGGGGGGAAGGGCCCCATGAGTCACATGCTGAGTGCTTGGGTTGGACATTGAGTGGGGGCAGTAGGGCTTACGGTTTTTCCAAGCTAATAGTAAAGTTGGTCGGCTCCTGGACACCATCGTGGCAGAAATAACCAATATAGGAATAGTGCTGGCATCCCACGGTCTCTGCTAGAAAGAGGCATGGGCAAGGCAACAGCAGGATTAAAGGAGGAAGTGTGAGAGGGAAGGGCTGAACCTTAGGTGAAGGGCTTTTCTCTCTTGGCAGCAATACGAGAATTGGCGGCCCAACCAACCTGATAACTTCTTTTCGGCGGGGGAGGACTGCGTTGTGATGATCTGGCATGAGAAAGGAGAATGGAATGACGTTCCCTGCAACTATCACCTCCCTTTCACCTGCAAGAAAGGAACAGGTCAGCACCCTGTGCCATGCTGGCAAGGATGGGGGACTCAGGCAGTGGCTGTGGGACTGGAGCAGAGTCATGTGAACGTGGGTTTTGTCACTGCAAAGGGTGGTCAAAGAGGTGGAAGGAATTAGAAATAGAAGCTGGACAAGGCTCTAGAAGAAAGTTTCACAAGGACTTGAAAATAAATAAGATGAGCCATCAAGGATGGGGATTCAACATCCCCGGGTAGAGTCATACCCTGTCTGCATCATCACTCCCACAATGCCAGTTCCATGTCCTCCCACAGACACAGATATCTATTGTGATGCTCAGCTCTCCCTGCCTTTCCAGGAGGCAGGAATGGAGCACAGAGGCAGACCCATGCTTAATTTCAAGGCCCATCACAGAATTCCCATATCCCCCTGTGCTAAATTTTGTGGACAGAGGCAATCTCGAAGGGAGTTAAGGTTTTATCCACGGGGAGAGTGACAAGGCTGTGCATGCCCAGCCTGTACTGGGCAGGCAGGAGCTGCCCGGGTGTGAGCTGCCAGCTCAGCTGGGCACGACCCCTCTCACTCTTCGTGTCTCTGCCCATCTCCTGCAGTGGCCTGTGGGGACCCCCCTGCGGTGGAGAATGCCAGGACCTTCGGTCGGAAGAAGGAACGCTATGAAATAAACTCCATCGTGCGGTACCAGTGCAACCAAGGCTACATCCAGCGCCACGTGCCCACGATCCGGTGCCAGCCCAACGGGCAGTGGGAGGAGCCACGGATATCCTGCCTAAACCGTACGTTTCGGTCCCTTTACCTTCAGGTTAGGGCTGATGCATCCCTGCAGCTGAGAGAAGGAGCTGGGAATAAGGGGGGCATTGCCTTTGTGTGCAGGGTAGATCCAAGCCAGGCAGAAGGTGATATCATGGTTCCCTTGACTTCTTGAAAGCTTCCCCATGATAAGGCCATGGAAGCTGACATGTTCTGGGCAGGTGTGGACCACATCAGCTGGCTGGAGGGACAGTCTGGGCAATTCCTGCCCTGAAGACTCCTCCACCAAGGCAGAGTAGGGTCAGCTCCAGAGCCAGGAAAGGGCAACAAGTTGACGACCAACAGCCCAGTCCACTTAAAGACAGAAAAATAAATGGCTTCTCAGAGGGTAAATTTCAGCACCACCTGCATCAACAGAGAGAATAGAAGCTGGGAGCTGTGGTTGCCCAAGCCCTTCCCCAGTATCCCCCTGCCCTGGGAGCAGACAGGAGTCCTGAGGCAGAGATAAGCCAAGAGACAGGGCTGGGCTCCTGACTCTCCTCCTGTCAGGCCTCCAGCTGATGACAGCCAGCCTTTTCCCACTGGTGTTCCAGCCCACTTCCAGGCCTGCCTACACCCCTGTTCCATCCCTACTTGCCTGCAGCTTCCCAATAATTTTATTGGCCTCAGACAAATCCCATTCATCCAGTGGTCTCCTTGCCAGGTTCAGGTCCAGCTGGGGAATTGCAGATAAGGCAGATTAAGCAATGGTCCCACAGCCAGGGAAAGTTGATATGGGCTTGGAGGACAAACCTCTGCCCCAGGGAGGAGATGAAAGGAGGAGAGATGGAGGAGGTGTCCAAGCCAAGGGCGGCTGCCTGGTGCAGTCCAAGAAGCTGAGTCCCTTGGCTCTGCTGTGGATCTTGAGAGCTGCTGGCTGGCTGCTCCCCACATGGACTGCCAGCGATCAAGAGACCTTTTCTGATCCCAGCCAGCTTTTGCTGCTTCCACCAAAACCCTCCTGCAATTATCGCACCAGAGCGGTTGCCAGCTTCCCGGGAAACGGTCAGCAAAGATCAGGCAGAAACCTTGTCGCTCCCTGCCAGCCAGATGGGGCTGTTTCCCCATGTGCCCTGAGTACATCCCATTGCTAAGCGATGCTGGGATTACGGATTGAGGAGAGACGGGCAGGGCAATGCCCGCTCCACCAGCAGAGCTGCCCTCCCGGCCGCGCACAGGGAAGGGATCCGCGGAGATGATGCTCCTGCCCAGGCTCCCGCGCAGCACCGGGCACCTTCTCCCCCGGGAGGAAGCAAACCCCGTGTGCAGGGCGAGAGAAGGGCTGATTGTCCGTGTGCGGGCGGGCTGGCGCCGGGGCACACGCAGCGCTGCCTGCGGCTGCCCGTGTTTTCCCAGAGAGCCGGGGGCCGGGGAGCCCAGAGCGGGACAAGCAGCGTCTCTGTCCTGGCTCCTGCCAACAAGGTGCCTTTTCTTCTCTTTCACAGCCTCCAGCTACCAGCGCAGGCTATACAAGAGGAGCCCCAGGAGCCGGTCGAGACCCAGCGGCAGCGCCGTCCACAGACCCACCCATTAGAACGGGGCCATAGACCGAGGGGGAACGCGAGAAAGAGATTTTTAACGGAACAGTTATATTAACAGAGTCGATTTCTTCTTCTTCTTGTTGCTTTTTTTGTCATATAAGGAAAAAAATTAT
>JAWWEU010000017.1:8107428-8227201 GCA_035583155.1 Acropternis orthonyx
CCGGTTCCAATTATCTCCGTGCCTTTGGGGACAGGGAGGGGGGGTGGGTTTGCAGAGGGCAGGGGGGTTAAGTTAAATAATAAAGATGATTATTTTTTCCTGACTTTATCCACGAACAATGTAATTATTTCTGTTATTTAATCTCCAGGGTGAACAGCACCTTTTGGGGTTTTATTTTTATTTTTTTTTCCAGAATCCTTTTACTGCTGCAGCACGTCAGGGCGGGTGGGGAGGGCCAGGGGGCTGTGGTGGAAGGAACTGTGAGAGGAGGCAGGCGAGGGGATGCTGAGACCCAGGACCTAGGTGCTGGGGGCTGTGGCCCCTCTCTGCTTCCCCCTCTGCAGTGCAGTGCCCGTTCCAGGACGATGTGCTCTTTCCAGGGGACCGTGCGGGGCACCAGCGTTCCCTGCACCTATTTATATTTTTGAACATATCCTATTTTGAAAGAATGATAAATAATAAAGAGAGTGAAATCGGAATGGGCACTTTGTCAGTGTTGTTTTTTTTAGGGAAGGGGGACACCTCTGTAGGCTGGGAGGAGAAGGAGTTTGCCATAGCAAGGCAGCAAGGAACTAACAGGAGCCCAAACAAGGTGCTGCAGGCTACACATGGCTCAGGCCCAGCCAGCACCCAAGGGTGCAGCCCTGGGGACAATGGAGGTGGGAGGGATATTCCAAGTCCCAGCTTAAGGATCCTGGAGTACAACACTGCCTTCCCTGTTCAGCTCCCACCTCAGAATGGGGTTAACCCCCATGCCCCAAACCCATCTAAAACCCATGGCCAGCAGGAACTGCTTCACCTTCCAGCTTTCAGTTGATACACAGGGGGTTAATTACCATTCATTAATGAGGGAACACAAGGTCCTTGTAGGAGCTTGGCTGGGCACAGGGTGGAGCCAGCAGTAGTAAGACAATGCTCAGCCAAGGATGAGACAGTTCCAGGAAACTTGCTAGGGATTCCCAAATCCTTTCTCAGTGGTAGACACCCTCCCTTGTATCGGGAGGGAGACGGACAGCCACGTCACTCCAGGGCTTTCTCCATTTTATTAGAAGACGTCCAGGAAAATACATCTTTTCATAAACAAATGATCAAAGAAGAAGGCACCAGAATTCAAGTGCAGTCCAGGCAACGGGCACACGGAGATAAGGCACTGGTGCTCCCGCAGGGACAGGCACAATGGCATCCTTCAGCGGGACAGGGATGGGGCTGGAAGAGGAGCCAGGATGCAACGGAGACGCCTGCTCTCCGCTTTGGCCAAATCCAGCTTTGCCTCACTCCTACCTTGTGAACTCAGGGGCAGGACCAGCCTGGAAGGGCAGGCGGGTGTTGGTGACAGGAAGGGGTCATGACCCATGGGGTGGCAGGGCCAAGTGGGGTAGCAGCTGTAGCCCATGGGGATCATCCTCACACACATCCCATGACAGGGACTTCCGCACTGCCCAGCTGGCAGCTACCCCAAGCAGCTGCATGTGCCAGCTGCTGAGCAAGATGAGGAAAATATAAAGGAACAAAACAAAACAAAACAAAACAAAAAGAAGCCTCCCCCCCATCCCACCTCCCCCCAGTCACCCTAAAACAGCCCTGGGAAATGCCCAACAACAGGCACTGTCAGGCTGGAAACATCCTTCTTCCAAGAAGGATCTCTCCTGGATCCTTATCTCTCCTTGTAGCAGAAGACCCCAAACCTGCCCTTGCTGGGGAAGCCGAAGCTGCGGACACCAGGCTCTGTGGGGCCACAGTTGGGTCGGGGCTTGACAATGGGGTAGCGGACACTGCCATCTGCCAGCCAGCCAGCATTGCAGTGGTCCAGCCCCAGGAACTTCCAGGCAGAGTAGAGATGCCCCACACGGGCAATCTCAGCCCCTGCATCCTGGCAGCTCTGCTTGGCCTCCTCCAGCGACATCCCATCAAGTTGGTCCAGGTAGAAAACCTCTCCTAGGAGGGAGAGAGGAGCATCAGTGCTGAGCATCATCCAGAGCATCCCTGCCTGGAACATCCCAATCCAGGCTGAGTCCTGTGCCCTAAGGGGGAGGGATGCACACCATCTTCCCCAGGGTACCAGCCCCCACCCGTGGCCCAGCACCCACCTCTGAGCGCAGAGGAGAAGCAGAAGGCATCGAAGCGGTGGAGGTGCCGGTGGCGTGGGCCGTAGCTGCGGATACCTGGGGCGAGGTGCACCCCACCGCAGGGCTTGCGGGGTAGCCGGATGGGGTACTGCACAGTGCCATCAGCCAGCCAGCCCGCGTTGCACCAATCCAGCCCCTCGCTCCAGGCCTGGAAGAGCTGGTTGAAGTTGGCGAGGATGGCACCTTGCTCCTGGCACACTTGCTCGGCTTCGTGGAAGTTGAGCCTGTACTGCCCGCGGGGAGGCTGGTAGGGGAACACAATGCCTGGAGGCAGACAGGACGCTCAGCTGGCTCCGTGGGCAGCCCACCTGCCCCAAGCTCAGTCCCAGCAGGACATGCAGGAGTCCCTGACCCATCCCAAATTCAGGCTCTGAGACAGGGACCACCCCAGCGTGGCAGAGCCCAAGGTTCAGGAATGCCGGGATGGGGCTGCTCTGGGCATGCAGGAGCCAGCAGTGAGTTGCCAGCGACATCTGGTGGCACTGGGACACAGGGGCCCCTCATAGGGACAGCACCTGCATATACAGGGATGCACAGAGTTGCAGGGACCACCACCAGTGGGTCATATAGACCACAGTCCTGGGGACACACAGACAGTGGTCCCAAAGAGGCATGGACCACTCCTGCGGGGATGAAGATATCACTGTCATGGGATGCTTAAGCTACAGGAATGGGGATGCATAGGCTACGGGGACAGGGACACAAGGAGCAGTATCATAGGGACATATGGGCCACGATCCCAAGGGCCACCAACATGAGGTTGGATGGACCAGAGAACCATGTGCACCACTCACAGGGACCAGTGGGAACAAGACACTGGGAGGCAGGGCCAAGGGGATGGGCAGAGGCAAGCAAGAGGGACATTTCCACAGTTCTGAGCTTGGCAGCAGGGTCAGAACTGAGTCAGGTCCCTCATGGAAAGTGAGCAAGAGGGGCTGGACCAGTCACCAAGGTTCATCACAAGAGGCAATGGGATACCTAGTGCTGGGAGGGGACAGCTGGACATGATGTATCACAGTGGGAAGATGGGTGGGTAAAGACAGGAAATGCTGTGGCCATGGGGTCACTCCCAACTCTGACTCCACAGCAGCACCCTCAGTGTCCCAGCTGTGCAGACTGCTTTGGGCTCACTCACTACTGAGACCTCACAGTCAGACAGTTCCAAGACACCATCCCAATCACACCAAGCATCCCAGCCCCTTTCTGCCCACAATAGGGCTCCCTGAACCCCTTGCCTTGCTATGTCACTGGCTTGGCACAGAGGGTCACGTGGTCCCCAGTGTGCCCCCACCTTGCAGACGGAGGTCCACAACATCACTCTCATCTTCCAGCCCGTCGATGACCTCACAGCGATATTTGCCGTCATCCTTCAAGTGCACATCGCTGATGACCAGCGAGGCCTCGTGCTGGCTGGCCTGGCGGATGTGCGCACGGCCCTTGAAGTCCCCGAAGGCCACGTAGGTCTTGCCAATGGCCACCATCACATCCTGCTCCTTGGTGTAGTCGTCCCGCAGCTTGGACCACTTGATGCGGATTTTGCGCTTGTCTCCCAGGTCGGGTTCATAGCGGTAGTGGCAGGGCAGGGTGACATTGGCACCGTTGTAGCTGTAGACAGGGTCCTTGGAGGTTTCCACCACCAGTTTGGCTCCATTGAAGTAATCCACTGGGGACAGGGAAGGCAGGCAGGATGCACAGGTCAGGATCCAGGGCCGAGCAGTGTCCCCAGATCTTCCATCCAGCCACCACCTCTTCTACCATGAGCATGCCCTGAGCATCCCTGGAGCATCCCTGACTGCTCCTCTGGGCCCCACATCCCCCCAAGAGATGGGTTGCAGCCCCACCCAGAGGCGGGATGGACTTCAGCCCCCTAAGACAGCCTGCCAGCGGCCCTTATCCCCAGCATACCTTTGTCCTGCCCATTGCCCATGTCGTTCATGATGTGGTTGTAGTAGAAGCCGTTGTAGAAGGGGTGGTGGGAGCCACTGACCAGCTGCAGCAGGGTGGCCTCCAGGAGCAGCAGGAGTAGCAGCATGTCTGGAAAGTGAGCCCAAACTCTGAGCCCGGGCTGAGGAATGCAAGGAGAGAGGTGAAAAGAGTCAAAGCAGCTCGCCTGCCTGCAGGGGAGGGTGCTGGCAACACGAGCCGTGCCCCGAGACCTGCCCCACAGCCGGGGCTGCCAATCCCCTCCCTCCTCATCTTCCCGCCTGGGTCACACCACACACCAGCGCATTCGCCGCTGCTGCCCTTCGGGGCTTGTGGAGCGCCTGGCCCGGAGGGGAGTGCTGAGACCAAACTGGGGAGGGGACGGCTGGAGAAAAGGGATCCCAGGGTGTCCTTTGAACAGGGAGCACTGGGAAAACATCATGCAGGGGTGCGGCAGGGAAAGAAGCCCCACTGTAAGTAGCAAGCTCGGTTTGCAGAGGCAGCGGAGCGTGCAACCCGACCGAGGAGGTGGGGAAAGGGTTCAGGCTGCCTCCGCTGCTCCAGCTCTGGACAAAACCCAGCGGCACTCGCCATCCTGGCCAAGGACCCATGACTCTGACCCAGGGCTGCCGCTCTGCACCACAGACATGACTGGCATCGACCCCATGCAACACATTTCGCTCCTAAACCACATCCCAGGGGTGGGAGCAGCCCGGCTGCCTGCACAGTGCCAGAAACCTGCACTGCCCAGAACTCTTGGTGCCTGGGCACCGATGGGTGCCCTGCATGGGGTTTAGCCGGGGTGCTCCCAGGACTAGCTACTTGTGAGCATTCCCAGAGCCGGCAGAGGGGGCCCGGTACTCAGAAAGCCTCCGGCAGACCCCCTCCAACGTCGGGAGGGGTCTGACATTTGTGCCCTGCTTCGACAAGGTTTACGAGTGCCTGGAAATGTGCCCCGGGCCAGAGGACTGTGGGAGAGCCGGTGCTCAGCCCCGGCAGGGTCCGATACGGGGTCCGGTGGTGATCACCAGGGACCAGGGCGTGCAACTGGCCGCTCTCACCACAGGTTGCTCACTCTCTGACTCTCCTCTGCGGGCAGTGCCACTGCTCACCGTGGGGTGCAGCCCGTGCTTGCCACCCACTGGGACTGCAGAGCCGGTGCCCGAGGCACGGGGTGCTCCCGCTGGAGCAGGAGCAAATCCCGGAGCCGGCACAGCGCTGAGCGGCGCTGCCGGCACCGGATCCGCAGGCAAAGCGCCACGTGCTGCCCACGCGCCCCTGGGTGGGCTCGAGGCACTGCAGCTTTACACATCGGTTTGCGGGGCACCAGCCCCGCTCCGCCGGTACCCCAATGCCTGGTGACACCCCCCCACAGAGCCCAGCATTGCAGTGACATGCTGGAGGCCCGGCGTCTTCAACTGCAATGCCAGCGAGCGTCGTGTTGCAGCACCCACTGCAGCGATGTCTGGCACCTTCTGCAGTGATGCCCGGCTCCCTCCGTGGCGATGCCATCCCTCCCTGCCCTCCAGGGAAGCAGGGTGCCCACTGCCCCGGGGTGCCAGCCCTCCCCAGTCCCGGTTCTGGGGCCAAACCATACTCACGCTGGTTGCGGGCAGACTGCAGGCAGGCGTGCAGGCGGGCTACAGGCAGATGCACTGTGTTTAGGGCTCTTTGCAGGGCTGAGAGGAAGCAGCTCCAGGGCCTGCCTCTTAAAGGGAAACACACGCTTTCCCAACCCCCTGCTCGCAGCCCAGAGCTGAGGTGGGTGTCCCCAGCCCCCTGCCTGCCCACTGTGCCAGGGTGATGGCCCCGCTGTGTGCCCACATGCTGCCCCCACACTGTTAACACACCTCACCCGTGATGTGCCAGCTGCCCACCTTGCCCCTAACTTGTTAGGGACAGCAGTGGGGAGCAAGGTGCCCCATTGGGACTGGTGGGATCTTGTGATGCTCCATGCAAAGCCCTGGCGAGGTCACAGTGCAGCGGGAGAAGAGACATCCCTTGTCCCGCATACAACTGGGGAGACTCGCTGTGATCCCCAGGTAAAGGTGGTGTCCAGCACACATGTGGCAGGAGCACCGCAGGCACAAGCAGCTTGGGACAGGTAGGTTATGGCAGAGGGTGATCTGTGCCAGAGATGTGCAGCCTGCCTGCTCTGGGAGTCAGGAGAGGCTACTGAGTTGCGAGGTTCAACCTCTTCAGTGTCTGCTTGGGGCTGTGTGGACAAAGCAGAGGCACAGAATCCAGGGTGAAAGCTCTGGGGTGCCCAGTTGCACCGATGTGAGGGGGCATCATCCCTAAACTTGGATGATGCCCTCCATGCCACCTCCCACTGGCACACAGACACATGCAGACCCAGCTCCAATAGCCCCAGATCGAGCCCTCAGGAAGGGCAGCACGGCGGCAGCACAGCCGGGGGATAGCGGTCAGGGAGTGGACAGTGGGGCCGAACACATGAAGGAATCACAAAGCCGCGTGTGCCCTGACCCATCGACCCTCTGTCCCAGCCCGGTGCGCTGCTTCACCCCCTACTTTGTTGTTTTATGGCAAGGAAATGAGGCATGGGGGCCCCGGTCAGGCTCTTGCCGGCGCGCAGGATGGCTTCAAGCCGGAAAGAAAACAACTCGTGTAAAAATAAACTGCCCCGAGGCTGGCTGCGGGGTGAAGGGGGCCAGGACCCCTTTCTGACAGCCCCCCACTGTGGAGCGCTCGGGGTGCGATGGTGTCTGCCCGACGCCGCCACACTGATAGGGAGCAGCCGGCAAGGAAACGGCGTTATCTGCCGGCAGCGCCGGCACGGCAGCCCGCGGTCCCCGTGGGGAGCCCCGACCGGGGATGGCCGTGGGACACGGGGTCTGAAGGCACTGCTCCTCCTTGTTCTCCTTGTCCCTGCACACCCACCGGGCCCGCCAGCCCTCTCCAGGGAGGGACGCAGTGGAGCCGGGCTGCCCGTGGACATGGGAGTGTGACGGCCGGGCACGCCGCCTGCTCGCCTGGCCGGAGCAGCCTGTCCCGCAGCCCACAATGGAGGGGCAATTACATCTCCCGGCACGGGGCCACGGCGCTGCCCTGCGTCCCTGGTCCCCCCCAGCCCTGCCCCTTGGCTAGAGAAGGCGGTGGGCTGGCATCCCATCTGCATCTCGGTAACTAGTGACCCCCTGCAGTCGCTTGCCCAAGTTGTCCGTGTCCCAGTAACCCAGCGACTGGGATGGTTCCCTCCACCCCCTGCTTGTGCAGACAGACGGACAGCCCTGTCAGGGCACGGCGCTCCCTGGCATGGATGTCCCATTGTTCCAGAACCGAGGAACAAGCCCCACAGTGTCCTGTGCTGCCTGCGCTGCCTGCACCACTGTGACTGCCAGCACCCATCCTCTGCCCTGCCTGAGGAGGGGAGCAGCAGCAGCAGGGAAGGGGACAGGAATGCTTTTGTGCATCTCTTTTCAACAACGGCTCAAGGCTCACCTTTGGCCATGATGCTTGTGTGAATGCGGCCAACGATGCCTCTCCCTCCTCCTAGTGAACAGGCAGCATGGGGAAGGACCTGGCTACCAGCAGCCCCTGAGGGAAAAGGAAATCTCTTCACTCCTTACCACCGGGGTTATTTTTGACACTTCTGGGATGATCCCATATTTGTTTTCTGCTCCCTGAGAAGGACCCTGGGTCGGACCACAGGTTTCAGAGTAAGCAAAGCCGCACAGGGTCAGTGTAGAGCTATGACCCAGGAGCACATGTTTAGGGCATGTGTTTAGGGCTGGCTGAGATTTTGGCTGAACAGGAGCCATAAACATGTCATCCTTGTCTTCCCTGCCTCAAAGCCAGCGGCTGACAGCTCTGCTGTGGCCCCATCAGACAGATTTATCCATGAAATGCCACTGGCACTGGATGATTCCAGCAGAAACCTGTTGTCAAGGCTGAAACTCGGGAGGAACACTCACATTACTGGTAGCATAGAGGAGGCTGTGATCTGTGCTGGGCTTTCCGGGTGGCGGTGAGAGGATGCTCTCCCTGACGGCTGCTTCCTGAGGAACCAGCTCAGAGCAGCTGGCAGCAGAGGCAGCCGAGTCAGCAGGCAGCAGGGTGCCACAGCGTGCCGGCCATCCTGGCCTTCCTGCTGCTCCAGCAAGCCGGCTGCATCCGGGAAGAGCATCCAAGAGATAGGGACAAGCCATGAGGGGCTGTGCATGGTATGGAAGGCACCCTGGCTCTCACCAATGCCCCCATCTGGGGGCTCCAGAGAAGGAAGGAAATGCCACAAGGCTGGGAAGAGGCTCAGCATCCACCAGAGGGGCTCACTTGTGGGGTCGCAGTGGGCAGAGGGGCAGCAGCCAGTGCTTGAAGATGCATCCCCTGCTCTGACGTGCAGCATCTGCTCCCATCACCCTCCTTACAGAGCCTCTGCCGTGTCTCTGGCTCAGGGCTGTCTTGGCTGGACTCAAAACAAACAGCTCTTATCTCAGCACCAGCTTCCCAGTGATAAGGGTGGCATGTCTGGAGGTGAACCAGGCAGACTGTCCCCCCTGTCCCTGGCTCTAGCTGTGGCTGCTATTTGTCACCAAGCAGCCACAGCCACGGTGAATTTAGCCACATCTCGGCAAGGAGACCCCCCATGGGTGCCTGGGGCTGGCACCCATGGTGTAGGCAAGAGTCCACCTCCCACGGGCAGGGCCCAGGATGGGGATGCCAGGCCAAGCAGGACACTGCTGGCAGCAGGAATGTGGATGAAGGTTGTCCACAGCTGTGGAGAGAGAGAGCTGTGGTGGGATGGAGGTGGTCCTTGGCCATTCGTGACAACCTCAGGGGTCCCTGCCCAGTGTTGCAAAAGATTCTGGAGAGGACCAAATCTTCCCTGCTCTGTTCACTACAATGTTCCTTCCCTGCAAGGGACCCCATCCTCAATGCAGGGGGATCCTGCTTCAGCAGCATCCATCCCTTAGCCCTGCCCAGGAAGGGTCTGCTGGGAGCATCTCTGCGGCCAGCCCTAGCAAAACCCATAGCTCCCTCCAGTCCTGGGAGCATGCTGGGGTGCTCAAGCCGATCTAGCTCCAAGCTGGGGTATTTGCCACAGGATCAAAGCCAAAGGAGGAGACACAGGGTGTGGGGTGCTGATAGAGGCTTCCCCTCCCCAAGTCCCATCCCACTGCGCCTGGCCAGCTGCGAGCACAGGCTCCAGCAGCTGTGACAGGGCGGAGGCAGCAGGGAAGATGAGCACAAAGCCCTGATACCCTGTTTTTTAGACAGGGAAGGGAGCTAGGAAGATCTGTGAAAGCAAGAGGTGGGGGGTCAGCACAGCAGCTAGCAGACCCCCAGCATGGAGGCACTGGGGGGCTCAGAGAGGATCCTGAGGGATCACTGGACCTGCCAGGCTTTGGAAGATGGCTCTCAGGGAGGCACAGAGCAGACAAGCCAATGGTACCAAGGTTTCAGCTGGTTTTAATACTGTCAAAAACACTCCAGAGCGGGGCTGCTGCCACCATCCCACCCAGGCTCCCTTGGCCCTTGCCAAAGTGAACCCACTGCCAGCCCGGCCCCACGGCCGCTTCAGATCCCAGCAGGCTGGGGACACATTGCTGCCAGCCCAGGACCACCTGCCCACACTCCCACCTGCCGGTGCCAGGTCTCACTCATCTCCTACTGCTAATCCTGAGGGCTCGAGCATTGCAAGAGGCTCCTCTCCACCCCACAAAAAGGGAAAAAAAATCAGGTTACAAAAAGGGTCTTGGCACAGCTGGACCTGCTGCATTTGGGTGGTTTAACTACCACCTTTCCCATCTTTTTTTCACGTCCTTGTGGCTTACAAACCATCCATTCCCACTAGCAGATCACAGTCCCCCTGGTCACCACTTGCCTCTGGGGGCAAGGAACCTCCAGACACCCCAAACTAAACTGCAGTAAGCTGGTGTTGGCAGCAGTGCTGAGACTCGGGAGGATGCTGGAGCTGGTACCCCAGGAAGGGGAACGGGGAGTGCCTGCCAAAATGCCAGCCGTGGCGCCTGGTGGAGCGCCCAGCAGGTAGAGCCACCAGCAGGGACCAAGTGCCTCTTGATAGGAGCCATCTCATCACTCCACTTGCACTATGCAGTGCTGACACCACAGGCAAGGATATCCAGGGCCTGGCAAAATGGGCAGGGGACAACAGCTGAGTTTTTCCAGAGGATTTTCAGAGTCCCTACTTGTGGACGTGCAGGCAGCAGGAGGGACAACGGAGGCTGCAAGCCTGACATGCCTGCCCTAAGCCCCTGAAAATTGCTGAGCCCCAAGTAGGGGCAGGCAAGGGACTGCCACTGGCTGCAGCCTCTCTGTTGAAAGCAGAAGCAAGAAGAGGAAAATTTGTCCCCAAGTTCAGCTGGGAGTATACAACCAAGCCCTGATTGCAGGACAGGGTTCCCTGGCAAAGCCCCATTTGCAGGATGGGGTCCCCCAAGGAAGCTCCGGTTACAGGAGAGGGTGCCCCAGCCCAGTCCCACTTGCAGGAGGGGGTCTCAGCCCTGCCTGGCACAGCAAAAGGGCAGGAGCCACCCCCTTATCCCCCCTGCAAGGGCCCTGTAAAGTGCAGTGCTGCAGTCCCAGCACCAACGTGGGGCAGGGGAGCCCTCTCAGCTGCCTCCCGAGTGTGGGGACATGGAGAGGGGGGTTTGAGGTCAGAGCAGGAGTGGGCAAGGGACAGGCAGGGCGCAGGCTGGGCGACGGGGAAGAGTAGCCCCGTCCTTCCTCCCCATGCTCCTACTCATCACAGCCCAGCAGCTCCACGCGCAGGGTGATGCGGTTGTGCCAGGCCACGGGCAGGATGCGGACAAAGCGGGCGTAGAAGGGCACATCAAACACATTCTTCTTGTGTGAGTAGTTGTCACTGTTGCCATGGAAGATCTAGGAGGGGAAAGGTGGGTGTCAGCACCACTGAGACCTCCCCACCACCACCCATCCCTCCCCACCGTGGCATCCTTGAGCCCTGGGAGGTCACTGCCCACTTTGCCCTCCCCACACCCACCTTGGTGCTGTTTGTCTGGCCATCCCGGTACAGGGTCCAGGAAGTGCCATTGTCACTGTAGGCCACTTTGTAGGCTGCCACATACTGGATGTGCCCAAAGTCACGGGCTCCTTGCGTGATGATTCCCGTCACCTTCTTCTGGTCCCGGAGGTCAATCTGGCACAGAGACAAGGCTCGTCACAACTCCTTTGCAGGAGTGGTGGTCCCACCCTACAGCACCCTGCATGTTCCAGAAGCACCCAGGATGAGCCAGCCCTCGGTGGTCAGGAATGGAGAAAACACCACTCAACCCCCACCCCAATGCCAGAGCAACTCACAAACACTACCGTGAAATATTTGATCCTTCAACACTCACAGCTTGCCACAAAGCAATCAAAAGTGGGAGCAAACCCACCATCTCAGCTCTCTTGCCCACCCCTGCCCACCTCCACATTTTTTGCTGAAAACATCAATGTGGGAATGACAGTAAAAAACCTCACTTCAAAAAAAAAAAATAAAAAAGGATTCCCAGGGGAAATTTATTTCCACTGGAAAATAATTCTGGATGAGAAAATACGCCGTTCAGCACAGGCTGACATTTGGGTTCTGAGTGAGATGGTTTACTCTGCCACACTGCACTACTGCTGCTGGCACAGGGTAAACTAGCAAAGGAGCTGAAAGTCTCCTTAATTCAGTTCTTTTCCCATGCTCATCAAGGGTAATTCCAGTTATACAATCTAAATCCTGAGTGTATATGTAAATCTATACACACATACACAAACAGACAGTCTGTGGTGCAACAGCCCAATTCAGCGTGTCATCCCGACCCCATCAGCCAATGTCTTGATAAGCTGGTTCATTTACGGCTGTGAAGCAGCTGCTTTTAATCATTTCCCAAATAAAAAGCAGGACAAATATCTAAACTGCTTTGTCCTATTATGTCATGGAATCATGTGAAAAGTATAAAAACAGGGGAGGAAAGGAAACCGAGAAGGAAATTTCAAAACTATTTGTTTCCATTCCAGACTGAGAAGAGAAAAGCAAACCTGATTTTTTCCTGCAAAACAGAAACATGGTGTTCTGGGCAGCCAGAGGGTCGTGGGATGGTCACCCCAGGCTGGGATGGCATTTCCTCAGAGGGTGATGCAGAATTGGGATGCTGTATGCTTGATGCACCCCACAACGAGGTTCAGAGACAGCATCCCCCTGTCCCTTTGGGCACTGATGTTTCTGACCCAGAGCTGCAGGACTGCTGTTAAAACCTGGGGCTGTGGTCCCATCCTGACCTGTCCCTGTGATACCAGCTCGGGGAGTGCCCCACAGCAAGGCTCTGGCCACACCATGCCAGCAGCTCTGCCCCATGTTTCCCACCATGCCCATACTCCTTCCAGCCACCTCAGCACAGGAGGTGGCCCCAGACACATCTGCAGGAGGTGGGGAGGAGACAGGAGGTTGCAGAGGGAGGTCCCAGAGACCCACCTGCAGCCACTCAGACTGGCCATTGTGGAGTGCAGTCCAGGCGTTGGTTTTGCCCGTCATGTCCAGGCGAGCATAATGGGGTTGCCAGGTAAAGGCATCAATGCCCCAGGTCTTGTAGACACTGGAGGCTGTGATCTGCTGGTCGGAGATCAGGCGGGATTTCATGCCCAGAGGCTCCGAGCAACCTGCCGTGTTGAAATACACTGTAACACAACAGTTTACACAGGCAGTGAAAAGGAAAGAGTCCACGGCACCCGACTCGAGCAAAACCCCTCAGTCCTGCCAGAAGCCATCCCCACATTCCCGTGTTTCCACTGCCCGGAGCAGCAACAGTGCCAGACAGGGAACTGCTCAGCTGCTTTTTCCCAGGATCTTTAGCTCCAAGCTATTCCCTGGCTCACAGTGCCTCCTGCTGCAGAGACGAGCAGATGTCCCCACAGCACAGCACAGCCTGGAATAGAGAAAGCTTTGGCAGAAGGCAGAGGAGGATGTTTTCACCAGTGAAGAGAGCAACGCGAAGACATTACCAGCCAAAAGCATGGATGGCACCGCTCCCACACAGAAACAGGACAGGACACAAGCCCCCACAGAATCCCACTCCCACACCAACATGCGAGTCCCGCTCGGCTGCTGGGGACATGCCACAGGGCAGGAATGTGGGAGGCACAGGGAAAGGGCTCACACCTCACATTTCCCAGAGGACTTTGATCTTCTCGTGCTTTTCACGCTCTCCAGCAGGAAAAGCAGTCGGTTCACAGTTCAGACAAGGAGGGAGCACAATAAAAAGTCCTGGCTTGGCAAGGTGTTAGTAGAATGAGAATGCAGCTCAGGCTGGCTGAGCCAGTGGGATTAACAGCTTGCGCTCCCCAAACACACCCTCCTGGCGTTTCCAGGCATCAGCCTGAGGGGGAAAAAGCACCGAAAAATCCCTTGTCCTGGGGAATCAGAACCAGGACAAGGGGTGCTGCCCTGTGCTGTGTCACCCCCTGCCCTGCGGCCCCTGGGAGCAGGGAGAGCCACCAACATTTACCGTTCATCTCGCAGCCGATAAGCTCAAAGCGCAGCGTGCAGGCACGGCGGCACATCACGGGGTAGATGCGGATGAACTGGGCCGTGATGGGAGGGTTGAACATGTTGGTCTGCATGGTGCCGTAGTCCATGTTCCCCTCAAAAACCTGCAACAGTGAGCAGGGCTGAGTGGCACGGCCCTCCCACAGCCTCCTGCATCAAACACCTTGCACAGAAGACGGACAGACCTCAGCAATGCCAATGGCAAAAGGGCAGAGAGGGGGAAGCTGGGCTCTGCTTTCATGCCCTGGAGCAATGCATGACTTTGCAGCAGCTTCAACACTCTCAACAGAGTTTTGCAATTGTCCCTATTTCATCCTCACCCCCACAGAGCCACACATGCAGCAACACCCACTCCCTCCCACTACCACAATGCTCTTTGAATCATGACAAGCATAGAGAGGTGGCTTGCTTCTTTCTTTTTAACACAACAAACAGAGTCAAGTCATGTTTCTATGCATTTTTTTCCACTGATGCAGAAACAAGAGGAATTTTTCTTTCTTTTTAAAGCAAAGCAAATACTCCCAACCATGCCCTGAACGCTCAAAAACCAACCAGGAGACACTTGCCATAAAGAATTGAGAGGGGAGAGCACTGCAATCTGTAAGTACTCCTGCTTTGAGAGACACACTCTTGACTCGTGCTTGGTGCAGCACTGAGCTACCCAAGCTGTTCAGCAGCACGCCCAGACCATTCCCAGTTTCCGCAGTGTGTCACTGATAAAGATATTATCTGAATGACCTAAATACGTCAGTGCTGCTTCTTTGATTATTATTATTATAATTGAAGAGAGGCAGAGAGTACTGCTCAGCACTGGAACTGCCTGTGCCATCTCACTGCCAGCATGGTTCCCAAGGTTGCCCCAGGTTCAAAAGCATTTTCCCATACAAGGGGACAGTTTGGGATGCAGCTCACAGCCACTCCAGCGCTGGGTGGGGGGAGCTGGGACATCCCCTGTGCAGAGCATTGCAGCCCACCTTGTCTACGTCCTGCTTCTCATCCTTGATGAAGGAGAACTCCCGCCCGTCCAGGCTGTAGGCGACTTTGTAGGCGCGGACAAACTCCTGCTGCCCCACACGACGCGCGCCCTGCGTGATGATCCCGCTCAGCCGCATCTTCCGCAGCAGGTTGGCCTGTGGAGGGGAGGAGGATGAGCCGGGCATAGCATGGATGGAGTGCACAGCCCCTGTACCCACCAGCACCAGCAAGCCTGGATGGGAGAATGGACTCATGCTCAGCATCGGGACTGGGAGAGAGGTTGCCCAGGGTGCTGTGACTTCCTCCAGGCAAAAGCCCTCCATCCCTCCAGCCTTGCATCCCACAGTGGGCAGACCAAGGATCACCACCCCAGGTTCCCATCTTCCTCCAGCAGACTTGCCTTCTCCAGGCACATCGCAAGATGCCCCTGGGTGGAACTTGCTGCAGAAATTTAGTCCTGCATTTGCCACCAGGAGCAGGGAAATCCTGTGACAGCAATGCTGCAAGATCAGCCATGGCTCCTGGGGCTGCTCTCTATGCTGGTGCTCCTAGTCCTGCTGCAGGTACCTGGATCCAGGGGCTCTTGTCATAGTTGCTGGAGGTCCAGGCATTGACGATGCCATGGTTGTTGAGGCGGGCAAGCTCCGGCCCCCAGCGCTGGAGGCCAAGGAAGCCGTAGTAAACAGAGGATGCCGAGAGCTGGGCATCAGAGATGGCTCCTCCTTCCATGCCCAGGAGAACAGCACAGCCTGTGGGCAGTGGGGAGATCAGGACCGAAGAGAGACAGTAACCAGGAAGCAGAACTAGGGGTCATTTGTTTCTTGTCTCGGAACAGAGCAAGAGATGGAGGCCATCCCTAGGATCTGGCTGTCCCCTCCTCCTCAGCCCTCATCCAAAACTACACCATCCATCAGTCTCCCTCACAGCACAGAGCTCTGGGGTGAAAGGGCCATCCTGGGGCCCTCCCAGGAGGAGATAGCACCTTCCCAAAGATATTGCCTCCATTAGGACCAGGTCAGCTGGCATCAAGGGTTGCCAGCACATCAGCACCCACAGCTGCCCTCCAGATGCCCTAAACCAGCTGTTGATGTCTCTCTTGAGGACACTGGCAGTGATGGACAGAGCACTGGGGAAGAAGGAGGGAAAGGGAATTCTGTGCAGTTGGTGCCAGGGACTTACGGACGTGGCAGGTCTTCCCCAAGAACGGAGAAGGACACTTGCAGGTGTAGTCATCATGCAGGTCCAGGCAGGTGCCTCCATTTTTGCAAGGTTGGGAGGAGCACTCGTTCTTGTCTAGGAGACAGAGTGGGGGAGATTAGGAGGTGATCCCAGAACCAGTCCCAGAGAGGAGAGGAGACCCCTCATTCAGTGCAGCACAAAGAGGGAGAGGCACCCACTGAGCAAGGGCCATGACAGGGTCCCTGCTGATAGGGTGGCTCAGCTTGAGGCTCTAACCCAAGGAGCTGTCTATGCCATGTCCCCACTGAGTGCAGCCACGCGGGGCACTGGGACACTCAAGGCTGGGAGCCCACATGGAGCAGGCTGAGCCTCAAGGCACCCCTTGTTCACTACTCAAAGCACCATGTCCCTCCAGAGATGCAGAGAAAGGCACAGACATAGTGTGTCCCCGTGCCATGGTCTTTCCCTCCACTCTGCAAATTCCAAAACAGCCCATGGTCCCTGGCACAAGCTGGTGCCCCACACAGTCACAGCAGCAAACACACCCCAATAGTCATCCACCCAATAGCCATATTGAGCTGTGTAGGGGGTCCTCAAGCCTTAGTGGACAAGCAGATTCCCCTGGCCCACCCCCAGCACCATACTCACTGTTCTGGCAGTGCACCCCATCGTACCCCGTGGGGCACTTGCAGATGTAGTCAGTGAAGACATCCCCCCGGTTTGGAACCAGCTGGCACTCGCCGTTGTTGTGGCAAGGATTGGGGTGGCAGGGGCCTGGGGAATGGAAAAAACAGCTGTAATATAGTCACAGAGGGAAAATAAGAGCATCCAGTGGGCTGCCACTTCCCAAAGACATTGCATTGCCCCCAGGCATATTCTGTCACTGTATCCCTGCTTCGATGTCCACTCTATGTGTCCATCCACCATCAAGGCTGGATCCCAGGGGTAGTGGTGCAGGACCACAACAAGGACACGCTAACTTGCTGCAAGGCTCCTGGCCTTCATGGAGCACCAATGAGAGGGTCAGCTGCTCACCTTTCTCCGTCTCATTGCAGTCAATCCCAACGTAGCCCTCAGGGCAGATGCAGAAGAAGGGAGCCTCATTAATCCCAGTCAGGCAGGTGCCCCCATTCTGACAATGGTTCACATCACAGAAGTCACCTGGGAAGTAAAGCCACGTGCCACTGCAAATCATCCCTGAGGTGGGCATCCAATCCACCAGAGCCCCACGGATGCACACAAAGGCATCCCAACCCAAAAGCAGGAACTGGTCCCATGGGGAGGGGGAGCACTTAGCAGGGACCAGCTCCTGGATGCTGCACAGGGCTGCTGGCATTCACAAGTGATGGCTGAGACCAGGAGCATGAGAAACTGACAAGGACCTGCTCTTCCCTGGCACATTAAAAAAGGGGTCTAACAGAGCCTGAATGTCAAAGTTAGAACAGGGGAAACCCAGGGTTTTGGTGCATCAAGTGTTTCTGATGCTTGGCTGGGAAGTAGGGCTGGCCAGGCTGGGGTTCACTCAAGCATGAGCAGGACAGGATTATTCAAGGGAAAGGGGCTGGTGCCATTGCTGAGTTTTGCTAATGAAAGTTTGTACTTGTAAAAACACAAAGATTGTAGGGGGAGCCCGCATGCCTCGGTTCCCAGATGCTGGAGACACGTAGGGAGGGAGCACAGGGTCCATCCCTGCAGGATGTCTGCCAGACTTCCATTACTCTTCGAGAAGCTCCAAGCAGCCCCAGCTCATAGGCAGGTTCCCCCAGGGAACTGGTTGGGTTGCACCGTCTTCCCTCTCTGTTCATCCACCTCCAGCATCTCCCATGGCATAGGGTTTACGTGGCAAGGTGGTGATGGCAGAGGGCTGCAATGGTGGCTTCTCCGAAAAGACACCAGGAGCTGCTCCCATGTCGGAGACAGTCAGTCCCAGACAACGCCAAAACAGACCCTCTGCTGCCCAAAGCTGTGCCCATCACCAACACTCAGGTTGCTTCTGTGGTAATATACCCAAGATAAGGTAAAAAGCACTGTGCAGCAGCTGTGGGCGAGGAGTGAGAAAAATGTGAGAGAAACAGCCTTGCAGACACCCCCAGCAGAGAATAAGGAGGGGAAGGAGATGCTCCAGCGGCTGGAGCAGGGATGCCACTGCAGCACATGGAGAAGACCTGTCTCCCTGCAGCCTGTGGGGGACCACAGGGGAGCAGATATGCACACTGCAGCCCACAGAGGAAGCTGGGCTGGAGCAGTCTCCTCCTCATGTATCTCATGGAAAGGACCCACACCAGAGCAGCTCATGAAGAACTGCAGCCCATGGGAAGGACCCATGCTGGATCTTTTCCTTCTTTTTCCCACCCTGTCCTGTTGAGAAGGGGAGTGAATGAAGTCAACCCACCACACCCATCAACCTTCTGCTCCCTGTTGCAGGGCTGAATCAGATTGCAGGAGCTGGGCTGAAATTCCTTCCACTCTTAATTAATTCTGCCCTAAAAGGTGCAAGAAAGAAACACTCTCCATAAACCTGCACTAGAATTCCCAGAACTGGCTGAAAGCCTCAGTAACTCCTTGCCAAGAGCTAGGACAGCACGCCCCTCAATGGCAGGCTCTTCTCTGCCACGCTGCAGGAGTCAGAGCAAGGGCTGAACCCAGGTGGAGACCCAGGAATAACCCTTCTCTACCTACATGACCTGGAGAAGGTGGAAGTTGACAAGCTGTGGGCTCGCTGCCCAGACCCACACCAAACAGAGCAATTCTCATTAGCCTAAGCTACTACTCAGTGAGCTCCTACTCATTAGTCCTTTAATAGCCGGACTCCTTTGAGTTAATCCCACTCTCTGTGACACTCCACATCTCTAGGGTACACACTGGTGGCAGACAGGCCAACATCAGATGAAGGTTTCCAAAAAGATGCTGAAGCTCCCTTAGCCCAGCCTCAGGAGGCTGAAAAACTTGGGCACTGGTTCAAGTCACTGCCTGCTCTGCCCAGTCTGTTCTGCATGACCTCATGCTCCATCAATGCACTGCCATGAGCTACACCATGGGAGGAGAGGGCTCCTGCTGATACTGGGGATGCCTTTGCCCTACACCCCTCCACAGGTTTCATCCAGCCACCCCATCCCAAGGATCTTTCCCAGCAGCCAGACACGACCTTGTGGACAGAGTTAGTTCTGCTAAGCAGCGGGAGCCGTCTGCCTCCCCAGGCACAGAGTGCCAAGGAATGTGTCCTCCCCATCATCCTCACTGCCTCCAGCGTAGGAGTGCCTGGGGTGGGACACAGCATCAAAGCAGCAAGGGCTCCTCCCAGGGTAGGGACAGGAGGGGTCCCAGTTTTATACTTTACATATTCCAAGTAACTGGACTCCCTTTTATCCCCTCCAAGGAATAATCCCTTACGTGGTGGGTCTCGATAGCCAGCCCCCTGCCCAGCAGCAAGGCACACAGGTCACATTTTCTACTGTAGCAAGCAGTTTGGGATGCTCCTATTTCTGGGCTGTTTTGGGCCAGGTTTCGGAGCAGTACAGCATCTCCATCCTCCACACACACATTTTTCTCTGGTTAGGGACAGAGATGTCAAGGGCTAAACACGCAGGAACCAAGGCAAGAAAGATCAGCCACTGCTTTTGGAAATGTTTGCTTATATGAACCCACAGGCTGGCTGAAAAGCAAAAATAACATCCTCCGAATACTGGGACAGCTCATCTCAGCAGTGCTGGGGGAGGTCAGGTCTCAAGAGAGGGCAAAAAGGGCACCTCAGCCCAGGGAGAGCAAACACAAACAGGACCTTCCTCACCCTTCCCTGCTGCCCTTTGTCCCTTGGCCTGGAACTTCTGCTTGGGGTTTGCTCTCCTTCTCTCTGGTCTCCTCCATCCCTTTTGGAGCCAATCGCCCCAGACATGACCCACAGGTTAGTCCCCGGGGTTCCCCTGGCCGGGCCAGCCGGGCGCGCAGTACCAGGCAGTCCCAGGGAGGTTGTTTACATTGTGGGCACGGTTATCCGAGTCTGGAAGTACGGGATACCCGGCTGAGCGACTGCCGGCTGGGGAGAGCGGACGAGGCCGTGGACCCGAGCTCCTCTGCTCTTGAAGTGGGCAGCCCCTCTGGCTGCGCACCCTCTCACTCGCACCCCTGCACCCCACACACGGTCTCCGGGACCCGCTTACCCGGCACCCCACATCCTCTCGCTCTGCATCCCGGATCCCCTGCACCGCGGGTCCCCTGCATCTCGGCTTCCCCTGCACACCGGACAACCCCTGCACCCTGGATCCCCTGTACTCCGGATCCCTTGCACTCCAGATTCCCAGTGTCCCGGGACCCCCTGTACTCTCCATCCTCTGCTCCTGACGCTCCCCAGCACTCCGGATCCCCAGCACCCGAGACTCCTTGGCACCCTGGCTCCCCTTGCACCCCGGGCTCGCCGGCACCGCTGATCTCCGGCACTCCAGCACCCCCACGCTCCCTGGCAGGCAGGTTTTCCTGCACCCCACATCCTCGGCATCCCGGCGCTCACCGGACACGAGCAGCAGCAGCGAGAAGACCAGCGCCAGGGCGAGCAGCGCTCGGAACAGCCTCACCAGCCCCATGTCGCCTTCCGAGCCGAGCCGTGCGATGCCCACCGAGCCGTGCGGTGCCCACCGAGCCGTGCGATCCCCACCGCTCCGCTCGGCTCGGCTCCACCGCGGGGCTCGGGGCGGGCAGTGACTCAGCCCGGCCCGCCGGCCCCACGTGCTCCGCCGCCCGCCCCCGGGGCGGGACCGACAGGCGAGGTTGGGGTCTGGCATCAGAGCCAAAGGTGCCTGGTTAGCAGCCTGGAAGTTAAGAACCGCCACGGCCAAATTGGGGATGCTCTGGTGCGGGCGGTCCGCTGGTTCGCCCCGCGGTGGGGATTTTCTGAGACTGGCAGTGCCCGTGGCTCCCGGCCCTGGCTGGCAGGCAGAGGGTGCAGAGCTGGGCCGGGATGTACTTGGGGGCTGCCAGCACTTGGCAGGAGGAAGAGCTGTTTTGCAGCACAAACCCCGCTTTTCTCTCCATGGGTGGGATGAAAGCTGGCGAGGGGCTTCCCCTCTGCTGGACAAGGGACACAAATGCCCTGTGCCACCCTTGTAACCCAGCATGCCAGCGGCATGGGGTTTTCCCAAATTCCTCCTAATTAGCATCGAGGAAAACAGCTTTCAGCCAGGTTGGGTGTACACAGGAAAGGGACTGGGAGGGACATAACAGTTCTCTGCCCAAAGCATCGCACCACAGCTACACTGGTTCAGCCACAAACTATCTCCTCTTTGAGCTGTGCCCAGCCACCAAGGGCTGGAAAAGCCCAGCCATGCTCTAGAGAGGAACTGGTGCCATGTGGGGAGCTCTGCCTTGGAAGGCAGAAACATATTTAACCCTCGAAGACTAAAGCATATTCAGGCTAAATCCATATTCAGCAGCAAATTCTTTGGAAAAGAGCACTGCACAGCACAGGAATGCTGGATCATTTGACCCCGTAATGAAAAGCCCTCCTCCTACTAAACATGAAGCTGATTTTTATCTCTTCTTGCAAAACCTTCCACTTCAGCATTAACTAACCCCCTTCAGACACTTGGGCTGCTCATATTTATGTGTTGACTACCCAAGTGTTGCTACATTTCTGCCTTTGGCAGTGTAGCCACAGCAGCAGCCGCAGGCTGGGCAGCCCAGCCACACCAGGCACTTGACCAGTCTTCCCACTCCACTCCAGTGTCCAGCTAATGTTCTTCTCAGACACAGTCAACCAGTGCCCATGGGAGCACCCAGAGTGGGAGCAACACCCCAGGAACACGCCTGCCAGCAGGTCCAGCTGTCCTGGTGTGCTGGTGATTTGTCAGAGCACCAAGGTATGAGGAACACGTGGAACTGGACACGTATTCCCACCCACACCACCACCCTCGTTGGTGGTGTTTCCTTTAATTAATAACAACACAAAGGCAACTCCAGGTAGAGTTTAACTCCAGCGTAGGGAGAAACAGCAGCTGGAAAGGAGGGAGCAGGAAAGACACTGTACTTGCTTTCGAATAACCCTTCAACCTCAGGATAATTACTGCTGTGGTGTTCTGAGGAAAACAAGGTCAGGAGGAGGAGAGTGCAGGGCAAGATTCCCAGGGCTGTGCACAAGCAACTAGGACAAGGGTGTTTGTTCCGCCTTTTGAGGGGCTACTGCCTGGATTAGTCTTGGAGAGAATGCAAGACCCAGAGGGAGCTGCAGAAAAAGCATCAGCCTCTCTAAAATCAGAAAGCAAAATGTTTTCCTTCTGTCCCCAGAGGCATGAATGCTGATGTCCTGAGGAACATGCATGGGAAAGGATATTAAAAAGCAAGTGGTGAAGGCCAGGAGGAGCAGTGCTGTCCATACGGATAGTGCTTCCTGCAGGCACCAGTGAATGGAGACGTGCGATGGAGAGGGGCATCCCAATGAGAAACCAGGGTTGGGAAGAGTCTGTGCTGTCCCAGCTAACAGAGGGAGGCTCTGGCTGTGGGAAGCAGAGGAGAGGAACAACCTGTAAAGGACAGAGAGGCAAGGAGGAATGAAGACAGCTCCCACAGGCAAACACCACACCCGGGCTCATACAGCTGCCAAGTTTTCGCAAGGGATGGTTCTACTTGAAAGAGTTGGGTAGGTTGAAGGTCAGGCATAATTTCACTCCCTTCTGCAGGGACTGCTTAGGCCTTGTTATAGCAGGATTTAGCACTGGGTTTGGTTTCTTCTGAATGGAGATCTGCCAGGCTTTGCTGTGCTACAACCCTTTCCGAAATGTGCTGATAGCGGATAGCCTGGTTCCCGTAGCTGGGGTGATAAAGAGGAAAAGAGGTGATGGGGCCACTCATTTCTCTGATGCAATCCTCTTTAATTTCCAGCTTACACAAAGGTGTTTCCCTGTGCACAAGGGAGACGAACAATACACAGCCTGCCCCTTGCTCAAGCATAAAGCTCCCATCCACCATAAAACTGGCCAGGGTGCATCTTATGGCTGATGAGTGTACAGTGATGGCTCAAGTATCAGAACAGTTTTTTGTTCCTTCCCTCCACTCCCTCTCAGATACTCACCTCTGAACCACAGGATCTCTTCCCACCCCACCACCATTGGATAGTAAAGATACCCCCACACACCCAGCAAAGTCCTGCTCAGCACTTGCACAGATCATTTTTGGTGGCAGCCCCTATTGTTTGAATTATCTGTTCAGTAAAGGAGTTCACTGGCTTAGGTTTATCTCAAAAGAAAGCCAGCAGTTACAGCCCGGAGGGATTCCCCACCCAAAACACTCCCACAACCCTCCTTGCAACACCGTTTCCCTCCCTCACCCCAGCTTCGAGAGCCCAGGAAAAAAAAAACCCTGGCAGAGGTAACCTATTCCTCACAGGCATGGCTCTTTCCTAGAGCCCAGAGTTGTGGTTCAGGTCACAGCACAGGTCCTGGGAAGGTTTCCTGCCCCATGGGATCAAGCCTCCCATCCTGCCACATGTGTCAGTCACTCCAAGCGGGAAGGAGAAATGAGCCGCAGCACCATAGCAGTGGATTTAAGCCCCAGTCTGCTCCTAATCCCTCTAACAGGATAACCAAGGGCTTGTGCCAGCATCTCTAACCTCCTGCAGCCCCAGGCAGCGTCACTGCCCACCAGCCTGCCAGCACGTAGTTTCTAATGGCTGCAGAAGACATTCACCGGCCCAGACAATCTCTACATGGACTTCCCTGTTTAGTTTCTAGAGTGAAAAACGTTTTCCACGCTCTCTGCCCTTTCCACCCAAAGGGTGACTTTGTTTAAACAGAGGCTGTACGTTTAGGGATGAGAAAGTTTAGGAATCAGGAACTTCAGGGCTACCTGAAAAAACTTAGATACTGAATATCCTTAGGGCATGGAAAACTCAGTACAGTTACAGAGTGCCCTTCAGGGTATCTAAAACTTTCTGATTTAAAAGAAAGAAGGCAAAGGGCAGCACCATCCTCTAGTTTTGCTCCACTGCCCACTGCTGATCCTGTTGGAGCTCAGATGAGATCCCAGCCAGTTTAACTTCAAGTCCTTTGCTCTAACCTAAATAAACAAGATTATACCCAGCTTAGAGCTGGTGTGCCTGTGTAAGGTACTTAATATAAGCACCTTTATATAACCCCCTTCTCTGAATCCTTTGCAGTCTTTAAGGATTTATCCATGCTTATCTCCAACAGAAAAGGTGTTGCCTTTATCTTCATTTGACAGATGGGAAACCTAGGGTGGAGGGCCTCGAGGGAAGGACATGTCTTTATTTTGGCCATTCAAAAGCTAGGCATGTGAGCCTTTCCTCTTTCACACACTTCCTCATCAGCCAGTGGTAACAGCACCATTTTCAAAGGTCATTCGTATGTGCTACAGCAGGAATTACCCTGGGAAATACCTGTCTCCTCACTGATGGTGGATCAGCACTGACGTCTGCCTAGGACTAAACTCCGGTGTGGTGGTTGGTTCCCGGTGGTGCCTGTCTCAGAGCACTGCCTCAGACAGATGGAGCAGAGACCACATCCCAGATTTGCCCCTCTCTAGCCAGTTGCTTGGAGGAACCCACCCAGAGTCAACGCTCCGTGGTACACCATGATGCACAATCGAAACCGTGTATGGATTAGCAGCTGGGAGCAGCATGACCGTGCCTGAGCACCAAGCAGATGCCACAGGCAGATAAGCCATGGCTCTTTTGTTCTTTTTCAGGAAGCTTTTGGCAAGCTACTGCCTTGACACAAAGCACTAAAGTGTGTACTTGATAACTTTATCATCCAGGTTTCTCTGATAACCCAGGTTTTTGTGTCAGGTTTCTGATCCTCAGCCCTGTTATCACACTCTGAAGACCCCTCCTTACTCAAGCCAACAATTTGGTGTGTGTGTTTCTGGCACATGCTTGATGGAAGGTCCTCCAAGACCTGCAAGGATCAAGACAAGCTTGCAGCCTGATTAAACACAGGGCCTTATGGTGCTAATGCTATATGAATATGTAACAACACTAATGAACCCTAAGGAGCTGAGCCACAGGGTTTGTTTGCAAGGAGCCCAGAACCTGTCTTACCGGCTGGTGAAGAAGAGGCAGTTTGCTTATTAGAGCATGCTCCCCTCCCACCCATCCATGCCGGGGAGAGGCTCTGCCCAGGTGGAGGCTTATTAATTTGTAAAGTTGTCTTTTGATCTCTGTATCTCGGAGCATAATGAGAAGGTTTGAACTTTGCCCATCCCACCCTCTCGGTGCCTCCGACTTGCTCTGATCCCCCAGAACCTGGCAGGCAAGGGGAAAACTGCCACAGCTCTGGGATTCACTTCTTCCGGGAGAGAGGCATAGTTGGGGCCTTTTAACACACACTTCAGTAGACACATCTGTGGCGGTGTAGCAGGAAAGCACCAGTCCCTGCACACCTTCCTCTCTGTAGCACAGACACCTGACCCTCGGGGGGAAATCTGGGGAAATCTAACCTCAAAGGCAGCTCCTTATTCCCTTGGTTCCCCCAGCTCAAAGCAGCATTCAAGAGCTGGAGCCAGTGGCATCCCTGCGTGGAGGGGCTGGTGACCATCAATGCAAGACTTTGGCTCCTGTAGGACCTCTGCTCTGAGAGGAAGCTCCTGGTGCCCGGTGCCTTCCACTGGAGCTGCTGCAGGAGCTCCTGTGCTGTCAAAGAGCCATACACCCCTCCATGCCGTGACCTGTCAGAGCCTTCCCCTTGTGATTTAATCTCTCTCCCTTCCTGGATTGATCCTGCACTCCTGGCACACAGGTTGAAGCTCCTTCTCCACGGCTTCCTGCCCCTTGGGCTGCAGCCTCCAGAGCCACAGCGGAAACCGCAGCAAGAGCTCGTTTGGCACCATGGTCTGTGTCCAGGAGAGCCAGCTCAGCCGCTCAGTTACTCCTCTCCCATGACTCCTCCTTTCCTCAAAAGGAAATGAAAACAAGCTCCAAGCCAGACATGTGTCCTCAATGAAACCCATCTGCCAGAGCCATTGCCACGGTCCGAGCGGGCTCTTGCCTGGTCAGGGCGTCCAGACCCGCCATGGAGAAGCGCACGTAACCAGCCCCAGGGGCAGCATGCACACAAGGGGACATGAGGCTGGAGCAGTGGACACCACGGGACTGCCAGGGCAGCTGTGTTGTCCCAAGAGATCTGCCTGGGGCTGTGCTACCTCCCTTCTCAGCAGTGACAACAGCTCCCAGGCAAGGAGCCAGCTGATAGCTCTGCACATCCACAGATGTCTCCATACAGTTTCCCTACACATGAGTCAGAGTGGTGAAGACCTCTGTAGCAGGAACAAGAGTGTCTTAAGGGGCAGGGGTATCCACCCATCCCCTAGCTGCTTCACAAATTTCCTCTGAAGGAGATTTCCTAAAGATTAGTTTTGTATCAGACCCTTGTAAAGTCCCAAGTGTTTCTCCCTCCCTGCCAGGAAGCTAATACTAACATGTTTTTAAGACATCCATTCTGTTAGTCATACCCCATATGTCCTCTGCAATCACCCCTCCTTCTCAGTGGGATCTCCCATCACACCAATTATTTTGTCCAGCCTCCGACAGAGCCTTTATTAGAGCGTGAACCCATTTGCCTTCTGTCATCAACCCCCCTCCAAGCATTTTCACATTTCACTGTTCCCTCTCACCTCCTTGTACTGCCCCACAGCCCAGCTGATACTAGATGCAAATCCCATCTATTCTGCATTCTCCCAGTGTTCTTGGAGAGTTAGACAGCCCCAGCTCCAGTGCGGAGTCCCTACATGTCCCCAGCTAGCAATGGGATGCTGTCCTGACAGCCCCAGCAGTAAGTAAAACTGTGGCTGTTGCTGCAGACATCCAGAGTAGATACAGAGAATGAAAACATGTGTGTTCCACAGCCCCTCTTAGCTCCCCAACAGGACTTTGCATCTTCCTGTAGTATTCTCTTTGGTCCATGCTCTGGGCCAGGTTTGTTTGTGCCTCCTGGAGATGTGCCCCAGGGACCTATGGATGCAGCCCCGGCACTTCCTTTGGTGTGTGTGGTGGGGCCAGGGCAGTTATTAGGGGCTTGTGTGGTAACCTGTGTCCAGTTTAGGATGCTCCCTTTCAGTCCTTGCTACCTCACCTCAGGCTCAAGGTGGAAAACAGGAGGGAGGTCACCTACATCAAGACCTGATGTGGCCCGTTTCTGCGAGCAGGGCTGACTGCATGGACACGGCTCACCTGAAAGAACACCAGAACCTCCCCGTGGCCCAGAGGGAAGTGCAGTCCCTTTAGCTGTGAAATGGGGCTCCTTTGCAGCCTTCCTCCTTCTTTGTTTGCCTCCATCATCTCACTTTCATAGGCTGTCTTCTGCAAGACCTGGGAATGTAAGCCCATTTGCTTCACCTGCTGCAGGCAGGCAGAGAGAGCAGCTCTGCCAGCTGTGAGGACAGTGACCCCACAACCACAGCTCCGGGATGGCGGGGCTGTGTTTTGCAGAGCACGTGCAGCCCCACGCAGGAGGCACGTTCGCTCCTGCTGCCTGTGGTTTGCTGGCAGGCTTTCCAGGGAGCAGCGATCTGCTCACAGAGCTGCTTGTTCAGGAGCATGTCGTGGTTCTGCCTGGTCTTGCAGCTGCCTGTCAGCTGCTGTACAAACACAGCCCTGTCTCTCGTGTCTGTTCTGTACTCCCTGAGCCCTGCTCTTTGCTGGGCTCAGGATTAGCCACACCTCAGCTGGGTAAACAGGAGCTGATCCTGCCCCATCAGCCGAGGGCTTTGCAGCCTCAGCCACTGAGAGCAAGAAGTGCTCCTTTATTTTTCCCTCAAGCAAATCTCCCTTTTATCATTCAGCAGATCTGAAGCCCTTAACTGGACACAGTAGCTGATGTGATCCTCTGCTTTGGATTCATCTTCTATTTTCTTTCTTTAGCCTTCTATTCTCTGCTTTTGTTCCACGCAGCTTCCTTATCTTCTGACCTGTTCCTCGTTTTCTCGCTCCTTTTCCCCACTCCTGTCTCTGTCCCCTCCTTTTTGCTCTTTCAGCCAACAGAGAAAAGCCACCCTTTCTGTATGTCATCTTCTGGGTGCTAAATAATGAACTAATGAACTATTCTAGTCGGAAAAAAGCCACGGAGGTTGTAAGTAACTACAACCAGAACGTTGGTCTTCATCTCAGCTCAGAGGCAGCGTTTCCTTCAAATTTTTACCTGATTTGAAGGGATGCTGAGCAGGGAAGGGAGGACGACACCCATTCCCTGCAGCATAGCACCCTCTAGCCTCCGTCGGGGCGGTAGCTCTTTCCTGAGCTGGAAGCAGAAAGGACCTCCACCATCATCACTCAGCCACGCATCCTCCCATCCTGCCACACTCCCTACATATCCAGCCCTGTGTAACTCCGGCAAAATCCTCCCGCAGCATTACTGCCAAATCCAAGGGTGGATTTCATGGGAACTCCAGAGATCAGGATCTTAATGCTGCTCTGTTCTGAGCAGACGTGTGGTAACTGGGATGTCATTTCCCAAAGGCTGAGACATCAGCTTTGCAAGGTGGAGTCCACAGTGAGCCGAGGTGGTGTCAGGCTGGAGAAGGGATCGTTACACAGCGTCACCACAGCACTGTTTAATTCCTCCAGCCCATGCAATTCTTTAACTCAGTGATGGTACAGGCAGGGTTTTCCAAAGGGAAGTGCTGCTCCTGCAAAGCCAGCTGCGGTCATTGAGTGGTGTGGAATCAGTGACTGCAGTAGCTCTGCAGTTGCCGTGTTTTCTTGGGAGGCTGATCTGCCAGGTCCCTGTGCATGGAAAAGGGTGGTCACCCCCAGCTCACCTCTGGATCTGGCAGCAGACCCTCCCCACTTGGATTTATACCTCCAGGAGACAGAGTTCTGGCCCTCTGCTCCCCAACACCATCACCCATTTCCCCAAATCACAACTGTAACTATTTCCTTTGTACTCACCCTCATCCAAACACAGTTGTCTGCTCCCTCCCTCACAGACCTATCCCGATTCCCACTATTTTGGCACGAGGCAGTAGCTTCCGCCTCCGCTTATTTTATTTCCATAAATATTGCTCTCTAGGAAGAGGCCCTTCCCTATTCCTCAGGCAATACTGAAATTTGGATTTTTACAAGGGGTTGATAATCCTATTGTTCAGTTCACTGAGCATTTCAGTTTGCAGGATGGCAACCTTTCATTCTCCTCAGGCACCACTACTTCTATGGAAAATTTTCCAGAGGAAGTATTTCACAAGCAGCCACTGGAAAAAAAAAAAAAAATATGGCTTTAGCAGTCTCCCTCACCAGCTTTCTGAGGTGGGATAATCATAGTCTTTCCAAACTCCAACCTCAGGAACACAGTATAATGGCAAATGTCAGACAGACCACTTGGGACGAAACAGAAGACCAATGGTTTCCTTTATTCAGTATGACACCTTGGAAACACTCCAGGAGAACCTCATACATCTTTCTGGCTCTACTACATCCATTTGTTTGAATCCATCCTGCTTTTGACCAGAAATGCCTCCTCTCCCTGCCCTCCCAGCCTGCCACACACTTGCTGCTCTGATGCCACCTCCCCTGCACAGAATCTCCCTGATTGTGCAGGTGGCTTTAGGGACAGGTGCCACCCCAAAGCACCACTTGGCTCCTGCAGCTGTGTCTTGATTTACCAGAATGTGTGATAAAGGGGCAGAAATGGGTGTAAGCAAACAAGAGGTGGCATTAGAAGTGACTACAGGTACAGGTCTGCTCAGCCTGGCTGCTTTTGGTGAAGAAGGTAGGAATTTCACCTAACCAGATTCCCTGGAAAATTCAGGAGTGTTGTGGCACAGATGCATCTCCAGGAGATACAGATAGATCCTTCTCCTAGAGCACTGAGACTGCTTGTGGAGCCAGGCAGGGTTTAAGTGCCATGGAGCATCCAGAAGCAGGACCAGTGGCACTGCTGTTGCTGGGGAGTGGTTTTCAAAACCTCTTCCTCCAGCCAGCAGCTGTGGCTGGATGTGGGGTAAAAGCAGTGAGCTGGCTGTCGGGAATTTGTGGACAGAAGCAGCGGAGCACAGCCTGGTAAAGTGCTCAGCTCAGTGGCATTTCTCTTTTGGCCTAAAGAATTTCCTAATGCAATAGCCCATCTGCTCTGAGATGATCAGTGAAGATCCCTGTATTAGCAGCCAGAGCCCTCTTGGGTTTGGTAGAAAAACAAAACAAAACGAGTCAAAAGTCTCTAGCAATGGCCTTCAGCGATTAGAAACTAGAGCTTGTGGTCTACAGGGGACAAAAAGGTGGACAGCAGTACCCAGCATGACTGAGGTCAGTCACTCAAGTTCTATAATTAGGAAATAAATAGCATGCTAAATAAACCCAGAGTAGAAGCTTTTGAGGAGCGTGACAGAGCTGGAAGTTGGCAAGGAGCAGCTGAATGAGAATGTGATGGAAAAATACTGAGCAGGTGGGCCACGTGCCACCTCCCTGGCTGGTTTATATGATGCAGCCGTTCTCCCATCCCTGGCACTTGCCTCTGTATGTTGCCAGCTCCTCAGGACAGAGGCCGCTCTATTTAGAGCTCTGCAAATTGCCCATTACGCTTTTAGACACCATTTTCAGAAAATACGTAAGAGTGCAAAGAGCACTGTGCCTCCAGATCCAACAGGCTCCGGAACAGCACGGCTCTGCAGCCCACGAGCCAAAGCCTTGCTGGCACTGCAGGGAAGGCAGAGCAGGAGGAGAGGAAAAAGCATTGCCTTTATTTCCATCTGCAAGGCTTTTTTGTCCTCACATGTCACTGACAGGCACTTTGCTTATTTTCAGCTCGCAATCAAGCCCTGCCTAAGAGATGTTTTCCTTTCTGCTCCTGCTGCACACTAGTCAGAGATGAACACCCTGATGCTTCCTCCAGCAAAAAGGTTTCCTTGGGGGTGCAAAGTCCGTGGGAGTCCTTCAGCACATGGCGCATTTGCTGAGCAGGAGAAAAGCCGGGTCAGGGGAAACGAAGCAGAAAAAGAGTTCGAGTTCCTTGTGGCAGCAACAGCCAAAAGAGAGAGGGATGTGAAGAACAAAAGGTGACTGTCACCACGGTGTGGCACGGGGGTGTCTTCAGGCTGGCTCAGCAGCACGTGGAGTTCTCCCTGCCTGGTACCTTTCCAACTGCTGTGTTTAAAAAGGTGGAATTATCATCAGTCTTTTTTTGGCCTCTGTACAGAGGTAATTGCCTGCCCAAAGCACAAGGCAAAACTGCGTTTTTCCTGTGCCTGCAGTTTTCTGCACATACATTTGGCCCCTTTTGCAGTATCCACACTACTCAGAGAGGGATCCTCCCGTCTCCAAAGCATTACTGTGTTCCTGGACACCCTCACCTCACTTCTCTGCAGTAACATCAGGCAGAAACCTCTGCTGGGCTTGGAGGGGCCAAATCCTTCCCTATGAGGCTGGCAACGAAGCTAGTCTCTTCTCAGCATCCTTTCTCTCGGGATTGTTCAGGCTCCTGTTCAGATGGCATTTCCTGAGCATGAGCTGCTGGCTGTGAATGGCACGGCCTCCCTCCTGGCTCCAGGCCGGGGCTCTCCACCTGTGGCACCAGCACCAGCCCTGTGGAGCTCACCGGCATCCCGGCTCAGGCGGAACAACTCCCAGCACACTCGGAGGGAGGGCAGCTCCCTGCACAAGCCACAGCTCACCAGCTGTTTTAACAGCCTTAAGTCAGCTTTGTATTCCCAAAATGCCCTTGCTCCCTCCCAGCCACCCCTGCTCCCACACCACAAGGTTCAGCTGGCATCCACCAAAACTGACCAGAGTAAAATGCCAATAACTTGCACCGATTCTTCCTTCCCTTTCTGGAGACACGGCACATTTTCCATCACTTCCCTTCTTACAGAAATAAAGCTCAAAGATTTTGGCTCTCACTGCCACTGCCAGCTGTGAATTTGTGCTGCCACCCCTCCAGTTCTCAGCTCTCATTCCTCACAGATGTATCTGAGCATCCCCTGGTATAAAAGACCATCCTATGTTTCACTTCTCAGCAAGAAGTGGTCAGCTGAGAGTTTGGTTTGCTCTGCTTTGTGACAGGGTCCATAACAAAGCTCTCTTCTAATAGCTGAGCTTCTCTCAGGTCGAAGAAATCTCCAGCAGACTCAAGGACTTAAAAATAAAAGCCTTGCCTAGAGGCTCAGCTCCGGTTTGTGGCATATTTTCCTGCCTGGATCTGTTTTTTCCTTCCTGGATCGGATGGTGAAGGAGCTAAAGTACACCTGGAGTCAATTGGACTGCAATTTTCTGTAATCAAACTCAAACACATTCCTCAAATACTTAGTTAAGTCTGATACCGGATGTTTATCTACTCAGCCTATCTGGTAGCTCGATCACAAGGGTAACTCAGCTGCCTTGAGACACACCAAACCTCAGCCCAGCTGAAGTCGCTGACAAATTTAGCAACAATAAACCCTGGGTATTTCCACAAGGTTAATTAAACGATAGGGAACACTGGTGTTTGACTGAGTGGTGCAGGATCACACCTGCCCCGAGGAGGAGAGGATGCCTCTGTTTGCTCTGCCCCCCTCACTCCAGCAGCTCCCCAGGGCTCCCTCCTTCCCTGTGACTCAGCCTACAGCGGTTACTCATCTCTCCGCACACACAGCGCCCTGGAAAATGTGACTTGCTCCTTGAGAGCTTTCTCTACGTAGGAAGCTCCAGCTAGCAGTAAACACAGGAACCAAAATACCTGAAAGGAGACGAAGGATTTTTCCACCCAGTTATATAAAGCAACCATTAACACGGCTCGGCCCAGCTGATGTTACCAGCAATGTAATGCGTGGCTCTTTTGGGACAACACAAGAAAAGTAGGGGTTTATAAACATCACATCATGGACAGCTTTTCATCTTGTAATTTATTTTCCTCCAGTGCCTTCCAGACGTCGCTGTATCCATCCAGCTCCACGTGGGCTTCACCGTCCCTGTCACACATCCCACTTGTGGGGAGGATGCTGGGCATTCCTGTGCCTCTGAGGGATCAGGGGAGACCTTTCCCTGCTGCTGGCACAGCCCAAGGCTGGTCCCGGTGTTTGCCACACGCAAGGGCGGTCTGCGGGCCCATGGGAACCAAACCCAGAGTGTCGAAGGCCCAGCCACCATTTTTTAAGCCTCTCGAGTATTGTTTCTAAACGCCTTTTAGTCGCGACACATCATTACACGACCAGCACCCAGCACCAGGGTGCACTACATGTCTCATCAGCAGCCTGGAGGGGGGTTTGGCTCACAGCACCACCGAGACCCGTATCGCTGAGGGGCGAACGCGTCCCTCGCCTGGATGGGCTCCCCAGGCGGCCTCCCCCGCGGCACGGGCCTTCTCTCGGGGGGCAGAGACGGGCGAGGCCGAACCAGCGGCTCCCGCAGGCCCCGCTCTGTCATGGCGGCACCCCCGGCGCCCCTCAGACAGCGGTAGCCCCGCCCCTCGCGCCGTTCTCCGCCAATCACCGCCTGTCCCCTGACTGACAGTCTCTAGAGCCAATGAAACTGCGGCGTCCCGCCCCACCGCGCTTCCTCCAGCCAATGGCGCCCGCGCATCTCCTCCGCCCCTGTTTGCTCGCTGACCAATCGGCGAGCGAGCTCGGGCGGAAGCGGCCCTGCGGTGGCCAATGGGAGGGCGAGGGCGGCTGCTAAAGGGCGGTGGGCGGCGGGCTCGCGGCAGACGGGCGGGAGCGGCGGGCGGAGGTGTGGGGGGCCGTGCGCCCGGCTGGGCCTGCAGGTGAGGCGGGGGTGCGCCTTCCCGCGGGGCTTGGGGGGTGGCCAGGCCTTCCTCCCGGTGCGCGGCCTCAGGGGGCTGCCCCGTGGCCGCGTCTGCCCCTGCCCAGCCGCCGCTCTGCTGTGCGGGTGGTGTGTGTATCGCCCGGGGCGGAGGTGGGGTGTCCCTCGGCGGGGCTTGGCCTGGCTGTGGCGGTCGGGGCGCGGTCCCCTCGCGGTTCTCTGTGGCGGTGCGAGGCTGGGCTGGGGGCAGCTCATCGTCCCGACCCTGCTACGAGCATCCCCCATCAGCCTCAGGCTCCCTTTCCCTCGGTGCTGTGCCTGCCAGCCCCTGTGATGGGGCTCTGCTCCATCCTGCACCTTCACGTGTGGCTTGGGATTTCCTCCAGCACAGGTAGGGTAGGTGTGTCTATCACAGCTGATGAAATCCCTCACCTGACTCTTTAACTTGTCTGGAGAGGTATGTCAGCAGCACTTTGATTCACGGATTTATGGCTGGAGGGGCTGCATTCTGTACCTGCGCTCTCAGGCAGGTCTCCTCGGAGAATTCATAACAGCTTCCTCTTATTGTTGATGGACAATTGTCACTGGTCTGGCAGGCACTAAAGATTCCTGTCTGCCTCTTGCAGATTTCTGTTTGGCTTCCACAGCTCTTGTGCCTCCTTCTGTAACAAATGTTAGTGGCTTGTTAGTCAGCTGTCTGGTAAAGGGTGTTCATCTTGCAGGCCTTATTTATCAATTATTATCGTGCCCAGCCACATTTATAATATTGCTTACATTGACATGTTCTAGTCCCTGCTGATACGGTGTTTGTAGGACACTCAGTTCAGCTGCGTGTTTGTGATATCTCATTTTCAGGCGTTCTTTAATAGTGTGTATTTCCTGTGCAGGGAGTTTTGTTACTCACAGCTAGTCTTTGGTTGTTCTGCAATCTCTTGTTGATTGGCCTATGTCCTCTCCTAGGTGCTTGCTTAGCTCTCATTTCATAAGAGAAGTTTCAATGGCTTCTCCTGTCTCTTCTTGAACCAGTGGACATGCAGCTGTTCTTATTATTCTAGACATGGCTCCTTTTGGTCTCAAAGTCGAGAGTAACGTTTTTGAAAGAGAAACAAGAGCTAATGTTCTTTTATTCTCTTGCATTATTCTTACAGGTAGTTGCTTTTGCACAGGAGCTCCTCTATATTACTGAGTGAATAGCTGCACAGAAGATGAGGCTAAGATTGTGCCAGACTGTCTTTTTTAGGGATGGAGATGATGTAGAGTTTGGGGACAAATCCTTCCATCCTGCAAAGCTGTTTCTGAAGAAGTTAAAATTTAATTTGTTCTGCTCTTGTAAAAGCCGTATTTTTTTTTCTGTCAGGGAAAGAATAGCAGCTTAAGCTCTTAGTGTTTCATAAAGCTGCTTTATTAAGCTTGTCATGTGAAAACTCAGAGATTAACAAGTTGAAATAGTTGTTCTGGGATGTGGCACTGCAAAGGAAAGATGGCAGAATAACATATTCTGTCCTTGACACAGGCATAAGGAGAGTTTATCCAAATCTACTGAGTTGCAACTGTACTTCTAGGTGTCATTTGGTGTACAGTAGGAAATGGTGGCTTTAGAACAGTGATTCAAACCTTCTGTAGTTTAACTTCGCTCAGTAATGGAAACGGTGTGGGTGCTGCTGGATTCACATTGCTCTGTTATTCCCCTTTCTTGCTCTGTATCTCTTGTCTCTTCATCCCTACTTTCACTCTGGCAGTACCAGAACTTGGATTAAGTTAACGAAGAAACAGGGTTTAGCAAAGTCTCTGGTAGGGTTGAGTGCTGGGGGTTCTGGGTGCTTGTAATTCCTATTGAAAGGTGCAGAGACCAGCCTGAAACTGGTGGCTTGGACTTTTCAGCAAAAGCCTAAATAATCATAGCTCTGCTAGCATATTGGAATCTTCATCTCTGCTTTTGAGTTTCTCTAGAAGAGTGTGTTTCATGATGGGTTATAGCTCTAAATTGCTATTCTTAATGTGCTACAGAACAATTAATCTTTTGTGCAAATATTTGCCCTCCAGCCTAAATATCTTGCAAAATTTAAGCTTATATACAGTTAAACAACTGATCAAACTCAGCTGATTGAGTGCACTGCCAAACAGTTGCTTTCATTTCAGCGTGCAAGGGCACACTGTCCTTCTTGTGGAGAAGCAAAGTCCCGCTTGCTCAACATATGTGGGTGGCAGTGATGCTAACCCAGTCAGGCAGCTAACTCAGCCTCTCCTAGCTCCAGGAAGGCTTGTATGCCCAAGGGCTTGTCTTTTCTTCAACTGTATCAGTTGACTTATAGAAATTGTCTCTGACTGTGAGCTTTACTCTGCCATTACCAGGCAGCAAGAATTCAAAATGCTTTGCAAAGCAGTTTTGTACAAACCAGGTGCTTGAAGCATCTTTGTGCCTGACTTGGTTAGAGGTAGTGGCAGAGGAAGGAGGTGTCATACTTGGCAGGGTACAGAATATTTTTATCAGTATCTCTAGGTTGACCAAGAAGGGCAGTTGCCTAGCACTTACTCTGTTGTTGAGAAATACTTGAGTTTCTCCTCATTGTGGGTTTGGTCTGACTAAAACAAATGACAGTGACAACTTCCTCTACTAATATAGATTGAGCCCTTGCAAACATCCTTCTGAAATGTTGTAGGTATTAGTTTTTAATAACTGAGATACAGCCTTTTTCAGGGCATTGAATACTCAAAAAGTGTTGTATGGGCTCCTCAAAAGGGAACAAGAGACTGACTGCTATTGAAAGGTTCACTGTGGAATAGCTTGTCCTGCTTCTAAACTTAAGTCTTCAAAGATGCTTTTACATAGAGCTGCAGGTTCCAGAAAGATTATGCTGAGAGACTTCAAGCCTGGCTGTCCTTTAAGTGGAACACCCAGTTCTGTGAAGCCTTGGTTGGGCATATGTGAATATGAAAGGTCGCACTAAATGAAATAAGCAGATGCACAGTCATTTGCAGGGAACATCCTTGTAAGAGGTAAGGACTAAATGTCCTGAGACATGTGCCTGTAATATCCCTAGGCTTTCAGTTGGATTCAGGAGGAGAAAGGGCAGTGTAGTTCTTCAAACATTGAGTTGTTTTTAACTGTTATGCTCAAAAACCCCTCAGTTTTAGTCAGCATTCTGGTAGAACCCGAGTATAGGGCAGTGGTGGTAGCTGTGTGTTGGTCAGGTCCTGTCTCTTTGTATGTGGCTTTTCTGTCCTGAAATGTTGTTCCTTCATTTTCAATGTCATGAATTTGACTTCTCTCGTGTGAACCTTCTATCAGTCGGGGACACAGACTCTGAGAGAATGACTCTGCAAATCTTCTGCTCCCCTGTGGAGAGGAGCTGCTCATTAGGGGATAAACATAAGCAAGGTGTTTGAAGACCTTAGTCAAGCAACACCTCAGCTTTGAATCATGTTCAGATAGAGGTGTTTTCAAACTACTTGAACTGGACCAGTCTTGAATAAAGTTCTCTTACCTGTGTTCTGCTTTGCTATAGGTGGTCTTTCCTTGCTGTGCAGCTGGTCCTAGAGCATGTTCCCCACTTGCTCCTCTCTGCACCCTTTAGCTGAGCAAACAGCTGTGCTTTGACTTTGAACTGTTCCTCCATTATGAACAGCTGAGCTCTGACAGTGTGGCGATGGAGGGATTGGAGTCAGAACATAAATGAGCCTTTAACAATATGATGCCCCACTTCAAAATATCCTGAAGGAATAGAGCAGACCCCTTTGGGGAGGTTGGTCTGTAATGAGGTTTGTGTTTGCTCACTTAACTCTGTAGCTTGATGCAAGGATCATTCCCTCGACTGCTGAGCATGGATTGTGAGGTTCTTACAATCTGTTTACTCCACTTCTCCTCTTGAGTTTAATGATGCTCCCAGGTTGTGTGATAGGCAAGGGATACCTGCTAATGCTGTAAGACTGTGGAAAGGTGTTGCCCAGTATTTCTCTGTCCCTAAAGGTAAGCTTGACCTCTTGCATAAGAAGTTAAGGCTTTGCCCTGTATCTCCATAAGGTAGTGGTTGGGGTGTGACAGTCCCAAATTGCTGTATTATATCTTAAAGGAAAGGCTTATGTTACCTAAGCAAACATAGTTACTTGATTGCTCTGGTTAATTGATTTCTTCCAAGTCAGAGCCTTGTTCCACCTTAGTTTAATCATGTTCATCAGGTGTATGGAATAAAAGCCAATGCAGTGGTTTTCAATCTGAGACAAAGAGGAACCAGACATGATGACATACAAGGAGTCTACATAGCAACCTCTTTGGGTAATACACAAAAGCTGCCTGTGGTGCAGTAGAACTGTTTTTGATAAGCTAAAATGATATTGTGAAGAAACAAAGGCCAGTTCCTGTAGTTGGAAGGAAGTGGAATTCAAGACTCATTTGACTGTAAATTACCCTTTTTGGAGAATTGAAAGACTTAAAGAGCCTTTGGCCCTTTTGGCTATAGAATTATTCTCAGATGATATTTTTTTTTAAAAGCAAGTTGCCTTGGTATATACACCAAGCCTTCTTAGGTAGTTGATTTTTGCCCTGAAGATGGAGGGTTCCTCAAAGTCAAAACAGGAAAAAACCCTCCAGTTAAAGGCACCTGTCTTTCTGTGCTGATGGCACCTCCTGCTGTGAACTTTATCCCTGTAACCTCCCAGTACCTCTAAACTTAGTATGAGCTAAGTATTGTAATTCATGAAAAGGTCAAATTCCCGTGAAGGCACCAGCCAAGAAATTCTTTTTGGAACAGGGTGTAAACAATACTTGACCGGTGTCTGCACTTGCCAACCAGCTAAATCCTGGCCTGTGTGCTGGCTCTGGCACAAGGTGGACAGATTTGCACCAAGGACTTCCATGTGCTGTCCAAGTAGTGTTCTTTTAAGCATTGTTGTGATGGAACATGTTGGTGTGCCCTCTTTACTTGGAGATAAAATCTGTGAGATGCTGGACAACAAAACCATGGTGGGCTTTGCCAGACTCCTGAGGACTGTGCTTTATCTCTCATGGCTGCATCTAAGCTTAAGGGCTTGAAGTGCTCAGCTAATTCTTAATTATACCCTCTGTGCTTTGATGTCTGAGACTTATTTGGCTCTTTTAAATGGCCAAAAGTACAGTGTGATGCATCAAGATGATCTCAGCATTTGTTTCACGTGTTCTCTGAGCCACCACTAAAGGTTATGGGAGGTTCTGCACCGGGTAAGCTTGGGCTGGGTACATGCCAGTCTCAAGATACGTTGTGTCATGGCTTGCTTTGTGTGCTTAAGCTGATGAGGCATAGTACTGGTGTGTCCCTAAAATACTTGCATCTATGCAATTTTCTTGAAACAGAGTAGCAGTTTAGACTGATGCTTTTCCATAAAAGGAAAGCATATTTTTTTATACAAGAAGTGCTGGGTAAAAGGCAGGATATGGGACTGCGCAATAGAGTTTAAGGCTTTCTTCATGATTCCTCTTGCACAGGTTCCTGTAGTTGTGTAGCTTGTGTACCCTCAGACTGTCCTCTGGTGCCTTACAAATACTTAGTCTGGCAGCATTTCCCATCAGGACACATGCTTCACCTGGCAAAGGTTCTGTATTCATTTTCATCTGGATGGTCTCTGAGCATCTTCCTCTGCATTGAAACCATTGAATGCTCACTGATGTGACTTTTTTTTGTTTTACACTTCCTGGAGTGAGATTTGAGTAATATGCTTGGCATAAAACTTGCCTTTGTTTAAAAAAAGCTATATACTGCTCTGGCTTTCCACCCTTTCTGTAATAAACTTCTCTTCTCCATGACTTGTTTGTAAATATCTTACCTGGTAGTGACAGGCCTGTAACTTCTAGTTTTGTAGTGTATCTTTCAGAAAGGGGCATTAGCTTTGGTTGATGTTAAAGACTATTAATTTCCTAGAAATATTCCCTAAAGAACTAATTTCAGTGAAACGGCCTTCCTTCTTTACCCTTCAAAGAGGTGGTTAAAAAAAAACTTACTTCTGATCCCAATATGGCTAGGCACAACTCTTCTTATGGTAGGGTATTTTTGCTTTCCTGCTTTCTTCCTGTCTAACATACTTACTTTGAGTTTTATTCCCCAAGTGGACACTAAAAATATATTAAGCCAATCCAAGAAATGTGTGATGTGTTAGTTAACAGAGTCTGTCTGCTCAGTCTGTCAGAAGCAGCCTCTTTGGCTCTTCTGAGTCTTTGTGGGTAAGAGAGTATTACACTACTTGGTGGAAGCTATAAAAGAATAGGAAAGGGGATTTTTAAAGACTTTTCAGTGGTGGCCAGACATGCTCCACTTTGGTGTCCAGCTGAGCTCAGAGAGCACCAGTGAGCCAGAGTGCTGACTGGTGGGAGAGCAACTATGAGAGGCTTTTGTACCAAGATGCCATTCCTGGAAATGCCATTCCTTCAAGATTCTTCTGTCAATGTAACGGAGCATAAAATACCTTACTAGTGGAGCCCCTTTCAAAGAGGCCTTTGCTCTTGTCTGTTCGTATAGCTGCATCTTTGCATTAGCCAGAAGCATTTCTAGTGCTTCAGTGAAATGAGGCTTTCAGTGGCTCGTTAAAAGGCCTGAGGGAAGGACCCTGTGGGAATGGCTTCCTTTAATGTCTTTGCTTTTTTTAATGTTGACTTTCCAGTACGCAGAGTCAGACTCTGCTTTCATGGGTGGAGGAGCTGTAATGCTTGGTAGTTACCAAATCCAGATAGTGCCCCATTGAGTCAGAGCTTGAAGTGGCTTCTGTCCCTGGGAGAGTTTCCTCCCCACAGGAAATCTGTAACTGGAGTGTGTACAGGTCTTGGATTTGTTGACAGTTGTGAATTTACTTACTGTGCAAGTAAATATTTTGATGTTGGCTTTTCCAAAACCCAGCGTCTTTGAAAGGACACATAAGGAATTTGCTGTAGCTCTACTGGCTTTTGTTGTACTTGTTCGTATTCCTGCCTGGAGAGGGGAAACATGAGGGGTTTTTTTCTTGTTATGCTTGTACAGGTGAAGTACACTCTGTTAACAGTAATGCTGAAATATTCCCTGTAACATGATTTTCAGCTTTTTGTGATGAAAGGGTAGATGAAAAGATCACAAAGCCAGCACTTGCTTTCCAATGATTGATTTTAAAGTTAGCTTTTTAGTCACAGTCGGGACTTAAGAACATTGCTTAAAAGGGCTATTGGTCTTGGGGGCTGTCATGCCTGTAAGTGATTTTTTTTCTTTTTAAAGAATTGTACAATTAAGGTGCTTCAAAATAACATCCTTGGGGCAAAGAGCTTCAACTTCTTTGTGTTCCTCCGTGTAGATCTCAAACCCTGTGGTAAATGGAAAGGCAGGCTTGATTGCTTCCAGTGCTATACTTATGGCCTCTTACAAATTTTGTCTGACCTGCCAGTAGTGAATCCAGTGTTTTGTATGCAGAAAAGGCCAAATGTCTGTCCACTTAAATTAATGCTGACCCAGTTAGAGGGGATTCTAGATTAAAATTTGTCTGGCTCAACACTGTGGTTATCTGCTCTTTTTCGTAAACAGACAAGTTTATTGGGTCAATGCAAAAAGGGTTTAACAAAACAGAAGCAAGGTGACCTTATCCCAGCTGGTAAAGAGGGAGGCATTTGTCCTATGTGATTAGAGGCAGAGCTGAAATCCATTTAGTAAGCTTAAACCCTTAAAAATTTTAGGGCAGAGTGCCTTGACTCAGCCCCTGCAAGTCTGCCCTGGCCGAGACAGATCTGTTTAGGTCTTCAGAAATACCAGACTCTCTAGAAAGTACCTGAAGTGCCACAGCTGGATCCATAGGGCTTGGAGTTTACCAATGTGGTCATTACAGAATAGATCCACTGCTTAAATAATCACTGCAGATGCCTATGCAACTGCAGCAGCAGCACCAGCTTTGTGTTACATCTACAAACTGATCTGAGCTTTTGGGTAAATATCCTGACAAATACATGATCCTTGAGCACATGTTTGAGATGTGTAAGTTCAGTGAATGTGTGTTTAGGCTGTCTTAAAATGGAAAAATACTAGTTCACAAGTGTCAAAGCATAATCCTGCCTACCAACAGCTGAGTTTTCTGGAAGAAATGACAAGCTGGTATGCTGCTTTAAGGGAGTAACAGCCTAAAATGAGATATAAAAGTATCAGAAAAGATGTGGTATGTTTGTAATCTGAAGATTATATGGGAGAGAACACTCTCAGGGAGATAGGGCTTAGTTGGATCAGTTACACTGAGTCACTAGTACAAAATCTTAATGACTAATGGTGTCCAGTTTTATTTTTAACAAATTCACTAAGGTGAAGGCTGGGAATGGCAAACTGGCTTAAAATCCAGGTGACTGAAGGTCTTGGGTAACTCTTGTATTAGTGTCTCATAATTTTCTAAATAAAACACGGAAAGGAAGATGTCACCAGAACTCCTGAGAGTTTCAGCTGGGGAAGATTTGCTTGAGCACCTGGTTGCCCTGGAGTTCAGGAACTTGGTCTGCTTTACTGCCAGTTGTACCTTCCCTGGGGAATCCATCGCTGTAGTTTGTCTGTTGTCTCCTACACAGCTGGTGGTAGGTTTGGTGAAAGTATACAAAGTATGGACACGAGTCAACATCCTACAGCTGAACACTGTACTCCAACTCTTCACTGAGATATGTGATGCCAGCGTCATCTTCTGAGTAGCAGATGTCTTTTTGTGGCCCACTCTGCTCCCTTCTACTGTGAAGCTCAGAATTGGGAGATAAAAGCTTCAGAGTTGTCCAAAACTAAATGTCTCTGCTTTCCTCACCCTCTGTTCTGTGAATCAGATGGTTATGGTGGCAGAAACTTGCAGCTCTCCAGCATGCTGTTAGTCAATACCTGATGTCACTTGTGTTTTCTTCCAAGGGATTTTGGTGTAGCTGCACTGAGTACAGAAAGTATTTCTGAGGCTCTTCATTCCTGCTAGGAAGAATAAAGCTTTGATATGGTCTGTCCTGATGGTGTGTTTTCCATTTGGAAGCAGCAGCTGTGGTAGGGAGCAGACAGTTCTGGAGCTTTTCCTGGAAGCTCCCATTCCCCATCAATTCGTTGTGCCTGTAGGAAGCCAGCTCTAATTGTAAATATCACTTACACATTTATGGTCACAGGCTGAAAGCTCTCTCCTTTATTGGCATCATCAAATTCTTGTAAGAAGCCTTCTTGCATGTCCACTAGTATTAATTAGGTGGCTTTGTCTGAGCCTCCTGGGGCTCTCAAGGTCTTGAAGTGTGGTATGTTGTAACATCTCTAAAAACAAGCCTGGGAAGAAGCAGAGACTGTTTACAAGCTTCCATCTGTATGAGTGAGCTGCCTTGCTAAGCCTGAATAAAAGTAGCAGGAAACTTCTTTCAGGCTGTCTTCACACTTCAGTAACAGTGTAGGTATTGCACCAAGTTGAGAAGAACTGTTAATTCTAGCCTTTTAAATACAAAAGGATTTGGGTAGGTTTTCTATCCTGGTACAATGCCTCACTAACTTGCAGAGATGGGGTCTGTCTGTGCTTATGAAGGTGTATACTGCAGATGAATTAATATGTTGTAGGCAAGTGATCTAGTCTGGACTCTGTCCACTGGCAAAAGACTTCTGATGCAGATGGATCAGAGTGGAAGTGGTTATAACCGACTACACAAATCGCTAACAGTGTCTGTGATGGGACCTTTGTATAAATTTATGTTCATCCTTTCCAGCTGAGAGATGCACCTTTATCAGTAATAACCAATTTGCTTTTTCTTCCCTCACAGGGTAACTCCTGTAGGAGGTGGATCCAGAAGGTGACAAGTCTACTGAGGACTGTCAATCTTTTCTAGGTTGAAGAAAAACTGAAATTGGTAAGACTTAGCTTGTCAGTTGATGTCTTACTTGGGTTACCCATATGACTGAGGGAAGGACCCAGGGAAAAACCTGCTTGCTTCAACAACTACAGCCAGCTCTTTGAACTGTGTGTTCAGAAAAAGCAGGATCAGTTTAAGAATTTGATTTCAAGCTGCAGGGATATATTTTAGTTCCTTTCCCTGCCTCTGTTCCCTTACTCTGAAACCCTTGGAAGACTAGATATTAATGTAGTCTTTCAGCTGCAAAACTACAGTGAGCTAAAAGAAATGCTGAAATTGCCAGTATATAAAGTGACCACCTTAAAAGCAGACAGGATTTAGTATTCTCATGGAATTGCAAAACTCAGGCTGAGGAACTAACACAGTAGTTCTTTTGAGTTCTCCTTTCCTGGCTTGTACACCTGTGAAGAAACATACATCCAAAGCTGCTGAGATGCCTTTATAGACTTTTCACCTGGCTTCTGGGTGAGCTGGATAGTCTTGGCCAAGATCCTGAATGTATTGACTGGCTGCAGACTGAGGCTTGACATTTGAGACACTTGGGGCAATTGTAGTGCAGCATTGATGAGCAATAAATCTCATTCCCGGTTGATCATCCAGTTTCTATTTCTTCTGTTGGTCAGGATGATTAGAGCAGTACTGCTCTAAGCAGTAATAAATAATAAACTTCCTTTAATAAGTAATAAACTTCCTTTCGTCTTTAAAGTTTCCAGTCTGAGTTAATATACTAGGATTTCTTAGTGGTGTTGACTAACAAATTTAATTGGTTATCACAGTTGTTTATTTTACATGACAGTTGATATTCACATCCAACAGTACATTTCTAAAAGCTTTAATATGGTTTTGTCTCCAGGCTCAAAATGAGTGCAATATTGGAAACCTCTGAGCTGCCAGCAGTGTTTGATGGGGTGAAGCTGGCTGCAGTTGCTGCTGTGCTGTATGTTATTGTTCGCTGCTTGAATTTAAAAAGCCCAACTGCCCCTCCTGAACTCATTTACCAGGACTCTGCTTTGGCTCGCTTTCTACTCAAATCCTGCCCACTTTTGACCAAAGAGTAAGTATATTTTTTTTTTCATGTTGACATGTATAGGAAGAAGAGATCCACTTATCCATTCTTCTGCCCAGTGTGTTTCTTAAGCCTGGGTGCAAATGAGTGTCAGGGTACAGTCTTGATAAAATAAACCAAGTCAAGCATTTCATTGTTATTAGTGTCCCAGGTACCTGGACTTAGGACCAAGCCTAGTTGTGTAAGGCTCTCCATGAACCCAGTCAGCACTTGTTCTTGTACTCCTTTCTCTTAGGGAAGGAATCTGATGGGGCTCACAGGAAGGAAATGTTTTTTATGCTGTGTCACTGCACTTATAATGAACACGGGGGTGGCTATTAGTTTTAAAGTGCCTACTCCTCTTTGAAGTGCCTCAAGTTGATTGAAAACTAATGAAATGTATTACTGGGTATGACACATAACTAGTTTCATAAAGTAACGACATACTGGCCAGCTCTAAGCCTGTTGCGTTCACTTCAAATTGACCTTACGTGTATTTGAGCAGGCTGATCCTTGACCTTCCATTCTAGGACCTCCAGAATCAGTGCAGCAGCTCTTGCCTTCACCAGTAACCTTCACCAATAATAGGAAGCATTTAGTAAAATTTCATGAGCATTTGGAGGGAGAAGGACTTTGATTACAGTGTTTCTCTTCTGAAATTACTTTGAAAACTTGCAAGTCCTATTTAGAAGCCCTAAATACATCAATTACTAAGTGCTGAGTGCAGCTGCATGAACTTCCCTTTTGGATCTCAAAAGTCAAACTGACTTAAGGATAGTCATTCTAGGGGAGATGAGAGGCTTTTAGCAGTGCTATGTTAGGTGCCTTGATTACATAAGGTGTAAGATATTAGGCCATGGGGTCTGTAAACTTTAGAGGAAACAAAGCATTATTTGTTTTTAAATTGGAACCCAAAGAGGGTGCTATGATGCACTTTAGACTTGGTATAATCCTGTGTGTTTAGATTTTTGATTATGTCCACTGCCTTAACTGCTGAAAAGCAATTACTTACCTAAAAAAATACATTAATGAGGTTCAAGTAACTTGGTACCTGAGACACTTGCCATCTTAGTGTTGCAGTCCAGATTGACATGTCACTGAAGGAGCAAGCATGAAGCTGTGCTGATTACCAGTCTTGAAGGCATATTAATGTCAGGCTAATCTTTGGAAATTGATTGGAAGCTAATTCAGAGTCCATTTTACTCCAATTTCACAGCACAGGCTCTTAGCGCTACTGTATTAGAGCCATGTTTTTGACTTTCAGTTGGAGAACAAACCATTCCCTAAAGAGCAAAAATAAAGAACATCTACTGCAATTTTTAGGCATCTGTTGTGCATTAATTGCAGGAGGGAAGAGCTGTTTGCAGAACCCTGGTGTTGTGTTAATAGTGTGCAGTTGTGGCTTGTTTTCTCTGGGTCAGCTGAGCTCAGGCTTGCCAACCTCTCTGACAACTGTAGCAGTGATCTCCAGTACATGGTTCTGGGGTAGAATATTCTCTGAGAGGTTTCCATGACCCCAGGAAGCAAACTCAGCTGAAACAAGCTAAACAAAATGTGTCAGTAGGTAGTTGTTCAGTCCTCTTACCTCTATACCTTTGTTAAGGAAGACAGGAATATTACTGCTGTTGGGCATTGACAGGATTTACAGGGAAGACAACTTTAAGATGATGTATATGTGATTTTTTTTTTTCTACTCTTGATGTTACCATGGATGTTTTTTCTATACAGAAACTGGGGAAAAAAAGAAATCAAAGAAATCCTGTCTTTAGGCATGAAAGTCACCTGGGGACTAAAGGGGAACAAATATATTTAAATTCCTGCAATTATGCATGAAATAGTTTCCTGGACTAATTAGCAAAAAGCTATGTGAAAACAGCTTGTGCCATACTCCACTGAAAAATCTTGCAAGGCTTTGATTACTTGCTAATTATTCAGAGTGTTAGGAAAGCTGATTAAGCAGCTCTTTTCAAATTCTACCATGAAAGCAAAATAAGTAGCCCAGCAATCCCTTTTGTTATATCAGTACTGGGTTTGTTGTCAGACCTGTTATATGACCAATTCTTCTCTACGGAAGAATGTTCACAGCTGTGAACTGGCTTTCAGACCTGGTTTGTTCAGCTCCCTTACACTGCAGGGAGGAAGGGCTGAGGGCACTGCTGGGTAATACTGGGTGGCAGAGAGAAAACAGAAATAAGCAAAGTTATTCTATCTGTGCAGGTGTTCAAAAATACTCAGAGAAAACACTTCTGGACTTTATTTTCCCTTTACAGCCCCATCCTCACCTGTGGACTTAGCCAGACGATCACATTGTAACTGTGGTGTTATTCAGAAAGCCAAGTGGTGGTAGATGAATAATTTAGGAACTTTGAATTGTAAAACTGCCTGGGATGGCTGCGTGCCAGGTACCTTGTACTTGCAGATGCTAGTACTGCTTTTTACAGTTCTCTAAATTGCTGGAAGCTTCCTACATACCTAGCAAACACTGGTAAGCAAGAGAATCTGTTGTCCTAGAGCTCGTATTTTCTTACCTCTCCTTCCCTTCCTCTGCCCTGTCTGGCTCTGTGCTTTGGCTGGCCAAGTGGAGTAGCATAATCAGACCTTTTCATTCAAATTGCTGCTTCTTGCATGGAAGCTCTTGCAAATCAGCACAGCTATTGGTGCTCTTGGGCCTAACTCCTGTGTGCAGCTGTCTCCTTTTCCTGTCCTTCAAATGGGTGCAGAAAGTCCTTCATCTGCTCTTACTCCCATAGAAGTGCAGCGTTGGCTCTTTGATTCATGAGGATAAATTTGGCCAGTGCTTGCTGTAGTAGGCTAGACTTTTTTTGGCTGTTTACAATTTATTCTGCCATCAAGTGTGTGTACCTTTGTTTCTGTGGAGATGTGGCACGTGTCATCCCTATCGAAAATAATTGTCCTTGCTGTCAGTACACTTTTTATCATCAATAAAGGCAAGCTCCTCAAAGATTGAGGCAAATGACTGTCAAGCCTGTTAGTAAACACTGTCAAATATCTAGCCTAGATCCTTCTTATCCTTTGTTTGCACACTAACCTATACTAGATAAGTAGGCTGCCTGGTACCAGAAGACTCCTTTGCACTGTCACTGTTTCTCCTAGATGCAAGGAGACAAGTAATCAGAAAAGCTGTCTTCAAGCTTTTCAGTGTTCTTTTCTTCCTTGTAATAGCAAGCAGTGTTTGATTCCTGTCAACTCCTCAGTGTTTTACCCTGCGAGGAACACTTCCAGGAGAATAATAAACTAGAACAACAGTGTTACCCCTGAAGCTTTGGCAGGTGAACATGCTGAGAGGTAGAGAAGAATGGCAGCTCCCTATGGGTAAGTTGAAGCATTAACCTTGGGGAGAGAAGCAACCTCGGGCTTTGAGTTCTTGCTGGGTGCTGTGACATTGGCAGCAGCCTTGTGTTCTCCAGCTCTTATCAGCAAAAAGCCTTTACCGTCTGAAGGAAGACTGTAATTGCTGTAATCCTCATGCCTTGTTTTGACTAAAATACTTCTTTGTAGTCACTGAAGGTTGAGAAGGGGTGTGATGGGCACCTTACTGAACAAAAGCTGCCTAAACGGTGAAGGAGGTGGTTTAGCCAAGGAGGCCAGTCTGTACTTTTACATAGTTTGAACTTCGTGCAGTTTTTATGGGCAGCAAACACTTGTTAGTTTCCTTTTCGAGGCTCGGGGCATGGAAGCTCCTTAAGCTTCTTCAATTTTTTTTATTACTTATTTTCTGTGTTTTAATCACATCAAAAATTCTAACTTAGCTGATGCAGAAAAAGCTTCTTTCTACATATATGGGGGGAGGGGTTGAACCCTGCAGACTTTTAGATTAGTTTTCTTGATCAGAATTCAAATTGCATTCCCTAGCATCAAATAAAGGACATGGTTCAGATGAAGTCTGATTTTGTAAAGCATTCTTTAAATACGTCCAAACTGCTCAGTAAAGGGGAAAAAATAATCTGTCACCTGTTGTAATGGTAGCAGTAGTTCTCAGGGTGTCCTGACATGGACAAATTGTAGTCTCTGTTTTCTCACCATCAGTAGCCAGGATAGTATGGCACATCAAAGGCCATGTAAGAGTTAATGTTTAAAGCGTTAATCTCCTCAGATGAAGTGAAGTAATGTTCCAGAAATAAGCCTGTTGCTGAACTTCCACTTCAGATCTGTGAGGACCTGAATGCTGATGCTTGCTAATAAAAATAGCATGGTTTTTATGTGCTTTGTGTGAGCTGCTTATACAGCTGCTGCTTTCCTAAATTCCTGCATACTGAGTGATGTACATGCTCTAAAATTATAATCTACTGCCTGAGAGCCACCAAACTTAATCAACAATCACGTGTTGAAATTGTATTAAATATTAAAATGCTAGGAGAAATACTTGTGGAAAACCTAAGAATCCTCTTACCCTTGGGCACCGTTGTGTGCAGCCACCTATCACGATGTGGGGCTGTGCTGCACAGCTGAAATGCAGATTTGGAGCTCAAACATTAGCATTTGTGAGCAGATTTATGTAACTGGCTGTGAATTCATTCAGCCAGTTAAGACTGAACTCTGTACTTATTGTACTATATAAGTCAGTTTCCATAATAAGTAACTTGCATCCCCAGACCTGTTCTCCTGGCTGCCTTCTGTTGCAGAATCCTGTTACTGGAAGACATAACTGCTTCAAATATTTATCTTTACTCAGAGTGCCTGCTGTCTATTGCAACCAAATCAAAACAGGAAAATGAGTCAGTTACAAGCCTTTGGGTCTGGAGCAAACTGGGAATCCATTTTTGTTTCGCAGAAATACAAAAATCTCCATTTCTAATACAACATGACTTTTCATTTGGATTTTTTTCATCAATACATGCTTGTCTGTGTTACTGTGGTGTGTTGTCCTTGTCCTTGTGTGGAGGTCTTGGCAAGAGGTCTTCCTGAGCACTGTTCCCCACCCAGCTGGCTGCTCAGCTCGTGTCACCATAAGCCCCTATTGAGAACAGTGGAAATGCTGCTTATAGACATTGTGTTTGTGCCTGGGCTCTCGTACATCTCTGAGCAGCTTCACTGGAACAGGGTACTGAGGAATATATAGTGAGTCATCTCCATATGGTGAAGTTTGCTGTGCTGGAGTAATCTCTACAATACACTGCTTTTCAAAACCACTTTGGTTTATTGCAGACATAGAGGAGTCGAAGTCTTTGAACATTTTCCTTGTTTCTGCTTATTATCAATGCTGGAGGGAAGCCATCTGCTTTTGAGTGAAGGGCCCTTGTTTGAAAGACATGGTTAAATTTAGCAGTAGTGATAGTTTTAGAATAAAATCTGAAGGGCAATGCTTGAATGCTCAGACTGAATGCTACTTAGTTGCTCAGTCTGCATGGTTGTTTCCATGTGTTGCATCCTGCTGAGTTTGTTTTCGTAAGGTAAGCCACAAGAAGAATACCTTGAGTACATGCTCTTCTTGTCTGCAGGATGATTGTTTTGGAGGAGCATCTTTTTTTTTTTTTCAGCTGTTTGATATGAGGAATGTTGGCTTCACTACAAAGCAATTTGTGCTAGCTGTTATCAGCATTGGGTTTTTGTCAGCTGGGTTGAGAATGGAAATGTCTCTGAAATTGTTCTTCACCTAATAGGCTTAATTAAAATTTTTTTTACCTGGTCTTTCCTTTCAGAGGGTGAAGGCTTTCGCACCATTCTTGGCAAGTTTTTTCCCTCACCAGCGTGGTATTGTGCACCTTCATGGCTGAAGAGTTCTTTCTATGCTCTTCTCTTTGAATGGTTTTAGTAAATGCAAGTTGAAAGTCAGCACAAACCCTGTATATAAGATGTCCGGTCTTTCAATCCTGTACAGTCTTGCACTATTAGGCTCAGTACTTGGTCTTGGAAGTTCTTGCAGACTTTGTCTCACTGAAAGACATAGAAGCCACTTACTTACAGGAAGATTTCAAAAATAGGTTTGTCCCTTGCCAAAATGGAGGGTCAACAAAAAGTGTGACAGACAGATCATATGTCTGATTCTGCTATAGATTATAAGGATACCCTCTCTTCAACTGAGGACACATTTTACCTAAATTCAGTGATAGAGAGGAATCACTTACTGTCACGGTTTTATCAGGTTTTACAGCAAGTTAGATTGACAACTTGTCTTGGTAAATGAAAGTAGTATTTTTTAATAGCTGCCTGGTTTTGAGTGAATCTGGTAAGGTAAGTTTTAATCTCTCTTAGTTTTCTCTGATAATGCAAGACCTGTATGATCTAGATAATTTCTTTCCCCTTCCCTGGGTACTTAGGGGATGTGTTTGCCTCACTAAAAGCCTGTTGCTTAAAGGCTGACGGACCTAAAGAAAAATACTGGTGACATAACAAGCTGCTGCTGAAACACTTGCATGTGTCTCAGAGCTTTAACTGCTTTAAAATAAAGTGCAAACTGTAGAAATGCACTTAAGGTGCTTAAGTATGACTAAATAGGAGGAAGAAAACTGCATCAGAGTACTGTATACATTACTCATGCTGAAGCTTGACCTTTGAATATTTATTTGAAAGAATGCAGTTCCATGCAGAGTGACTAACACAAGCCATCTTTGCTGCAGGCAATGTGATGCTTAAGCAGCTGACTGGAGTTAGCATCACAAAAGATAAGCTGAGCATTTTACTTAGGATGCTCAAAGACTTGTTCACTTTGAAGGGAGCAACAGTGAATACTCCCTTGTCCATAGAGCTTCCCAAAGTTTAAACTTTGAGGGAAATGTGGAAACTGTAGCTATCATTTGTACATTATGGATGGTCACTGGGATTCCTGCCCTAAGGAATGTATCAATGAAACTGCCTGTGCTGTTTGCCTGTGAAAGTAGCATAAAGGTTTGACTTGCTGCAGATCAGCACTTGGGTAACCTCCAGCTGGGTCTTTCAAAGTCAGGTTTGGGGGTTTCTTTCCCCAGGGAAACCATCTGTGACCTGAAGAGGCAGACTGTGGTAAACAGTGCACTCTTGGTAGGCAGTATACTTGAAGCCATTTGTCTTAATTTAAACTCTTGCAGTAGTGGTGAGTCTTTGAAGACTCTTCTGATTTCCTCTCTGACAACATCCTGTGGTATCTGCTGCTGCATCTCTTCAATGGATGACTGTAACCTATATCTGGAAACTGAACTGTAGATTAAACATGAGGAAAGGTTTTGTGCTTGCCGAGATCCCTGATTTTTGGTTTATATTTTTTTCTATCAAGATGGTAGCAGTAATCAGTGACAGCTGTATAGCTTAGCTGCTGTAGCTGGAGAAATGGCTTTCCTGTTAGCCCTATGGGGTAAGATTTTGAGATAATCTTTGATTTGAAAAGCACTGTATGTGTCAGTTTCGTGAGTTTCAATGCATGTGCTTTAACCCAAGATTGGAAACCATGAAACAGTGTTGATGTCTGAGTCTCTTCTGAAAGAGCTGCAAATTCTTATTATAGGTTGTATTTGTCAGCTCCTGTCAAAAGCTGCCAGCAAACCCCACCTGTAAAGGACGTCTGTGGGGAAAAAGACAAGTGCAGTCGAGCGCAGTCTAGTGTGGAGTATGGCTCCTGACCTCAACTGGTGGTAAAGTGAACCACAGGGGTAAAGCCCCTGCTTTTCCTTGTATTGGAAGAGCAGTGTCTCTTCCATCTGGCATTAATAGTTGTGTTCAAAACTCCCTGCACTGAGCTGTATGTGTCTTGAGCAGCACCATCTGTGGTTCTTGTGCAGCTTTAATTTAAGGTGTAGTTTTAACTGCACTTATCCCAATGGATATCTACTCTGATTCATGAGAATGGATCCACTGACTACTTTCCACCTCTACCAGCTATTGCAGAGGATGAGCTTGTACAGTTCCCATCACTGTGAATCTGCACAGCTGCACATTATACCTGGCAAGACCCAGTGCAGAGATGCTGGGCTGATACAAGAGGGGAGAAGTGCTACTGGCCTTGCATGGATTCTTTGAAAAGCTTTATAGTTGAGTGATCAAATCCAATATGGACTGAGGGCTAATTTACAAGGTTGTGAGCGTCAGCTGGCAGTTTTTGCAGCCTTTATTGAAGTGGTAGCTGCTTCTACAGGAATCTATTTTGGGTCTCTTTGGAAAGCATACTTGGAAAAATTGGAGTGAACTGCTGTGTTGCTTTGATTGTAAGAAGTCTCCCTCATAGATCAGGGAAGAGAACAGGGAGAAAGAGCATACTGCTGCTCTTGTCTTGCCAAACAAGCCTAAGTAGCTCTTATTTTATAGGAAGTCTTTTTAAGGAGCGTGCGGGGGAAGAGGTAGTTGCGGATATGACACATAGGAGCTGGCATGGGCAAGGCTCAGCTGTGTGAGTAGGTAGTGTCAGAGCACAAAGGTAAAGTTTCAGTCACATTCCAGTGGGTTATGGGCGTAAGTAGTAAATTTGAGTCCTGAGATGCCTAGTTTTCCATGGACAGGGAAGAACATGATCTCTGCTTGGTGTGGTCTCAAGAAGTCAAAGGGAATAACTGCAGGAAGCCCTAAACACAACAGGGACGGAGTTGCTAATCTCAGGATCCAAGGTGGTGTCAGCAGCTCTAAAGCTTCTTCTGGATACCCTGCTCTGTGTGGCAGAGACCACTGTTTCTTAACTGGAAGCATGTTTCCTGGGACTGCTGTTCTAAACAAGAAACCATTCATGCTTTCCCATTCAGAGCTGATGTAACTATCTTTTTCAAGGCATCAGATCAGTCTCCTTTGCCGAGTGGCCAGGTGATTTGCCCACATAGTGGTGGTAGGGCACAGTGTTTCCTGTTACACCACTTGCAGCTCTGCTTGTACTAAAAAACCCTCTAATAATTAAGCCTTCAATCTTTCCAGCTCATAGCTGTGTTTCTCACAGATCTCTTTTGAGGACTAGTAAGCCAGGAAAAAAAATTACAATCTGCTTTGTCTCCTAGCTTTAATATACCCCTGATAAAATAATTGGTAGACTCACCCCTCTTATTGAAAAGGATTTATTATTCAGTGCAGTTTGGCCAGTTCTGAATGGTTCTCTTAAGACTATTGCAACTTTATTTTGCCTCTCAGAATTAGGTGAACTTGTACTGTGCTCTTTGCTTAATTTAATTAAGCAGTACTGTGTAAAATGGTCCCAACCAGCAAGTCTTGGGTCTTTCAGTGTTGTAGAATTTGCTGTGAATCCTGTCACTCCTGCCACTGGCTTGTACAGGTAAGGGCTTACACAAGTTCATGTGGCTCAACCCAGCAGGCTTCAGTGTTTCAATTAAAACAGATTTACAACAGTTTACTGTTCTAGAGGTCACTTTGGTTGGCTAGCAACATGCAGTCCCAATCTCACCGAAGCACAAGCCCTCTGTGTATTTATTGTGAAGCATTTGTGCCTTTAGCATCTCAATATACAGAGAGGAATGTCAGAGTTTTGGCTTCTGCTGCTTCTATCAGTGCTGTTTTTCTCAGCTTTGAGAGCATTTCTGTCTCTCTTCTTGTGTAAGACTGCAGAGATCACTGCTGCCAGTTCAGTCACAGCAAAAACACTTCCATATCTGTTACTGTATTTGGTAACTAGTGAGAGATTTGTTATGGGAGCGCTTATCTGTTCTTAAAGGTTCATTAACACAGCAGGGTTAAGCAATTAAATTACTGTGTTTCAGGTACATTCCACCCCTGATCTGGGGAAAGAGTGGGCATATCCAGACTGCCCTTTATGGAAAAATGGGGAGAGTGAGATCACCACATCCATATGGACTTCGCAAGTACCTCACGATGCCAGATGGAGCGACAGCCACGTTTGATCTCTTTGAGCCACGCTCTGAGCACTGCATTGGAGGTCAGTCAGCTGCTGGCTGCATCCAGATACTAACCTTGATTCTGTGCCCTGGAAGGCGGGTGAGGATAGAGCCCATGACTCCCATTTGGCCTTCAGAAAAAGCAGATTTTTTTTTTTTATTATTTTTTCAGTGTTGAGATCCTCATGGTACAGTGCTGCACCCAAACAGTTACTGTTATCTTTATAGCTGAAGAGAATCTGAGCAGAGCTTTTCTAATGAGGTAATATTTCAGTGGTTAGAGCTGGTAATGTTGGAGCTTTGCACGAGAGTGATAGCTAATTTGAAGAGCATATGCTAATCCTGACTGTAATTTACTGTGCTTACTTGAATTACAACAATTACTTTCTTCATTGATGAAATGATATCTTGTTAAAGTAGTGAGCAGTGTCAGCAGATCAAATATCATTAGATTAGCCACAAAGCAGATGATGGTTAATGTCAGCTGATCAGAATGCCTGTGATTAGCAAAGCTTCATTTCAAAGATCTGTATTACACCCAGCTCTGGAAGGGAAGAGGGAAAAATAGCATAACCAGTCTACTTGGTGTATGAATGAGCACTGGGCTCCACATCCTCCCCTCCTCACGTGTTGCAGTCATAACAGGCTGTGAGAAGGCAGGATGTGCAATATCAAAAATGTCCTTCAAAGGGAAGAATATACTCTTGGTCTCTATGCAGTGCCTGTAGAACTGTTTGCACAGCTTTCCCTGAAGTTAAAAACTGTTCATCTCCCATAACATGAATTACTTTTTCACATCTGTAGCGCTGGAGCTGCTGCTGGACTTGTGTCTTGTGCGGAATTTTTGGCAGACCAGTAGGAATTTTAGCTTGCTTGTGGTAGATGGTTTCCCACGGATCTGGAATGGAAACCTTCTGAATCTCTTAATTTGCATGAAGTGACATTTACTTAGCTTCCCCCTCTCTCTGTGCACAGAGGATGTCACGATGGTGATCTGCCCGGGGATTGCCAACCACAGTGAGAAGCAGTACATCCGCACCTTTGTTGACTATGCTCAGAAAAATGGGTACAGATGTGCTGTCCTGAACCACTTGGGAGCCTTGCCAAACATTGAGCTCACTTCTCCACGGATGTTCACATATGGTAGGTACTTCATGGCACCTGGGAACTTATTTTCAAGCTTGTGGAATTTCCAGGCATTGATTGACCTCTTTCAGGGTAACACAACTGCTGCACCCGAATGAGAGTAATACTTTCATACTGTTTCTTAGGAACTAAACTGAGCTTATGTGGGAGGAAGAGGGGAGGCTAGTAATATTCAATTCCCCTTTTATTTTCTCTTCTGCCAGCCTTACACATGTATTGTAATCAAGGAGTCCAGGAGGCATTTTTTTTTGAAAGAAAACTTCTGGAAAAAACCCTCTTAGGTCTATCACAAGCCTCCTCAAATGATTTTAGAGATGTTGAGATTGCCAATGTAGTGAAGTGTGAAACAAACCTATCTCTGAAGGATAAATGCTATTTCTGAGGCTTTGTAAAATGTAGCCCGAGAGGATTTTGTACCAGCCTATTCAGAAAGTACATTTCTATCCTAGGAGGGACACATGAGGATTGGCCACTGGATGCAACACAATGTAAAGAAACGCCAACAGTTCTAGAGTATGACAGTAAAGCTACAGAAGTGGTAGTGCTTAACTGCCATGATTTTGGGCTCTCACCTCTTCTTAAGCTAGAAATTAAAAGAAGTAGAGGATTTGGAACAGTGTTAAGGGTGACTCCAGTGAGTCTTAACTACCCTGCCTAGTGAGTAATGTCATCTTTGTATAATGTGGCCTTTTTGCCTATGACCTGATCTGCTTGTTCCTGAGTCTTGAAAACTAAATTTGTCCATGTTTAAGCATTTGCTTTTTTTTTTTTTTTTTAATAGAAGTTGAGAGCTTTCTTCCATGGATCTTTGCTTTAGACCATAGGGAGTTATTCTGTAGTGCATCTCGAGGCATAGCTTTCTGGGTCTTTTATAGCCTTGGAAAGGGCAAGGAATGCCTAGCACTTCCTTTGAGTAAGAGAGTAAATCACTTGGCAGAGTTGGTTGTTAAGTCAAGTGCCAGCAGGACCATAAGCAGGCTTTACTCTGCCTCCAACCCAAATAACACTGTGTTCTTCCAGTTTTGCTGTATTCCACACATATTTGTTGAGGAGCAAGTAGCCTAAATTTGGGATTCACTGAATCCTCCAGTCTAAATATGGGATTCACTGAATCCCGGCCTCTACATCAAGCTTTGACCTTTAGCTACTCTACCTTCGGATTTTTGAGCTGCCCTGAAATCGTGAAGGTCAAACACGAAAGTATTTTGACTGGTTGCTTCTTCCAGAGGAAACCAGAGCAATGCAGCTTTTGTTGTCTTGAGGAAAATTGCTCATTAAGAATGTTCCCAAGGGAGTGTCCAAGCCCTGCTGGATTGCTCAGCCAGGAGCTTGCTGTTCCCTTGCAACAACAAACCCTGGTGCTCAAAGTCTACTCCAGAGCTAGGTAAAGGCAGAGTCTAATGTCTAGCAAGGATACTACAGCTGGGTTGGTGCAGGGTAGAATCCCAACTATCAGGATTTATCCTGGACAAATTCCACAGGGTAGAGCTGAAAATCGGACTCTAAACTGAAATAAACATCTGGAGTTTTATTTCTGTTATTCATGTGATGCCTTCTGTGGTTTGCAGTCTTACATCTGGGGAGGGGGGAGTTAACAACGTGCACAGGTGGTTGATACCAGTGTACTAAATGCCATCAGTTTTACAGCTGCTTCTCCATGTTTCCTCTTCCTATACTCAAAGGCAGGAGAAATAGCTGTAGGAACTCAGATGTTGCATGTGTGGAGGCCTTCAAGTCTGTCAAACAGTTGCAGGATGCCAGAAATTGGACCCCTTGGTGCCAGCAGCCTGTGGGATGCAACTGGGTGTTTGCTGAGAGCAGAACAGATGTGCATAGACACTTAACTCTTCTCTTGATGTGGGGACACCCATGTATCTTTTAGAAAGCTGCAGTATCCTTACCTCTTCAGTGGTTACAAAGGGCTGCCTTCTCTGCTGAAACCTTTCCCCCTGAGTCCAGAGAGCACCTGCTTAATCAGGAGTCTGCTGAGAGCCCTTCTTGACAAGACACCTTCGTGCTTCCATCCCCTCCCAACACCAGTAGGAATTCAGGGATTCACAACAGTCTTGCTAAACACAAAGGAGGTGAGCTGCTTTCCAGATATCCCACTTCAGAAGTGGCAAACTGCCTTAGGAAGGTAGTGATGTATGGCGTTCCTCCATACCAATGTCAAGCCTGGAGTTGCTGGACTCCACTTTTTAAGCTGTTTTAGAAAGGAAGAGTTTTGATTGTCAGGATAGCTGTTGCCATGATTTTTAAGCCTGTAAATTTCATCTTTGGCACTCTCTCAAAACTAAGCATGAGCTAAGCTCCATAGGACCCAAACAGATGTATGAACACATGTCTGAATCAGAGCTCTTAAAACCTTAAGACTATTGTAAAGTCAGAAAGGGTAAGAAGCTGAACTCAAAGCACCCAACTGAAGCTCCAAGTGGGAATTTAGGTATGCTAGAAGATGAATCTAACTTTGTCCTTCTTTTTTTTAGGTTGCACGTGGGAATTTGGCGCCATGGTGAATTACATCAAGAAGACCTACCCTCAGACCAAGCTGGTTGTTGTGGGCTTCAGCCTGGGTGGAAACATAGTGTGCAAATACCTGGGAGAGAGCCAGGCCAACCAGGAGCGAGTCCTGTGCTGTGTCAGTGTGTGCCAGGGGTACAGTGCACTGAGGTGGGTCTGGAGGCTTCTCCATGCTTGCCACTTCTGGGAGGGCAGGAGGGGGCAGGTCCTTGGCAGGGTACATGTGAAAGGGCAAGGTGAAGATGGTTGCTTCTCTAGTATTGAACTGGTCTGACAGACTGCAATGTGCAGGATGCCACCTCCCTGAAGGAGCAGCAGAAGCTTTGTTGATTTGAAAACACAAGTAAACTTCTTGTCAGCAATGCAAACAGGTTTTCTTGTACCTGGCCAGGTACACACTGGCAGCTTCTGGACTGTGTGTGATGCTGTCTCGTTGCTACAGTGTCCTAAGAGGAGGCATTCCCTGTGCAGTCCTGGTGTAATTAGCTGGGCAGCATGACCAGCTGCTGAGCTGATGCCAGGTTTGCAAGCAATAGTTTACACTGTCTCATCACTCTGAAAAGTATCCTGTGGTTCATAATAGCTTGTTTGGCTTCAGTGTGCAGTTTCATCCAGCTGCTCTTACCTGGGGAGACTGGAAAGAGACAGCACATAAGCTGTCAGTCCATGCTCCCTTCTTGGTGTGTGCCACTAAAACAGTGCTGTGGGCTGATGAGATGCAGAGGCACTTGCAGCTGTTATGGGAGTGGGAAGGTTGGGAGGAGAAGGCTTACAGCCCTGAAGTCTGCTGAAAACACTAACCTGTGTATCCCTCCACCATGGAAACCAAGGCTGGGGCGCTTCAGGAGCTGTGGCTGGCTCCACTTGCATGTACTGATGAAGGGTCCAGGCACAGGGCTGCTGCTTGAAAAGTGGTGCCTCAGCTAATGTGCTTTTAACTCCATGTATGCACAGTTAATGAAGCCAGTGTAACTGGCTAAGCAGCTGTTTTCAGTTTTTACTTTCTGCACATGTGGAGAACTGCTAAGTTGTAGCTGACTTTGCAGTAATTTAACTGCAGTTTTGAGCCATGAGATGATTTACAAGGCAAAAGAGGCTGAGACTCAGGAATTTTGGTTCATCATCCTTTGGACTGATAAAAATGGTGAAACTGTGGTATGCCTGTGAGGGGCTTGCTATGGAATTTGGCCTCACAGCCTGGCCAGGGTAGCTGGAACTCTCAATGCTGCTGATGTTCTGCCTGTATAGGGATCAGTTTGATATTCAGCAGTCTGAAGACACCACTTTTGAATGAGGCTCTTACAGGTAAAAGTAAGAAGCCTTTCTGGAAATATTAGGATGTGAATGAAAGTTTGATATACATGTAATATTCCAGTCTACCTAATCCCTTTTGAGGTCAGATGTGACTACTGCTAAAAGAGTGTATAATCTTGCAGCTAGTTCACACCCTTAAAATCTAAACAGATGCTACAGGAACAGCTGTTCTGTTTTGTTTCAAGTAAAATGTTCTTAGCTGTCCTGGGGTTCTGGCATAGAGTACAGTGTCCTTTTGAAGCCAGCTCCTTAATTGCAGCCATCATACAGGGTTTGCAGGAATAACATCTGGCCGAGGTCCACTTGGTTCATCTTGTACAATTATGCAATATTGTATTTCTGGTCTCCAAAATGATATTGAGAGTAAGGCTGTTATTTGTGCAGGGCAAGGACAACCTGATTAGCAATGCTCCACTTGGATATTTGTGTGGAAAAACAACTGGGTTTTTTTGTCTGGTTGTTTAGTTTCTTTCCCTGAGTTTAATGCAAGTATTGGGTGGGTTGTGTGGATTACTGAGCTCTTGCCTCCACCTGCTGGGTAAACATCTCCTAGCAAACCTCTTGTCACAAAACATCTGCTCTCTATTACTGGTCGGCCAGCAGGAAGGTTTTTCAGGTCTTGCCTCCCTACCTAATATCTTCTGCTGCTTTAATTCTAATTTGCTGAAGAACTAGAAGAAAGCAACATGGTGTGAGCAAAAGACAGGAGAAAGGAAGGTTTTAGGCCTTGGTTATAGAAGTGGAAAGGAAGGAAGTAAAAAGCACCTCCAGGTAAATGGCTAAGCCTTTGCCTTCCTGGGCTTGGTCTGACAGGTTAAAATAGCTGGCTTCAGCCTTCTGGGCTACATGGAAGTGGATTACCCTGATAGACATGACTAGTTAGTTTACAATTCTGTTGTTTTATATTGCTTTGTCCAGCCTTTATCCCCCAAATAACTTTAGGAAGTGAAGGAAAAAAGTGGTGGTGAGCAAGGTGAACCAGAGATCTCAAATAGGAAAGTCTTTCCAAAGCAAGAGCGATACTAGGATTTGCCAGAAGAATGAGACTCTTAGTTTAAAGAATTAAGTCTTGGGAATGTGTGCCCTGAGGCTAAACAGGGACAGGTCTCTTTATTCCTTAATCTGTGCCTGCACAGGCTTGATTCTGCTTCTTGATCTTGTGGAATGCATCATCTCCATAGCTACAGGCTGTGGGGAGAGACCTCAGCTTTGAAACCTGGGCAGTCCTCAAAATACTGGAAGCTGCCTATGTTTTTTTTTCATTGCTTGCAGCTCTTCGTATTAGGGATACTGCTGTATACCACAGCAACTACAGGGAAACATAGTAGCTTTAACTTCCAACATCTTGTAATAACTTAATAGGTTTGGAAAATGTTTTGTGAAGAAAGAAATGTGCATCTTCCTGTCTTACTTCAGTCCCCTGCCCTGGCATAAATGTGGTAGGTATAGTCTGGCTAGACAAAAAGATATGGAAGAGGTGTTTTTTAAAAAAATAAAAATTCTATGCTCCAGCATTGCTAACTATGAGCAAACAGCTTGCTCTTGCTCTGGCAGGGGACTTGCAGGTTATGGCTGAGGAGGCCATGCTAAATCTGCTGCAGTTCTTACGGTATATTAATGTTTGAGTGGTAGGAGTGCTTCAGTAGCTGAAACTGCTCCCAGCATTCTTCAGTTGCTTGGTAAATGATAGTGTTTCCTCAGTAACAGCAAACCCTATGAAGAGTAAAGCTCTAACCTGCCCATGACCCTGCATAGCAAAGGAGTGCTGGTATCTGGCAGAGCTCACAGAACTCTGGATGGCTTTAATTCTGTTTTAACAACAGATAAACCGTGAAGTGCTATTGTGCTTTGAGAAAAGGTAAAGACTTAGATGACACTTGCAGCTGCAAGTAGTGTTTATTCTTACAGTTCTTGCCAATGAAGCTGTATCTGTACATATTGGAAACATCTGCACAAATTATTTCCTCTGCAGAGCTATACACACAATAGGCAACAGTGTTCAGCAACAGGGTTTAGCCCTTTCCTTGGTAGTCCCGTTATGTAAATTACATTCAATTTCTGCAAAGGGATACTAAAATCCTTTTGTCAGTGCTTCAGATCTTGATTGATGGTTCTTAAATGCTCTTATCAAAACTGCTAATTGCATTGTGCAAGATGAGACTGCAGATCTGTTTTCTGATACTAACAGACTTCATCAAAGTGGAAGTAATTTCCTGGAAAAGGTTAAGCTGAGGCAGGGAAGGCCTGGAGGTTTGTTTACATAGGCCCCAGACTGCCATGAGATGTTAACAGTGTATTAATCTGATCTTTCAAGATCTCCATTAACAGCTTTGTTTGTTCTTCGCTGTGGTTTTTTTTCTAGGGCACAGGAAACCTTCATGCAGTGGGATCATTGTAGAAGATTTTATAACTTTCTCATGGCAGACAACATGAAAAAGATCATCCTTTCTCACAGGTATTGCAGTACATCATTTACACTAATAGTATTGATTGGGTCAATTGCTATATTGGGTTTATCTTTCTAGTCCTTTAAAATAGGACTCCTGGAAGTTCTTTGGTCTTCAGATGAACCAACAGAGAAGGGGAGCCTGTGTCAACCTCATTAGGATATGCTAAAATATACAAATAAGCTTTGGTCTTGTTAGAAGAAAGGCTTTGTTGTCTTTTTGTCTTCTGTGGAAACTTAATGAATAACAAGACAGGCACAAGAAAACATTGCAATTAGACTTCAAAGTCGAGTATTCTGCATCTGTTTCACTTCTAGCCAAAGAATTCCCTATTCAAGGAGCCTCTTGTTCTGCCACCTACCTGAGGTAGGACTAATTTTCAAGATCTGCTGTATGGAGCTGCTGCTTATCAGATTAGCAAATAGTCAAACCTGTAGCTCTGGCTTCTAGCTGTTCCTCTAGAAAGAGCCTGTAGCCCCAAAATACGTAATGTTGCTATTCCTGGAGTGTACTTGTAGGATCCCTGTGCTGCTGTTGCGATTGGTGGCTCTCACAGAACAAAGGAGTGTGTGTGTTATAAAGGTGACATACTCAATGTTGTTGTTTTACCCCCATCAAATGTTCTCTGGGTTGTACTTTCTAGGGCAAGAAAGTACCTCATGTGTTGCCTGACTGAAGTGAAAAGGAAGGGAATATGTAAGACCCATTTGAATTAAGAGCATGTGTCACTTCAGACTTTTGGCTCTTTGTTTACACTCTTGTGCAGTATGAAACACTTGAAGTTAGGACATCTGATGTAGGATGATACACATAATTCATTCCAGATTTGCAAATATTTAGACAACTTGACCAAACTTAACATCTGAAGTTAGGTAAGCTCCCATTAAAAGGTACTTAAATTCATAACCCAGAAAAAGCCAGTGCTGGCTCGAAGTATGTTAAGTAAACTTTTTCCATAATCACTTGTGCTCTAAGGCAGCTCGCCCAAATAAAAGCTAGCCCTCCTCCTGCTCTGCTCTACAGCTGCCTTTGAAAGGGAATCAAAATCCCTTTCCAACTTGTAGCTTTTTTTTTTTTCCTGTTTGTTTGGGGAGAAGTTTGTTCTGATAAAGAAACATCCTCTCCTGAGGGTAGTAATCAGTTATGACAAGTGTCCATAGTAAATAGCTTTCTGCTAAGGTAATGCTCCAAGTAATTTCTGTTGTGTGACCTAGCCTGATGTCTGTGCTGGGGGCCTTTAGGACCAGATGGTGGAGGAGATGGTATGCTCAGGACTATTTGTGCCCTCACCCAACCACCCACAGGCTTGGTCTGAAGCCAAGGAACCCTCTCTCTAATATCCAGCCTCTATTCCAAATACCCTTAGTGCTCTTCTGTGAAGATTCTTTTTAGAGGCCCCCTCATTCAGTTTTTCAGTATATCAGGAAAAGATTTTTTTTTTTCCTCTAAGGAAGCTGATACGGTTTGTTATGTCTTGCTGCAAAGGGAAGTGGACAAATAAGCTGTTCTTGTTCCCAAGAAAGCCTCATGTATATGTAGCCCACTTCTAAGTCTTATCTTGTCAGGTTTGGTAAACTCAGCTGTCCTTGAAACAGGCCCTTTTGTTATTTGGATGTAATTCTTGATGTTACTCTTTCAGGCAAGTTCTTTTTGGAGATAACATGAAGAAGCCACAAAGCCTGTCAGATGCTGATCTGAGCAAGCTCTACACAGCAACATCCCTTATGCAGATTGATGATAATGTTATGAGGTATGAAGGACAATTCTCTACTCCTTTACAGAACTCTCAAAGTACCTTCTCTTCCCTGCGTTGCTCTTGCATGCCCTGTGGTGTGCCTGTAGAAACCTGCTAAAATACAGTGAACACAACTCCAATTCTTACTTACCTCCACCCTGAAGAAAATGTGGCAGGAAAGAAAACCTTAGTCTTGACAGTCACAGCTTTTTAAAAATAATCAGGAGGTGTTTATCTGTAACACCTGAACCTGCAGCCTTCAATAAGGTAGGAAGAGGCCAGCTCTGCTGCCAAGCTCTAGCAAAAAAAAAAAAGTGAAATGTGGAAAGCAGCTCAGAACTGCTCATGGATTTCCTTAGCTCTGTTTGAATCTTGAAAAGAACCTTCTCCCCAAAAAACACTGCTGCCTTCTCGATACATACTAGGGTTGGTGCAGATAATACAACTTATTTGTCACACTAACACCTAAATTAAATTCTCTGCTTTATTAAGCAGTAACCTGTTATTGCCTCTGTCCTTAACAACAACATAGCACTTCAAGTGGCAGTGTCTGTACCATGGCATGTTCTGTATCAGGCACTAACACCTTTTCAAAATGAAGCTGTAAACTGTCAGCTATAATACTTTGCCAAAGTTGGAGTGTTGTTGGCTGCTTGTAAAAGAAGCAATTGCTAGGGAAATCTCTCTACTCATATGGACCAACATACAAGCTATTTTGTCTCTTAGATAAAAACAAGGCACTTGAGTATAGGCTTGCTGAATTCTGTGGGGCTTGTCAAGTACGTTTGAGGTTCATAAGCTCTGGTGAGTTTGTATTTGAAAAGGCTTTCAGCGAAAGATGAACAAGATCATATCTTTTCTACATGTACAGTTAAGTGAAGTGGGATATTTTAAAAGAAATACCCTGAAGGCTGCAACTTTCAACTTTCATGTTTAACTTCCCCATGCTCTCACAATGTTTAAAGTAAGCACAGAAAGCATAAAGGGATGTGCTGACAAAGATGGGTTTCACAAAGATGCTGGGTATTAAAAAATTGTCTCAACATTGAGGCATCATTCCTGTTTCTGCATATATGTCCTCACTGCAAGAAATAGTCACATGGTACTAGAAGCAGATGATTGCAATGACAATCTGCTCTGTTTCAGGAAGTTCCATGGCTACAGCTCACTGAAGGAGTACTATGAAGAGGAAAGTTGCCTGCAGTACTTGCACAGGGTAAGCTCTTGCAATAGACTGCTCTTGTACCTTCATTTTCCTACCAAAGGGAGAGTCCTCTGTGGTTTCTGCTGTTGATACCTGACACAGCTGTCTTAGCTGGGATTTTCAGAAATAATCAGGCACAGTATATTGGAGTGGGATTTCAGTTCTTGCTGCCTCTAATGCTGGGGCTAAATGCTCTGGGCTCTTAAGAGCTTATAATTCTGGCAGGTAGTAGCACCCAAGTGATCTAGATAAAGCCATGTGTTCAGCTAAACTGCTCCAAGTGTATCAGGATAAGGTGGGAAATGGGTGGTGGCGTGGAGCCTGCAGTTTTAAGGTAAAAAGGCTTACTAGATATTGGGGAAGAGACTTGGGACATGATCTGGCAGGCAGACACTTAGTAAGCAAACTTTTGCAGAAGTGAAACTGAGATTAGTTCCTTCTTTTTCTACTGAACCAAAGAATAGAGACTTTCCAAGGGAGTTCCCTGGACTTTAACTGAGGTGTCCACAACAGAGCTGGCAGTAGCTGCTTGATGTGCAAAGCAGAGCAAAAAAAAGGGTGTAGCTGTTTGAATTTTGAGGGTGGGGGCTTGATGTGTGTTTGCTCTGATGCTCCCCAGCCTCTTTCTTACAGTTGAGTTGGGGGGGGGGGAAATAAATTAACTCTGAAATAAGAGGTCTTAATTAAATTAAGCAAAGATACTTTTACAGTGTGTAGATTGACATTCAAATACCAACCTCTTACTGTTTTGGTTTTTTCCATTTTATTTTTCACATGTTTCTTAATGCAGATCTGTGTTCCTCTTCTGTTGGTTAATGCTGCTGATGACCCTCTTGTCCATGAGAGCCTTCTATCAATTCCAAGAGCTCTATCAGGTATGGTGAACTGGTCTCCTCCAGCTGTGCATATTTGTGCACCTGCAGCTTTATTATCACATCATGATTCACCATCTCAGAGCATCTTGACTTTCCTCCTTATGTCTGTAATGCTGTGGGAGGTGTGCTAAGCCTCTTTAAATCACCAGTTGCTAGAACTAGCAAGGTTAGCCTTGAGCAGGAAGAACTTTAGTCCTCTCTGGTACCTTCTTCCCTTTTGGCTTGTGTTGATAGCCAGAAGGTTACATCCAGGTTATGTTCTTGGATGGACAAATGATTCCTCATGTCTTCATTCCTCACTGGGATTTAACAGAAAAGTGGGTGATAGTCTGGAAGTTACAGATAAACACCCCCTCTGCTGATGAAATGGGGAGAGTGCAGGCATGGCTGTGTCACTCGGCACTGAACTGGGATCTCTCCCTTGAAAGGAGTTGAGCTGCCTTCAGACAAGGCAAAAGGCAAATTATCGTTACAAGCTCAGAAGGAGGAGCTGCTGCTGTTTCATCACACAAATAGTGGAGTGCACAGGATGGGGAAGCAGGGTTCATTCTTTTCCCGGTTGAAGGCAGAGAATTTATCCACAGCTGCTTTGTGGCAGGAGCAAGCACAGGGGTTTTTTCAGTATCCATGAAACAAGATGGCTGATACACTGTCAGAGCTTAGTGCAGCTTGACATGATGCAACAGTCCTAATTCCAGTGGATGTGAATTAAAGAAGTTCATTTGTTAAAGAATGTGCATTCTTACAGCAATACAAGTATTGCTGTAAGGGCCTAACCAGCAACATTTCTTGGCAGCCTTCCTGTACTGGCAGTTTATGATGGTTTCACTCTCAGCTCAAAGATGTTAACCTTACGGAACTTTCTGCCTCCTTTTGTTTTGCAGAGAAAAAAGAAAATGTCATGCATGTGCTGCCCCTTCATGGAGGCCACCTGGGATTCTTTGAGGGGTCTGTACTCTTCCCAGAACCTCTTACCTGGATGGATAAGCTTGTGGTACAGTATGCCAATGCCATCTGCCAGTGGGAGAAGACAAAGCCTCACTGCTCAGATGCAGAGCAGGCTGTGTCTGGCCAGGAGTAGTTGACCCAAAGACTCTGATTCACTTCAATAGATCTCCCCCTTTGGGAACATCTTGTTCCTTCACTTGCTGCTTCAGGTTTCCATTCTCCTTGATATCCTATGGCTAGGGTTTGATCACAGTGTTTTCTTCTAAAGTGGAGTTAAAGCAGAGGTTAACATCTGGTCAGAGTGTCTTTGGTGTAGAGACACTTGGGTTTGTAACTTACTGCTCTGCTTGAAGAATTAGGTTGCTGAATGTGGCTTGTTACAGGGCTACTGAGCTAAAGATTGCTTGCTTTAATATAGCAGAAATTTTAAATGTCAAAATCTCTTCACCTGCTGGTCCAAAACTTGATCTGCAGCATTTGTTTAGATATAAATGACAGGGTAACTATGACTCTGTCCTCTCTTCTGGTGCTGGAAAATCCCTGTACCAATCTACAAGCCAGTAAGTGTTCAGTCTGTAAGCCACTGTAATGTGGCTTGGAAAAACAGATGCTTGACTGCAAGTGGAGTTTCAGCTTTGCACCATCTCGAGGGAAGCCTTGTAGTTCCTAGGAATGCACTTGCACAAGTGAATCACTTTAAAAATATTCAACTTTTCCATGCTTCAGCTGTCTGTGGATTGGGGTGGCTTTATCCTGGGACTCCAAGTAGAGAAAAGTTGCAGCCTGAAAATGCCAGTTAATGTTTCTATGTAAACATATTCTCACTTCAGGACCTGATCAATCACCTTCTTGTCATCTTTGCCTCTCTTTAAATGCGGTCATTTTTTCAGTACTGGATTCTTTGTTTGACCTGGGGCTTTTTAAAGGTGGCTCTGGCTTCCAAATGGAAATCCATGATCAAGAATCTGCAGGATTTTTCTGTGAGATTGATCTGTTTGAAAGAATATTTCATAGAGAGCGATGTACTCTCTTAGAGATTAATTGGCAGGGTGGTAAAGTGTATCTATTTAGACTGACTTACCTTATGTCATGGTAAATAATATCAAAATTCTTCCCCTTAGCTTTCAGAGTATCAAGTGGTTTTCAGACATGACTTGCCTTACAGTTGATGGGGAACTGGGTATGTCTAGCCCTGTGCAACTGAAATGACATCTTTGCATGGCTGACTACTTCCATATCTGTGTAATGCTGTAGGATTCAGTATGACACTGGGCTGTTTCTCACTTGAATTTTTTTTTCCACACCCAGACATCCCCTTCTGGTTTTAATGTGCAAAGTGAAGTATGAAAGCTGTTTGCAGGAAAGATGCCTACTTACTTGTGCTTTTACCCTCAAGTGGCTGTTATGGTCTGTGCCAAGATGGCTATTAAAGACTCTAGTCTATCTCCTAGAAGGAAAGTTGTCCCATGACAATCTGGAGACTGAAACTTTGTGGTAAAAAACAAAAATCTTTTTTCTGTTTGTTCTGTCAATATTGTAGTTTCATTAATCCATCTTTAGGACTTCTTCATCAGTGTCAGTGAAATTCTTTTTCTGTCACACTTCCCACATCAGCACTTTATTGCTTCAGCCTTGATCTGTGTTCCAGGCACTTTAATTTATAGCTTAAGGGTGAAACAAACAGCAAGACTTCAGTCTGGTAGTGCAGGGGAACAAGCCTTCTGGACTGCCCTGTCCCTGAACTTCAGTAGGGTGGAGAGGTGGGAGTTTGGTTTAATAAAGCAATAATTAACTATTGTAGCAAAGGTGCATTGTCATATCAGGAAATTTGTTTAATTTGCCTTAGGCCAGACACCTTGGCCTGTTACCATGAACTGTGGATATATGCACATTCTCCTTGTCAGTAAATTCAGGTTTCCTTTTTTCTTCAAAGAAAAGATGAAACCAAGTAAAGCTACAGTAAGACTTGACTGTGCTTGTGGCTGTTTCTTAAGAACTATTTTAGGGCATCAGTTAGCAAGGATATTCTTAGCTGATGGGTATCTTGTCTCTGTGTTATCCTCTTATTCATACTGCATCACTAAAATATGTCATAAAAGACACTTCAGTTTTTTGCTTAAGTAGTGTTCATGTAATATTCATTGGATATGACTTAAATATCTTCTTGCTTCAGCAAAGTGGAGTGTAAACAACACTTGTACACATCAAATAGATACAGTATAAATTTAGGTGTCTCAGTCTCCTAAAATAAGGTGAGCAACAGGGCAGTTCTCAAAGCAGCAGGAGCTGCAGCTTTGTCTAATCAAACACATTTTTCTCTTTAAAGTTAGAGGATCTTTCTGAGGACTACTCCTTCCTGCCCCACAACCCAAGCCTTCATACTTCAGAAGTGCCGGTGCTGTGGACTTCCTGAAACTCTCAAGTAGTAACATAGATCTGTCTTGTTCCTCTGCCCTGTTTTTGCACTTGCATTTAAAGCTCTTCAAACTACTTGTGACTTGACAGATTCTGGCCTCTTTGAGGGAAGAAGAGCTTCTGTTGTGGCTTGTTTGTGCAAAGGTTTCTGGAGCCTGAGGTTCAGCTTATTAAGCCTGTATGTGGAAGCAGTGGGAAAAGACCTCTCCATCTCAGCCAACTTGATGCTTCTTTCAAAGCCAGACTTGTGGTCATACTTGCAGCAGTCAAATCTTGGGGAACTGGGAGAGGAGAAAATTCAGCTGCAGTGCATGTTATCTGAAGACCTTAAAATTATGTATTAAATCCTCCTACCAATAACTGATACCTAGTGCCAATGCCCCTAGACACATCCTCACCTGAAATATTCCCAAAATAAGGCAATATTACTCTTGTCACGTGGACAGGTGGTCTTCATTTGCCCAGTGAACTCAAACTTAAATGCAATCTGAATTTTTCAGTCTTGGAGGCGAAATTGTCTTTCGGCTCTCATCAAGGCACATGAGGCTGCTGAGGTGTGCACTTGTAGATCATTGCAGTATGGTCTGATAGAGTTCAGGATCACAGCATGACAAATCTGACATGTGCTCTGCTTAGTGTCAAACTGGGATTAGAAGAAGCATTAGGAGGGTTCTTCCACAGGTATTCTTGTAATATACACACCTTTCCCATCACTAGATGTAAGTAGCACTTGAACATAAACCCAAGGACCCTCTCAATCAGTCACCAGGTTGCACAACTATTACTCTTTGATGGTTAGGCTGGTCCAACCATCACCTTTGCCATTTTTCTGGAGAGATTTGAAGATGGTAGGTAAGAAGCTTGAGCTTGCTCTTTCTGAATGCAAGGAACTTACAGTTTCCACTACATCAGCTCTGCCAGCCTTTTCAGTGGTACTTTTGTTAGCTTTAAATGGAGGTGTTTTCAGATGGGACTGGCAGTGTTGTAGTTGCACTGTAAAGACAAACACTTCCCCTGGAGTCTTTTTCCTGAGTGTTTTTCTGTGGTTCCTGTTTATGAAGATACAGCTTACAAAGACAGGGCATTTAGTAAAAATGTGGGGAACTATTAACTCCAGTACTGAATTTAGCCAAGCTACCTGTGTGTCATCTGTCTTGGGTCTGTCACAAGTTCCTAGACCACAGCCCTTTGACACGTGGTGCCTTGCCCTTTTTCTCCTCCTCCCTTGACATCAGCATATCTAGAGACTTCTCTAATAGCTCTGTCAGAGCTTTTGGGGCTTTGCTTTTTGGTAAATGAATTTTCAGACCATTAGGTATTGAGGCACACTGGTGATGTACACTGTACAAATGTGTGCTGACTTAAAGGACCTTTATGGGCAGCCTACAACTAGCTACAGTCAATTTCAAGGCATAAAATAATGTATATAAGCAGAGGGCCATTTGCAGCTCTCTGCTTTTCCAGCAGTAGGAACTGAGTCATAGAAGCAGGGTTTGCTCTGCTTGATATGTGATTTGTTGTCTTAAATCCCAAAGTTCTTGTGTCCATTAAAGTTCCAGCAGCATAGCTGGAGGTAGATGGTTTAAGCAACTACATCTCAAAAGAAAGAGAAGAACCATCTTCAGGATTTACTTGCCAAACAGTTTAGCCACCTGGATTGCTTCCAAGTTTTTCTGGAAATACTGTACTTTTCTGGAGCTTATTGAAATTCTTCAGTGTTCTTTTTTTTGAGATCAGAGAATGCCTGAGCCTTGTGCTGCATGTGTAAGTCATTTGTTGTAAAGAGCATCTTGTTTCTGGCTTGAGCCATACTCCCATGTCTCCTTATTCCTTAGGTGGGTCTGTTCATTGGGAAGGTCCTGGAGCCACAGAGACTCAAAGCAGTGTCTCCTTCATGGCTTCTAGGTGAAAAGCAAACAGCCCTTCTTGGTGTGAGGACTTGGAGGTTTCTCCAAGCTTAGAGTGCCTCAGAGCAGCACCAGCCCAAGAGAGGGGAGCCCTGTAACTGTACCTTCTCACTGGGAGTGGGTTTTACATAGGCCTGGACTTTCTCAGCTGTTGGAAGAGCTTAGGCTAGGTGCCAGCAATGAGTCAAAGCCATTGCCAGCTTTCCATGCTGTGGCAGAAGGGTTTTTAGGGTTCTCCTGAACATCTGTACAAGGTGGCATTTTTGCTTTTGTCTGAGTGACAAAGCTGTGTTGTAATCAAAGTTCTTGCATGACCAGACATGAGATACAGAACTTTGTTCTAGAATGTCCACTATAGTTCTACTGGGATGTTAACCCTTCTCAGGGCTCCTGCCAACTGGGAAGTCTTTAAATTAAAAAAAAAAAAGGCAAAAAAAAAAAAGCGCCAAACAAAATCCATTTGTATTTGGTATAACCAAACCCTACTGCTTAGCCCAAGTCAATAGGTTTCCAAAGGAGCATATTTTCTTATTGTGTTATGTGACAGCTTGGCCATAATTCCTGATGACAGATGACTAGATGTTCTTGAGAAAGCATAACCTCTTTCTCTGAAAATTCCAAGCCAGAGAGGTATGTGAAGAGCTTGGGAAGAGATGTGTGCCCTCGTTTTTCTTGTGCAGCTGTGTTAGAACAGGCACAGTGACTTCTAATGTCCTCGGTGAGCAGTTGACTACAAAAATATTTTCAATTTGGCAAAATTATATTCTGCAACCATCTCTAAATGCTGCCCTGAAGAAACTTGTATATTGAGACACCCTCCCTGCTGCCAGCTGCCATGTTCTGAGTCAGATTCTCTGGAGCTGAGAGCTGCAGGGGAGATGATTTGCAACTAGCAATGCAATTTTTCTATATCTGCTGATGTTTACCTTTAAAATTATATATAAATATATATAAAACAATGTCTGATTTTTTTCATTGATTTTTGTTTGTGTGTGGTGTAAAATGGAAGTCACTGCAAAACAAAATGTAATTTTGTTATCTTTGATTTGGTGGGATTTCTTTATTTAAAAATAAAGGACTTATTCAAGTCAGTGCTACATCTCTAGTGACTGTGTGCAAAGTTATGTATATTGGCAGAGGCTCTCAGTCTTCCCCAAGGTCCAGCCTGGGGAGCTGATTGGGGAGTGACTTTATCTTCTTTCCCTTTCTCCCTTGCAGCACGTAATGCAAGCACTAGTGCTACTCAAGCCTTTCGGGGTTGCTTTTTGTCTTCTGGCCAAGAAGGGGTCTTTGATGCCACTCTGGAGGAGAATGGGCATGGCATCAGCTTAAAATCTGCATGGCTGCCCTGAAAATAGTGAAGAAGGGCTGTTTTTGGAAGTGGAGAACATCTGTTATTTTTAGCCATGTGAGAGTGAATGGATTTCCTAATCCTTCAGCTGCTGGCGGAAGAAACACACAGCAGCAGCTCTGGCCAGAACAGTGACATCTTTGAGCCCAGGGCATACAAAAGCACTACTCACCTGACACTAAGAGCTCACTGCTGTGTTTATTATCTACAGACCAAGTGAGACACATGTGGATCTGGGGGGGGCAGGGCAGCAGGTCTAGGTCTGGGACAGGACTGCTGCTGCTCTTCCCCTGTAATGGGAATTACTTTGTGGGAGAGTGTTTTGGGCTTCATCTTTAGTTTACTGGCCATGGAGATTTAGCTATTTGTTCTACTTCAAACGTGTTTCCTGGCTTGGTCAGAGTCACTGCATCCTCCTCTGTTTGCTGTGCTGTTTCTGTCTCATTAAATCAAGCTCCTGGCTGACACTTTGTCCCAGCAAACTGGGGTGAGGAGCCACAGGAACATCCCAAAATCTCTGAATGTCCTAGTCCAAATCCCAGAGGCCAGCAGTGTGGTGCTCCTGTGTCTGTGTATGGTTTTGTTTGGGGTTTTTTTCCCCCCATTTTCACAAGCTGCAATTGCTCTGACTCCCAGGCAAGCTGTGCTGCTGTGTTTGCACTGGCCTGATGGCTGCAGAGTTGTCACATGAGGTTTCATTGGGTTGGCTCCAGATACAACAAGGAGCCAAACGCAACCACGAGCTGCCTTTTGCTCTCCCTATGGCCTCTTGTATAAGGTTGGCACAGCCTCAGGCTGGGACTTGTGATGCTGCTGAGACTGGAGCAAACAGATTTAACCTCTGTCACCTCTGCCCAGACAGCCCCATCCTCCCTGCAGCTTTGGAGCCCACGTCCTGTTTGGTTTGAGGCTGAGCCAGTGTCCTGATGAATGTGGCTCTTGTCAGCACCCTCCCACCCTGGCCAGTTTTGGTGGGGAGGGCTGGTCTGGCTGATGAAAGATGGAGGGGGGACAGGGTACACTGCAGGACCAGGCTGAGGGAGAAAGTAGCCTGAGCAGAGACCAGCAACTTGCTCCTCTGCAAGCCCAGCTGCTGGCCAAGAGAGAAGATGGTCTAGAAATGGGTATTTGATCGGCTCCTTGGAGGAGGTGCCTGGTTCATGAGCCAGAACAGACTGCCTTTCTTGGGACAGCTGCTTCTGCCTCCCTCCTCCCCACTCAGGTGCTGCAGACTCCACATTAGCAAGGTCTAATTAGTGTCAGGCACAGCTTGTTTACTGGGCAGGGACCCTCCTCTGCCCTCCATGGTGGCTTCTGGTGGGACTTCCCTGACTAAGCTGCCTCCAGTGCAGTGCTAGGAGAAACAGCTTTTGAAGGATTTTGGAAGGTACATTCTGCTTGTCTTTTACTCTTCTGTGGTTGAAATCCATCTTCTAGTCTCTGGCTGCTGCAGCCTCTGTTCTTCTCTGCCTACAGGAATTTGGCAGAGCCAGCTCCACCTGGGTCCCTGATTGGGTTTTTCTTTGAATCTTTTGGGCTGTTTTCTCTTTCCTGGTTAGAGCAGATGACTAAGAATTGGAGGTCTTTGTTCAGGCAGGGGTGGGACTCGATCTGGGCTGCAAGGAGAATGGAAGCAGACAGCTCCTTGGTCCCTGTGCCAAAGGGTATTCAGTGATGAGGGACAGGGGTCTCCTACCAAACACTGACACTCCTGGCCTCCTTAAAACCAGCAATGCAGCCAGTGCCCAAAAAGCTGTGCCCCTGTACCTTACCATGAGGGACCCCAGAGCTCTGCTGTTAAACACTTTATTTCTCCCTCGCTGTAACCCTCCCTTCCCAGAGCAGATGCTCCCCTGTCCTCCCCCCGCAGCTCCAGGGAATGCTGTGGGAGAGGGCTGGTGGCCTCTTTTCTCTGCTGGCTCCCAAGGGAAGGGTGCTCTGCCCAGGAGGGGCAGAGCTGTCGGGCAGCCCAGCTGCCTGGTGCAGGGAGGAGAGGGACACATGTGGAGCAGCACGCCTGGAGCGCCTCGTCACGAGCAGTCACTTGACCGATGCTACGGTAAGGAGGTGTCTGGGGTTAGAGGGCCACCTCTGATGCTACTGGACAGGGCAGGGGGAGCAGGCCCCTGCTTTAGAGAGCTGTGTCTTCAGACTCAATGCGGGGCCCAAAGAGCTTCTCTGCAGTGGCCTTGCCATCGTACTTGGGCAGGTTGCCACCAAAGTCTGCTGGCAAGATGTCAGCATCGATCTCCTGGTAGAAGGACTCCAGCTCCTCCCCATGCACAAAGACCTGGAGGGAGATGGGAGTGACCCTCAGCAGAGGATCAGAGCCATTCTTTCCAACCACTCTGTTTCGCCCAGAGATGTGCCTTTGCGTCCCGGTCCCCTTCCCATACTCACCCTCTCCAGCAGTTTGCTCTTCAGGAATGGTTTGACCACGTTGTAGGTAGTGGTAAAGTACCAAGGCTGGTGGATGAAGTGGACGGCCTTGAACCGTGCTGGGAAGGAGTCCTAGGATCCCAAACCCAGACACAGATGGTTACAGATGATGCTGTCCACCCAGATCTGGACAGGCAGCAGCAGTTACCCCAGCACTGCCATAGCTCTCCTTGCCCAATCTCCTTTTCGCTGTCTGATGGCTCCCTTGTGTTCTGACCCAGAGGACTGGCCATCCCAGTCCCAGAAGCACTAGGAAGCTGAAGAGCCTCCCAGGTAATTCATTGCTCCCACTCCATGAGAAGGATCACATCTCTGTTTGTCTTCCTTCCCAGGGGAAAGCTGAGTGTCTTTGGCCTCTGGTCCAAGGACAGAAATCCTGGAGTGCCTGTGAGTCTCCATCCAGACTGGACAGGGCTGGGCTGAGAGGCTGGTGAGGAAAGACCTCTAGACCATGCCACAGGATGTTGCATAGTACCATAGTGATGGTACTGCTTCTGATCAGTCTTGTGAGAGGGCAGGGAGATGGGGTAGAAAAAATAGGACCCATTTTGCAAGGATTAAGTTAATTAGTTGGCAAGGCAAGGAGAGGGCGATGGGGAACAGCCTCTCCATGATGCCTTCTCATTGTGCCAGCATGGTGGCAATCCCAAACCCTGCCACCTCTCTTCCCTGAGCTCTCTGCTCCACTCTGCTCCCTCCTCTCTGCCATTTCTGGGCACAGACTCGGCCACCTCACCTGCAGCATGTCCACCATCTTCTTGAGCTCGGAGGGTTTGATCCCTGATGCCTGCTGCATGGTGAAGCCCTTGAAGTTCTCAATGATGCAGAACCCATTGATCTGCGTCTCTTCATTTTCCAGCAGCTTCTCCAAGATAATACAATAGGCACGAAGAATCTAAAGGAGAGGAGAGACAGCAGGGTCTTATATGAGGTCTCTTCAGCTAGGAACCTCCCACTGGAACCAGGAGGTTGCCAGGAAGAGTCCCATGGAATGTTAGCCAGGGTCTGCTTGTCAACCAGCCCCAGGACTTCAGAGCAGGGAAGGGCATTTCAAGGGATGCTCAGCCACCACCACATTCCCTTTCAAGTTAGGAGCATCTCAGATCTGGGTCAACCAAATTCAGAGCAGATCAGGAAACGGAGCTGAAAAAAAGCTGTGAGTTACATGCCTGGAGATCTCTTTGCCAAGAAGCCCTTTCTGTGCCCTATGTCTCAGTTTCCTCCTCTGCCCTTCTGAAGGACCTTGACTTAATAGTGTGGTGCCTTTTTTCACTCCATGTTTCCTGGGCTGGGGGATGTACACCCCAAATTTGGCCTGCACTTTGCACTGCACTTGGGGGAACGGAAGGGGAACCCTTTGAGATGGACCATGGTCTCCCAGGCTTCCTCAAAGGATAAATTCAGAGGTCTACTGATTGGCTTCAACCTGGATGGGTGGAGACTGTGTGTGGACATGTGCATGTGCGTGTAAGGACGCTGTGCTCAGACCTGCCAAACAGGACCAGCCCGGGAGCGGGACGGCTCTGCGCTGTGAGTGAGGTAGACTGACCTCATCGAAGGTGATCTCCTCATAGTCCCAGTTCTCGATGTTGAAAAGCATCACCACCCGCCCGTACTTGTCTCTGCTGGCCAGGATGCCGGGGTAGCCGGCCTCGATGGTGCTGCGCACGGCCTCGGGGCTCAGGTTGTTGAAGAGCTCGGGGTACTGCTGGCGGAAATTCACGTAGCCTGGGGAGAGGCAGAGATTGAGAGGACAAGGGCTGCTTGCCCAGCCTTGGGAAGCTGGGGGAGCTGCCAGAGAAGGGATGGACTGGCAATGGTGAGATGTCCACCCTGAGCCCCAGAACTGTGGGTCAAGGTCTCCTCTAGCAAAGGGGGAGAAAAGAAGCATAGCCAGCATGCTCGTGTTACCCTCCCCTTGCCAAAAGCTTCCCACATCTGCCTTTTCTCCAACACCTCACCAAGCATATGAAGTAATTTTTCCCCTCATTTCCCTTTTCCCCTTCCTCCCCATTTGGGTGACATCCCCCAGCTGCCCTCCCTTGGCACCCTGCAGGCCCGAAATAAGGAATTTCATCCTGGGAAAATGCAGGCAAACAAAACAGCTCGTCTGAGAGCCAGCACTGATAATTACAACTCATTATCCCCCAGTCAGACACAAAGAAAAGCAGAGCTGGAGCCAGGCAGGCCCCAGTCAGCAGCAAGCCTCCAGGCTGCCCTCTTGCTCCTCCTCCATCCCTTCGGGTCACTCTCAGTATGGGGAGGGGGTGCCATAAGCCCCCCAACCTGCCCCCAGTCCTTGAAGTGTCCCAGGGATGCTGAGCCCACCAGGCACCATGCACAGAAGCATCAGGGGGGTGTAGGAGTGGCTCCTTACAGGGGTACAGAGGGGTGAGTATAGAGCATGTATAGGGCATGGGGGTCTCAAGGGGATGCAGCCCAAATCATCTGGGGTTTCTGCACAAATGAAACATCCTGCCATCACCAAATGCATTTTTTTTCTGTTTTATTTGGTAAATTGGCAATGAATGGGACTGCCCTGGTGTTGCAGGATACCTGGCATCACCCTTGCTTATTTCTTTCCCCATCCCAGCTTTTTCTGAGCCCCCGCGTCCAGCCCTGTCTTTTTCTATTTATCCTTTCTCTTCACCCACTTCCCATGCCAGGGTCCTGGTCTGTCAGGTCAGCACAGCCCAGGCTGGGGGCCTGGGATGCACCAGCACAGAACTGGGGGGCTGCTGGTGGATGTGTACCCCATCCTGACCCACCATCACAGCCCTGGGCCCCTCCACACCTTTCAGCAGGTCATAGGCCCTGTGGACATCGAACTTGCGGGCGCGGATGAAGCGGAGCAAGAAGGAGTCGTCCTCGCCCTGCACCTTCTCGGCCACAGCCTTGCAAACGTCCTCGCCGCCCGCCCGCTCCTGCACCAGCTCCCGCAGCGCCTTCACCGCCACCTCCCTCTGCTCCTCTGTCTCGTTCAGCTCATCCTTCGCCTGGGGGGAGAGCAGAAAGGGCACCCAGCTCAGTGATGCCCACACACACACACACACACTGTAAAACCCCGGGGAGGACAGTCCAGCTCCTTGCAGCACCTCAGCACAGGGAGGGCAGGGTCACCCGAGTACCCTGCTTAGAGGCACTTTGGGGTTAGTGCATTCCCAAATGCTGGTTGAGGGTCCGCTCTGGCCCCGGAGCAGGAGCCTCAGGCTGCACCTGCCCCCCACTCCCTGCAGGCGCCCTCACCTTCTGCAGGGTGTGGGGGGGGATCTTCTCGCACTTCCCAAACACAGGGCCGTGGTCCTTGGTGGTGAGGCGCTCCAGCTTTGTGCGCAGGGCCTGCTCCTCCTCCGAGACGATCCGGAAGGTGCCCGTCTAGTGGGGAGCAGAGCATGTGGGGTCTCCCTAGCCAGCCCCCTGCCCCACTGCAAGTGTCCTGGGGTAGGGAGAGTCTCCATGCACGACCCAAGAAAGTGCAATGGGATGGGGATGGACAGTGTGCTGCCCGGACTCCTTGCTGCGGGCTGAGAGGGCAAGGGGTGCACAGGGTGAACCCCATCCCAGCACTGCAAGGAGGGGATGCTCAGAGCCTGAAGGATGGGGCGTTGTGGGGGCAGTACTCACAACCGCAGACATGTTGTCCTCTGTCCTCCGTCAGCTGCAGACACTGTCAGAGGGAAGGAGGAATCAGCAGCAGTATCTGCAGCACTCCTATGCCCCATCCCCTGCCCCTCTTGCTCAGACAGGGGTAGAGGTGGTGCCCAGAGGACTCCCCCAACCCTCCTCAGCTCCATCACCTACTGCCTGCATCTGTGCCTACCTGTGGACACTGAGCAGCCTGGAGAAACACCATGGATGTTTGCAAAAGCAACTTAAAACTGTGTGTGTTGGTCATCTGATACCTTCATGTTTTTATGACTCTGCCTTTCCTCTGGAGGTTGGGGACATCTCACGGGGACCCCCAACAGCCTGAGCTCATGCAGCAGTGTTCTGTCTCAGACCACCTTCATACAGGCAGAGGTGAGCACCCAGCTTTGGCCAGGCAGTCAGCTCATCCTTTTATTGCCTTTTATTTCCACTACCAAAATAAATAATATCCCCAAAATAAATCATTATCACCAGTGTTTCCCAAACCCTTGAGTCTAACTGCTCCAGCCCAGAGCACATCACCAGCTGCAGGGCTGGACCACAAGCACCTCGGCATCTTGCCAATGCAGTCTGGGTGAAACACCTTGCTCCCATCCCTCGGGAGGAGGAGGAGGGTTGCCTTCATCCTATCTCCAGCATCTCCCCCTGCCTGTGCTCTGAGCTCTGAGCTCTGAGCTCAGGCTGTGTGAGGAATGCTTGACTCCAGCACTTGGCTCAACCACTTCCCAGGGGCATTCTCTTTCCCTCCGGCTTCTAGGGAAGGGACAGGCATCCCATTTTTCCAGGCAGTAAAATCAATCCAAGCCCTGGAGGTACCAGGTTAAGCGAGGGCTGGATTGCGGTCTTCAGTGCTGTCCTTTCAGGTGGAAAAAGTCCTGGATACTCACCAGGGAGAGGAAAAGCTGAGCTGTCCACAGAAGGTCAGTGCACGGGGCGGAGGTGGACGCAGGGATGGTGAGGCCGGAGTGCAGCAGCAAGAAAGCTGGGTGAAAGCTTTGTAGAGTCACCAGGTTGGGATTAGACCGTCACAAGGCATCAACTCACTGCAGCTTTGTAATTAAATCAGCACAACCCAGGCAAGAAACCCCATTAAAACATTACAAAAGGCAGCTGAGGAGAGAGAAGGAGGGAGCTGGGGCTCCACCGGCCAGTGGGAGCGTGTGTGGAGAGGCGGGCTGGGATGCCGGACCCGATTAACAAAGTATAAAAGCTTCTTGTTGTGTAACTCGCTCATTAGCACGGGGCAGGGGCAGAGGCAGGTGGTGGGCAGCCTGCCATCCCAGCCTGCTCCCTGGGGAGAGTGGGACAGGTCTCTTCCCCGTTCTCTGCCCCAAAAGCCCTGGGAAGGTCCTGCTGTGAATTTGGCCGTGTGGGCAGAGTGCAGCTGTGGGGACAGGACTGTGGCAAAGGATGTTCCTGAGGCTGGTCCCTCCTGGGGCTCTCCAACTCGTCCCCAGTGAGGCCACGCAAACCAGCATCCATATGGGGTCCCTTTCAGCTTTTAAAGTAAAATAACATAAACAGATTTTTTACAACATCCTCAAGTGATTATTACCTGCTTGGTGCTCTGGGAACTGAAGCCCATTCCTCCCTCGGGGTGATGCCACAGATCATGAGGGAGGAGAGCCCTGGGATGGGGCAGGGACCATGCTGAGTCCACATGTGTGTGCAGCGGGATGGGAGTTTTTCTGGGATGCCCCATCATGCTGAAGCTGCATAGGGCAGGAAAGCCCTTGCAGTTCTAGCTCTTTGGGTTCAGGATTGTGGGAGCTGGGTGAGGATATGGTGGGATGGGAATGGAGCTGTGCTCAAGCCCAGGAGAGGAGCTTGGCTGGGCTCGTACAGCGATGGGGATTTTGGCGAGGTGGCAGGGCAGGGCTAAGTACCAGAGCAGGGCTGAAAGGGCTTACACAAGGCATGTTTTATAATGCCTCTGGGATTTATGGATTTGGGTTCCACACAGGGCTGTCCTGCAAATGGAGCTGAGACCCCAGTGTGAGGGATGGAGGGAGGAGGAAGGCACGAGACTCCAGATGAGAGGCGGGGGTGCTGCTGAGGGAAAATTAGGACCTGTGCCAAAATCCAGAGCAATGATGCTGTGGACAGAGGAATTATGCACTGCTCTCCAGAGGAGACCCCCAACCCTCCTGTGCCCCTTTCAACACCAGCCCTGGTGCAAGCCTCAGCTTCCCTCTATAGCTCGTTGGAGCTTTATCTGCAGAGCAGTGGGCAAGACAGTGCATAACGGGGGACACTGTCAGTGTGGGGGTTCCCAAACAGACCCGAGAGTGCTCTGTGGGGTTGGCAGGGAGAACCTGTGATCCCTGGGCCACCTGGGCATCCTGACCATCACAGATGAAGGAGTTTAGCAGACACCTGTAGAGCCCCTGGCATCACCAATTGCTTTGTCCTGGGGAAAGGGGTCTCAAGGAAAGGGGTGGCAGCCCCAAGGGGACTGTTGTGACAGAGCCCTGCCCGGTGGTCCCTGGGGTTGGGCAAACCCGGCTCCCCTTGCTTCGCAGCATCAGCCCCCACTCCACGTGAGCGCGGGGCTTGCCAAAGCTCGCACGCTGTGCTGGAACCGGACCCTCTGGCCAAATCCCGCTGCTTAAAGGCGGGCTAAACCTCCTGGTATGCCCAAGGCCTCCCCTCACAGCCCCCGGAATTAAGGGGTTTACTGAAATGTACCCACACCGCAAGTGGGTGGCACTCGCGGGGGCCGGGAATGGGGATGGGGATGGTGGGGGGGGGGCGGTGGCCTTGAATGGGCACTTTGTGGTCGGTGCCCTCCCAGGCTGCCCACCCCATGTCACCCACCACCCCCCTCAGCACCCCACGTGCCTGCACCCCACTTCTCTAACTCCATTCATTCACAGCGCTGCGACAGCGCGTTGGAACAGATTGCCCAGGGAGGGTGCGGCGTCTCCCTCACCGGAGATATCCCGATATCCCAGCCCCGTGTCCTGTGCCCTGGGATGACCCTGCCTAAGCAAGGTGGGGGGCCGGACCGAACGGCCCCGACCCGGCCGAGGCGGGACTCGAACCCGCGGTCCCGGGGGGCGGGCGGGGAGGCGCGGAGGGAGGCGCGGGCCGCGGGCGGGAGCCGTTTCCCGGGTGACGCGCGGGCCCTTCCGGGCGGGAATTTCGGTGTGGCGGAGCCGCGGCCCGCGGATCGCGGGCGGGCCCTCGGCCCCATGGCACAGCGCATCCTCTCGCTGGCGGCCGAGCAGGGCCCCGAGCGGCTCCAGGAGGCCCTGCAGGGCCTGGGCGAGGCCGAGGTGCGCGGGGCTGCGGGGGCTGCGCCGCCCGGGCAGCTCCGCGGGCCGGGGGCGCCTCACGGAGTCCCCTTCTCTTGCAGCTGGGCGAGATGGTGACCAGGCAGGCTCTGAAGGGCAGGGAGACGGCGGCTCTGCTGAGAGGGATCTTCAAAGGTGGGCGATGTCTGAGCAGCACAGGGAAGTGTCACTGCTCTGGTAAAAACCCGCTCGTCAGGGGGAAACACGTCAAAAAAACACATAGCAGATGGCAAACTGGATTAATATAGTTGGGATGAGACCATGGTAAGTGGGGTTTGGAGGAGGACTGGGCTGGCCAGCTGAAAACTAATTCCCAGCTTGGTTCTTCTTGGCGTTTTGACAGTTCCTCTGTCTCCGGCAGCAGGTTGAGTGAACCACAGGGTGTGGTAACAAGTGCTTTGACTACTTTATACAAGAGATTCTCATTTCCTGGGGTTTTTATTTGTTTTGTAAGATAGATAAAATAGGGAGCCGCAGTCAGGTGGCAGTTTATCCCTGCTGATTTCCTGTAGTTAAGCAACATTTGTTACTTGCATAACTTTTTTTCCCATTGTTTCCTTTCTGTGTTTGCCTTGCTGTAAGGCTCCCCCTGTTCCCAGCGAAGTGGTGTTCTCAGGAGACTCCAGGTTTACAAGCACTGTGTCCTGTTAGTGGAGTCCGGAGACCTGCATTTGGGCAAGGTGTCTGAAATCATAGGACTGCTGATGCTGGAGGTAAACCTCCTTCGGGCTGGCTTTCCTGGGCTCTGCTGGGTATCATTTAATATGTAGGTTGAGATACTTCACTAAGCCACTGAGGAAAATGAGTTGTGTCCTTTCCATAACTTAGCTGGCGTTGGAATTTGCTCTGGGTGTGAATTTGATCTTTGGATATTTAGTCTTAAAAACTCCAAACCTGTAATCACATCATCTTGACTTCCTGCTCTGTTCTATAAAGGACAGCACAAAACAGAGATCTCGGGGCTGAATTCCTCTTTAAGGGGAGCATTTTACTCTCAGAAATGTTTTTGTTGTTTGCTGGTTTTTGGTGACAGTTTTGGATGCATATTTGGATGCAGAGCCTCAGGCTCTTTGCTGTTGCATGTTCTCCCAGGCCCGCCAGCTGCCAGGCCATGCGTTGGCTGAGCTTGCCAACCTGTTTGTTGATGTTATTAAAGGCGGCAGCCTGTCCAATGGGAAATCCTTGGAGCTGTTTTCCACTGTTCTCACTGCATTGGCCAGTTCGAAGGAGAGCCTGGCTTATGGGAAAGGTAACCCCCTATCAGCTCCTTCTCTGCACCTTGTCCTCCCTTCCTCTGGAACCAGCTCCTAAGATTTTTGGTTTTTCAGGTGAGCTGAATGGAGAAGAGTTTAAGAAACAGCTGATAAATACCCTCTGCTCCAGCAAGTACGTACATCTGCCAGCAATTAGTTACCTGGCAAAACACTGTGTTTCATATTGTGCTCTGAAAAAGGCATCACCATGAGCTGTGTGTCCTGTTCTGTTATCTTTGAATCTGTGACCTCTGTGACAGTGTCTTCTCTGGCTAGGTAGGCAAAGGGGCACCCTTTTCCCAGATCCTGTGAGAGCATTGCATTAACTGGTCTCAAGAAGTGCTTGTTTTTGTTCCTTTCTTGGTATTGTTGTTGTAAGGGCTGGGGCAGTTCAGAACCATTGTAAATGTGGGTGGTTAGGGTGATGCTGATGATTTCTGGTGGGAAATCTGGCTTCTAATCTCAGTATCAGAATGTAACAGGGAAATGGTGACATTGAATAATTGTGTAAGAGGGAAGAGCTAAATGATAATCCTGCTTGCTCTCAGTCTTCCAACATATTTTTGTTTCACTAGGTGGGACCCTCAGTGTGTAATACATCTTGCCAACATGTTCAGGTAATTCTTTTTCCCTTCAACATCAACACTGCCTTGTGCTGTGGTCTTGTCCATGGTCATGTTCATGCCCTGTTCCATATGTAAGTTGGGGCAAGTACAAATAGAAGGACTGACCATACCAGGCACAGCCCTATGGATGATTGGTTGATGAACATCCACACCAATCCATCTGGATACAAAACACAGCTGTGCAGACATGTCCCAAGGGCTGGACATGGCATCATGGCTTTTATTCCATGTGTGAGTGAGTCTTAGCAAATTAACAATATATTAATAAGAATCTTTGTTTCAACAGGGATATTCCACTATCAGGAGAGGAGCTGCAGTTTGTGGTGGAAAAGGTCCTTAGGATGTTCTCCAAATTAGACCTGCAGGAAATTCCCCCTCTCGTCTATCAGCTGCTGCTGCTTTCTGCAAAGGTAAAAGCTCATGGGAGCTGGATTTCCCCTAAGCTTATACCATCAGGAAAAAAATGTCCACACTGATCTATAAGCTGGATTTTGACAGGGATTCTGATTGTTCTCAAACCATGCTGTAGGGACACAGCAGAACATCAGTAGGTTTTCTCTAACTGCCTCTAAGCCTGAAGAAGCTGACTGCTCAGAGAGATCTTCCTGGTGGGAAAGGAAGAAAACCTTTGGTAAATAAGGGATGAGCACAGAGGTAGCAGACTGTGAAGAGAATTTGTTCAGTGATCTAAAGTGTGGTTTTGCTCACTTTCTGTGATCTCCATGCTCCAATAGCTCATGCAGTGTGACTGTCTGCTGGGCTGTAGTTTGACTTGTACTGGGAATGTGTCATCTCCTGTGCTCTTCCTCCAGAGCAGAGACTGCCAGGGACATCTCTGCCCTTTGACAGGGTGATCTGACTCTTTTGCTTACTTCGTTTGTGACCGAGTCAATGCCAAAATGATCCAGTCAAAGATGAATTATATGTGTGTTATACGAGGTCATTTGGGTCCCCTGGCCAAAATGTATTGTTAGATTTAAGGTTAGGAGTTTGAAAGCCTTCTCAATTGATTAAAACATAAAGGATCCTTTCTAATTAATAGCAACTTCAGAAAAAAAAGACAATCAGAACATCTGAAAGCTTGAGTTTCTTCCAGCTCTTTGATAAGTGCGGTCAAAAGAAATATGCAAACTGGAAATCTGAAAATGAGCCACACAGGAGCCCTCCCCTACCTCAGCAATTTATGGAGGGAAATGAAGGATACCGTGACATTTGTGATAGGTGTGGGAATGAAGTGTTGTTCTCTGGGATACTGCAGGCCCTGCAATAACTTAATGTAATGTTCTGTCTTGCAGGGCAGTAAGAAGACTGTTTTGGAAGGAATAATCAGTTTTTTTAATCAGCTGGATAAGAGGCAGAAAGAAGAACAGAGGGTACCACAGTAAGTTCTGGTTCTGTCATCCCCTTTCTTTACTCTCTGGGTATATATAGTCACCCTTGTCCTGCCCAGAGTTTCTTGAATTTGAATTGTTAAATCTTGTACAAATACATCCTCCTGGATCCATAAGAAATGATTTATGGCATTGGATGGCTTGTTTTTTTCTGATAAAACTTACAGGTCAGTGGACCTTGAAGTAGCCACAATGCCCCTGGACCAGCTCCGCCACGTGGAAGGCACCGTTATTCTCCATATTGTTTCTGTCATCAACCTGGACCAGGACCTAGGCGAGGAACTCATCAAACATCTGAGGGTATGGCAAGATGGAGCAGGGACTGTTCTTGAAGTCGGTGAAGCAGGGTTTTTAAAACTTAATTGATTATCTGAAGAAGGGATTTAATAATTTTTATGACCGCAGTCACATTCTCTTTAACAAGTGCTGTGATATACTTGAAGAGACATGTACCTGATGACTTCCTGAACTTGCAGGACAATTCAGTTGAAGATAACAAGCTTTCTGACTGTTGCTTGCTATTTTCTAGACTGAGCAGCAGAAGGATCCTGGTAGAGCTCTGTGTCCCTTCAGTGTGGCTCTTCTGCTGTCGGTTGCTGTAAAACACAGACTGCAAGAGCAGGTATGTGGGTGATAAGCTTGCAGAGAACTTCCATGGGGATACACTCTGCACTCCTTGTAAAGGAAAGGAACCCTGGTTAGGTAGTAGTCCCATCAGAATTAGGCTTAAAATGGTTTCAGGATGCTGGTAGAGAGGCAGTTAGGTCATTGGTATGCTGTACTTTAATGAACACTAGAAAAGACCCCAGAGCAATATCACAGTTTTCCAGAGCAGTGTTTCCTGTGGGTTGGTATTGTAGGATGAGAAGAAAAGAAGTTTTCTTTTTCTAATGTTTTGGCTCTCTGGTGGCCACATAAAGAGCATCTGGCAGCAGGTTACCCTCCTTGAAACACTTAATGAGGCTGGTGTATTTGTCCTGAGAAAGTAGTGAGTTAAGATTTTTGGCAGGCAGTACTGGAACTTGTGCTTTGGCTGGTGCTCTTACTGGAACATACCCAAGACTACACAGGTCCCATTTCAAAGATCATTTCCTCACATTTAATGATTTTATGTTCCAGATATTTGATTTCTTGAAAACATCAATCACAAGAAGCTGCAAGGACCTGCAGTTCCTTCAGGCCTCCAAGTTTCTGCAGGATTTGTTTCCTCAACAATATGATGTAAGCGCTGTAATTCTGGAAGTGGTGAAAAATAGGTGAGTTGTTGCCACGTGCTGCAGAACATTCGATGGGCTTTGGGAGCTGGGAGAATTTCAGCCTTGCCAAAATACTCTGGGGTGCTAAATACTAAACCCTGCTGACCATGTGCTGGCAGAGATCAGTGTCAAAATCCAAAGTTTTTACCCTAGTTTTATGTTGGTGAATTAAAAAAAAAAAAAGGGCAGCAAAACAGAGCTGTACAAATCTGCTCCTTTTACCTCAGATCTCAGAATCTGGTGGTACAAAGGACTAAACTGATCAGGACCTGATCAGTTGCTTACTGAAACACTTACAGTGTGAGTCATGCTCCTGGCTGTAGTTTGTGTTCCAATCAAGGGATGTTCACTGTTTTCAACCCCCACGTGGCTAGTGCTTTAAACATGCTGTGGGATAACTCTGGTCTGTCACTAGTTGTCCTTTAGTTTGGTGGGACGCAGTCCTCTTCTGTCTTTCTCTCTGGCTTGAAGATCTTGTGATCAGTAGGATACCTTTGCATCCTGACTGTGGCCTACTGTTATGTTCAGATCAGACCGGAGTGCACACCATTCCCCATAGTAAGGAAATCTTTGGACTGGAAGTCTGATGTAGAATCAGGACTGCACGAGGTGTTGTGCTGAGCACCTGTCCCTCAGCCTAAAGATAGTCATGGGGTTGTGAGGGATGGCATCCTCCCTGCTGTCATCATGCCTCTTACTGGTGCTTTGAACCCTGGACTGACTGCAGAAGATTTTTACCTCAGACTGCTCTAATTTAAACTTTTCTGTGACTAAGTTGTTTATTTCCTGGTCAATTTAATGTTTGCTTCAGTGCATTTGGCTGGGACCATGTTACTCAGGGCCTGGTGGATCTTGGCTTCAGCCTAATGGAATCATATGAACCTAAAAAGCCCTGTGGAGGAAAAGCTGCTGATACCAATTACGGCCTTTCAAAAATGCCAGCCCAGCAGGCTTGCAAACTGGGAGCGAGCATCCTGCTGGAAACATTCAAGGTACTGTATGCTTTGGAGAGGTTTTGAGGAGGGAGGGAACTCTGTTCTTACTCTCTCTTGGTAAATGGGTTCAAAACCTTGCCTGCTGTATCCATGAGTGTTTTGCAAACAGTACTTGATTTAGTCTCCTATTTGCCCATCTTCAGCTGGAAGAGACCATCCTTATAAAGACCTAATCGTACTCTGTTCCAGCTACCATGGTACTTGTGTTATCCCCATTACAGTTTCCAAGAAACTGCAGAGAAGGTAGAGAAAATCAGAGGTACAAGTAAAGTCTGATAAGGTGGAATTGAAACCCATTCTTCTTCGCTGATTTGGCAAATTTGCATCCCACAGGCGATTTGCCCCATTATGTTCTGAGTGTACTATGTGTGCCTCTCTGATGTGCTGGTACTGATTGTCCTGGGATGAAATCTGAATCATCTGTGTGGATTTAGCTAAAAGGGACTTCTGGTGATCATCTCAGCTTACTTGTCTTGTGAGGTATGGGTATATCTTAAATTTATGTAGTTTTGACTTTTATTTTTGTTCTTTCTCATTTCAGATTCACGAGCCCATCAGAAGTGATATTCTTGAGCAGGTCCTGAACAGAGTCCTCACAAAAGCAGCATCTCCTGTCAGCCACTTCATAGGTAACAGGAAAGGGAGAAAAGTGTGTCCTGCTCTGTGGGCAGTCACAGCATAGCTCCTCAGACCACGTTAGAAAATGATAGAATGGTTTGGGTTGGAAGTGACCTTTAAAGGCCACCTAGTCTAAATGCCCCTGTAATGAGAGGGACATCTTCAAACAGATCAGGTTGCTCAGAGCCTTGTTCAACCTGACCTTGAATGTTTCCAGGGATGGGGCACTCACCACCTCTTTGGGCAATCTGTGGCACTGTTTCACCACTCTCATTGTAAAAAATGTCTTCCTTATACCTAGTCTGAATCTACCTCCTTTTAGTTTAAAACCATCACCCCTTGTCCTATCACAACAGCTCCTGATAAAAAGTCTGTCCCCATCTTTCTTATAAGCCCCATTTTAGTACCAAAAGGCTGCAACAAGGTCCCTCCAGAGCTTTCTCTTCTCCAGGCTGAACAATCCCAGCTCTCTCAGCCTGTCTCCATAGCCCTCTAAACATTTTTGTGCCCCTTCTCTGGGCCCATTCATCTGTGTACTTGTGTTGAGGACCCCAGAGCTGGACACAGTACACTCAGGGGGGGTCTCACCAGAGTGGAGTGGAGGGGGAGAATCCCCTCCCTCAACCTGCTGGCCAGGCTGCTTTTGATGCAGCCCAGGATGCAGCTGGGTTTCTGAAGCTCCTGCTGAAGTGACCTGAAGCCAAGAAAATCAGTTGTTCCTTGTCCTCTTACTGAGGTATCAGCTGCATCAGATTACCTTGCATTCATCACAGGTGAAAAATATGCTTGCAGGCAGTTGCCATGGAACAGCTGACGCACAGAAAGTCGGTATCCATCAGTCAGTAACCTGTTCCATGTTCCTAGCCTTGCCTTCCTCCTTGTCCTTGGGCAAGTGCTTGGGAGTCACTGGGGTTGTTGAGATATCTGTACTGCAACCTCTTCTCTTACACCTCAGTGCCCTCTGGTGGGGTGAGGCCCTTCAGCCAGGCTGGGAGCGTTTTACACTTGGTGCTTGCAGAAAAGCTCATGTTTTCAAAGCTCATCCTGTCACGACCTCTCTGTGTAATGGAAAGGATCAATTAGTCCGTAGTTGTTAGCTCTGCAGACATCTTTGCTCAGACTTTTCTGGCCCCTTGGCATCAGCTGCTCCTTTTATCCTTCTGTTTTTCAGAGCTGCTGTCCAATATTGTTGTGTCAGCTCCTCTTGTGCTTCAGACTTCATCCTCCAAAGTCACAGAGACCTTTGACAATTTGTCCTTTCTGCCCATTGACACAGTGCAAGGGCTCCTCCGGGCAGTACAGGTAAAGCTTTGCATTTCTCCATGAATATCCTTGCTAGTTTAGTTTCAGTGACTGCTCTGGGCCACAGTTATATGCATGATCTGATAAACCTCCTCATAAAATAAGTCTTCATACTGTGCTGTGTGTTGTTCGGTGTAGCACGGAACTGTTCTTCAAGCATGGATTTGCATGTGCCCTCTAGCAAAAAGCATATGGTGTCATCTGGCATGGGACCAAAACCGCTCCGTGCTGACCTTTCATCTGGAAGATGCCCAGATGCTGCACCCTGTAGAAAACTAAGTATACAGGGCTTAGCTGAACAGCTGTAGCTGTCACATTGATTTTTCTCCTTCCAAGCTCCATGTCAGTATTTCTCTTTGCCTGGGCTGAGATATCGCCCTAGTGTTAGACTTTTACCTGCTTTGTCCGCCTGGGGATAACAGTTCTTTTCCCAAACCTTGCACTGTGTCCTCACTAACCCGCTAAGGTGTCTCACTGTTTCAGCTCTATGGGTTTTCTTTTCTATTTTAAAATGTTTTGGTTCTCCTACTGTACTGATGACAGCATTGGAAATGTAGGGCCAGATGGGCCTGAGGAAGATGAGCTCATATGCCCCAAGGGCTTGGCATGCCTTGGTGCTTTTCTCTCCAAAGGTTGTTTTCCTTTCCAGCCTCTGCTCAAAGTCAGCATGTCAGTGAGGGACTCCCTGATACTTGTTCTCCAAAAAGCTATCTTTTCCAGGTAAGCTGGGAAGGGGATGCTCTGAAAACATTTCTACAACTCATTTATGGCTTTGGAGCAGAAGTATTTTTTTTGTTTTGGCTAAGTGTCTCCTTACTGTGTTCTTCCCATAACTACATGGTGACCTCTTCTATCCCTTTAGCTTAGGACTGTAATACAGTCACAGCTCTACTGAACTGAGAGACAAATCCCAACCCCCAGCTGAATGGCTTTGCAAATTCAGAAAGCTGTTGGGAACTCCAAATAAGCAGGCAATAATTAAACCAATTCCAACATCTGTCTACAAAGCTGAGTACAGCCAGATGGAAGGAACCACTGATCAGAATGCTGAGCTGCCACCTTCCCTGTGATTCCTTACAAGGTGGTAGAGAAGCAGCCTTGTTATCTTGGTAATGCTTTGAGCAAACCATGTTGCTGTGATTGTGGATTTTGTTGGGCAATGGCTGCCTGGTAATGAAAACAGAATCCAAAATTTAGGATTATTATTCAAGGCAAGGGACTTGGTCTTGGGAAAGACCTGGGATTTCTGTAAGCAAAGCGAAACACCAGGTTTTTGTTAGGAATTTTCCTACTCTGAGGTCTGTGAGACTCTCCCATTCCAGCTTTCAAGGGACATTTAATACTTGGGTCTTGGCCTGGGGCTCTCCCTCAGTGTGAACATTGCAAGAGCAGAAAGGAAAGTGAATACTGTGAGAGTGTAGAGCAAGGGAATTCCCAGCAAACTGCCAAGTTCTTGACTGTCTGAGACTGTGCTGCTCTTTGGGGAATACAGTTCTAAAGGGCCCAATCACTCCATATTTATGGTCTTTTTTTCATTGCTGAGTTGATCTTATATTTACTTCTGAGCATCTTGCTTTCCATGTTTCCTTATCCTTCTCTTTTCTGCCCCAATTCCCAGGCAGCTTGATGCTCGTAAGGCTGCAGTTGCTGGATTTTTGCTTCTGTTAAGAAATTTTAAGGTTCTGGGCAGCTTGTCCTCTTCTCAGTGCAGCCAGGCCATTGGTGCCACTCAGGTAAGTGTTGTTCTGCAATTCCTGGTGTGGGCATATGCGACAGTCTCATGTCTAATATGCAGTGTTTGAGAAAACTCAGGAGGGGAGTGTTTCCCAAAAATGGAAGTACAACTTCAGTAACAATGAGTCCTGGAAGGAAAGCTTTGGGAATGCAATGTGCAAAGAGAAGCTAGTCTAGGGATGTTGCTGCTCACGAGACATTCTCTCTTACAGCACCAGTATTCTGGGAAGCATTCCAACTGCTCCACAACGATGATAAGGAGCCTGGCAGCACACTAAGGGCTATTCCAGTGATTGTTCAGGGGCCAAACCTCTGTTATCACCTTGCCTCTGTGTTGTGATATTTGGGAATGTACCCAGTATAATGTGACTAATATTTCCTCTCAGGTCCAGGCAGATGTTCATGCCTGCTATAATTCTGCAGCTAATGAGGCCTTCTGCCTTGAAATCCTGGGCAGCCTGAGGCGATGTTTGAGCCAGCAAGCGGATGTTCGACTCATGTTATACGAGGTAAATGTGGTTTCTTCAGTCTCCTTTTAAACAGCTCTTTTAGAGTCAGGTTCTACAGTAGCCACAGGTAAATAATGATCACATTATTGTGAAAAACAGCCTATCAGCTCAGCTGTGTTTTTGGGACACGTGTACCAAAGACTATTTTGTTTTTCAGTCCTTCTGGTTCTTTTTATTTTGGACCACTGTAAACCCAAGGGCATGTTGATGTGTCTTCCTCAGCTCATGCATTGATTAAGAGCAAAAACATGTCAAAGTCTGTCTTCCTGAATGATGTGGCCTAGGAAAAGGGAAGTGTATTTGATGTCCAGTAGGGAGGAGTGGTATAACAGGCATTGGATAGATGTGGAGCTGTTGAGAGTTAATTAGAGCACCAAATAAAACCCTGAGTGGAGAGTATGGAGAAACTTCCTTAGAGGTTGCATCAGGGATCTGTCTTGTCTCCTCTTCCTTCCCAAGTTTCTATAAAAGCTTGGCTGTCCCTTAGATCTCTTGTGACAAATGGCCTGTTACAAGAGGCCATTTTTAGGTGCATATCTTAGCTCGTGATATAACTGTGGGGTACCACCTTGAAAAAAAAACCCTTTTCAGGTCAGAGAGATTTTGTTTCCTTCTTGGCTTGGTTGGATTGACCTGTGGTGAGCTGCAAGTTTTAGGTGTGTTCGTCACTGTTGCTAGAAAACTTGTGCTTGCTTTATCCATCCACTGAGTTTTCTCAGTCTGCAGGATTTGTTGCCTCCTACAGTTTCCCCACTGGCTTGTTTTGCCTTTGAAGCAGGATTTCACAGTTTGAAGTTGGATCTAGTGCTAGTGTTAAATAGCAGTGAAAGTCACTCTGGGCTTGATGCCACCGCTTCTAGGGAGATACAGCTTGTGAGCGGGCCCCTGTGAGGAAATTCATACTCTTTCTGATTCATACCTTCTTTCTGTGGTGCCTTTGCTTTGCCAGGTATGGAGTTGTACACTGAGCACATCATTACTTCCTCATCGTTCCTTGCGGTGTCAAAGTGTCATTGCTGTCTTATGACGCCAACTTACTGTGCCTGTGGTTCATATTTTCTGTTGTGTCAGCCAGTTTGTCCTTCCTTCCTGTCTACAGGGTTTTTATGATGTCCTTCGCAGGAACTCCCAGCTGGCCAGCTCCATAATGGAAACACTCTTGTCCCAGGTAAAGTGGGGCTGCAGGGACTCTAGGAATTCTGCACTGCAACCAGCATAGCAAACAATTCACGTTAAATATTGGGGAAACTAGTTCTCTCATACACTGGGAACATATTTAAGTGCTGTGACACTTCCCTAAGGAGGTGTTCAAATCCCTGCTACATTGAAAGAGCAGACTAGGTAAACTTCTGGAGATTGGTATCCTGTCACGAGGTGGAAGAGGAAGGATCTCTTGGAGCCCTTTCCAGCCCTTCAGTTCTTAGGTGCTGTGGGAAGCGTGAGCCCAGAGAAGTGCTTTGTGTTGTCTCTGTTCCTTAGCAGTGCTCAGCAGTTACCCTCCCATACCTCCCCAAGGATGTGTGCTGACACAGTAATTATTATTGCTGTCCTCCCATGGGGAGAATACCCAAGTCCATGTAGGATATGGGAGGATTAACTCATCCCCCAGCAGTGTTGCTCTTGGCAACAAGACAATCACATTTCCTCAATCCATTGGACAGGCTGTGCTTTCTTTGAGACAAGTAATTTTCTTCCCTTTAATCATCCATAGAGTTCATGCTGACTAATTCCAGCTTTCCTATGACAGTACAGGGTCTGAGAGAGGAATGTGAACAGAGCTAAGACAGTTTTGGGTAACAGAGGGCACTTAAGAGGAAGTTGGTGTATATGTATAAAAATTCATGGCATCATTATGTATCTGTAACTTCCCCTATTTAGTTCTGATCCTGTATCAGTACTCAGAGCACATCTCCTTCCTGTGGTTCCAAACCGTCACCAGTTGGTGCAAGCATGGTCCCTCATGGGTTTGGTTTCACGCCAGTGTAGCCTCCACAACTGTGTGCACCCTTAGGCCAGGAAGGTGGGTGCCAGCACAGGGCATTCAGGTGCTCAAGGTGGGTGCTGAGCTGTTTAAAGGATGGGGTGACACTGCAGGTGGAGTGCAAGTGGTGTTACATGTTGAGGCAACGCAACAGCAAGTGGTCAGATTATTTTAGGGCAGTGACGTGTCCTGACTGAGAGGTACATGAGCAACTCAAGAAGGGATTTTAATCACCAATACAGCAGATAACATGGTTCACGTGTTTGTACTGTCTCATTATTACAGTGCCAGCTTTTGCTCTGTAGAATGGGGTACAAAGCTTATTGTTACCTGCTTTCAAACATCCTAAGAGGCTCAGTTACCAAGTAACTGGTTGTTTTTATTTCTTGTTTTCTGTGACAGATAAAGCAATATTACTTGCCCCAGCCAGACCTCCTGCCTCCACTGAAACTGGAGGGATGTATTATGGCTCAAGGAGACCAAATCTTTCTGCAAGAACCACTGGTAAGAGCTATATTGCCTGGCCACAGCTGCAAGATCAGCTGTTACATAGCATTTTAGTCGTCCTGCTGCATGAGCTGAATACCTTGTGCTTCTTCGGCTTCTTCTAGCCTGGAGCGATTCTTTAAATGACAACAGAACTGGGCATCTCACCCCTGCCTCAGGCTATTTATTAGACCTCCACTAGTATAGTGGTTATGGGGATCTGTGTGAAAAGTGCTGTAGGAATAGTGTAGTTCTGTTATCCTCTGTTGAGTTCACCCTGCGGGTTTTTTTTTTTTCCCCTCCTTCAACTTAGTTCCATATAAAATAGTTGTGCAGTGTTTGCATAGCAGGGGGAAGAATCTGCCCTTTGATTTTGCTCCTTTGGTTCTGCTCCTTTGAAATTGTTGGAGATGAGACCTCAACGATTCATTGGACTTCCAAGGGAACAAATTCAAATTAATCACTTTGTTTTCCCCTAAGGAAACTTGTGTGCTGTGCTGCAGTAGCACGTGCAGGAAGGGAGCAGACACTTCAGCTAGAGTGAGAGTCCCTTTGGAAATTCCTTTTCCATCTCCTTCAGCAGCTGAGATAGCTGGGTGGAGGGAGCACTGGGAGTTCAGTGTGTACATCCCATCTAGGCAAGCTCAGACAGAGAGCATTGAAGCTAGAACTGGGTAGCTCTGTGTGGGACTCCTCCCCTCAATCTGGGAATGAGGCATATTCTTGAGACTCAAGGCATCTCTGAGGGCAGCTACAGCTCTTTGCATCCAACTATAATAGTCTGGCCCATGTCCACTCTACCAGTGACCTCCAGCTTGCAGGCTGAGTGTGACTGTGGCTGCTTCCCTCAGGCTCATCTGCTCTGCTGTATCCAACACTGTCTTGCCTGGTATAAGAGCACTGTGAATCTGTGCCAAAGATCTGAAGATGACGAGGAGGAGGAGGAGGAGGATGTGGGATTTGAGCAAAACTTTGAAGACATGCTAGAATCTGTCACACGACGAATGATCAAGAGCGAGTTGGAAGACTTTGAACTGGTAAATCAGATTTTCAGTTTGACTCAGTGGAAGAAGATGCTGAGTTCTTGTCAGGTTTTGAAAAGATTTTTCACTTGTTCCCTTTACCTCTTAGGATAAATCGGCAGATTTTTCTCTGTCTTCTGGTGTTGGTGTGAAAAATAACATCTATGCCATTCAGGTTATGGGAATTTGTGAGGTTCTGATAGAGTACAATTTCAACATCGGGAATTTCAGGTAAAAACATCAAATCTTACCCTCCAGCACTAGCTGTGCTATTGTTTGCCCATCTCTTTGGGATGCAGCACAGGATGGTAGAGCCAACACAGAATCAGTGATGTTTTCTGAGTGCTTTGTGGCACAGCCACTCACAGTCTTGGGGCGTGTTTTCCGTTTGAATGTCATGTGTTGTGGGAGATGGGATCTGACATTTTGTAGAAGAGCAGGTTGAGGAGGAATGGATGAGATATACACTGTTAGGGAGGTGGGGAGATGTCATATGTCACTGTTTCATCATTTAGGGAGTGTCATTGTGTAAACTGGCAACTGAAGCTGCAAATGGGAAACTCGAAGGCTGCATCTTCTCCATTAATGCTATCTACTACTTTATTGCAGTAAGAACAAGTTTGAGGATGTCCTAGGCCTGTTTACATGTTACAACAAACTCTCTGAAATCCTGAAGGAGAAAGCTGGAAAGAACAAATCTACCTTGGGCAACAAAACTGCACGGAGCTTCCTGTCCATGGGTTTTGTATCTACTCTGCTCACAGCTCTGTTCAGGTGAGAAGGCGTCCAGCCCTCTGTGGAGCGGAGCCAGACCAATTCAAACCATGTCTGATAGTGTATTTGGAAAGGCTGGTGGAACTCTGCCCTCCAAGTGTTCACTACAAGCTGCCAAAACAAAGGGTCTTTTCCACCCCGAGTTCAGCCAATGATTTTACTTTTAAACCCATATTTAGATTTTGAATCTCATAGGCCATCCCTGAGCTTTTTCTGTGCATCCTCAATTCTCTGACAGTGCTCTTGGCTCTTCAGGGACAATGTCCAAAGCCACGAGGAGAGCCTGGCAGTTCTGCGCTCCAGCACAGAGTTCCTGCGCTATGCTGTCAGTGTAGCTCTGCAGAAGGTGCAGCAGCTGGAGGAGACGGGACAAACGGATGGACCAGACGGACAAAATCCAGAGAAGATGTTTCAGAACCTCTGCAAAATCACGCAGTGAGTCACTGTGGCAGGTGGGGACATCAGCAATGCATTCTGAGGATTTTTGATTCTCAGGTAGGGTTTTGAAAGCAGAACACGGTCCATAACTCTTTCAGACAGTGAGGTCATTGCCTTTCTTTGCTCCTGAGAAATCAAGTGGAGGCACTACAGTTTCTGTGCCAGAGTGAGTGATACAGCTCTAATAATGATACTTGGCCTGGAAGAACCAAACACCATCAAACTGTCATTTTCAGCCTCCCTCTGACTTTTGGTTCATCACTCATTATCACAGAGAAGGTAGGACGGTTACAGGCTGGATTCTGGAGGCCTCTGGAATGCAGTGAAGTTTAAATTCACTTCGAGCTACAGTACAAAACAGATGTATGAGGGACTCAAGCTTTTTTTTTTAGGACTTCTGTAAGATTCTTGAAGACATTCATGCATCTAATCCTTTGGAAATCCAAGAATGTGAACCATGTAAATGTCTTTTGGAATCTAGGTCATATCTGCATGGGGTCTTTTCAGAGCCCAGTCGGCAGAGAGCACAAAATGCAAATTACCCCTGCCATGCATAATGCCTGTTTTGTGTCTCGCCCCAAATAATAGAGGCTATTTTTGTTGCAGTCATTAGGACTACATGTGAGCTACATGTTTTGCGTGATTGGACATTGAAATAGAATAAGATCATCTGTGCAGGCGACAGAACTAATGAGAAGAAAGGAGAGGGAACAAAAAAGGAAAGAAGTGGTCTTAGGGGACCAGGAAAAAGATGTTTGCCTACAAATAGAAAAGTCTCCTTTGGGCCAAACAATTTTGCTTTCCTCAGAGCTTATTATTTTCCCTGCCTTTACCTTTCTGATTTTGTTTATAGAGAGCCCTGTAGCACATTCTGACATTTCACAGATCCTAACTGCCAAAAGAAAAACTCTTTTTGTCCCTGGCAGATTTGACACTAGTGGTCAGGGTTTGGGTAGCCTGAGAAAGAAGGAAAGCTGGGTGGAAGAAATGAGTGTATAAAGATGGACTTGAAATGGGATTGGAAGGTCCCTTGGCACCTGGAAACAATTAAATTTTTAGCTGTGCGGGAGGAATGCAGTAGCTGTTTTGCTGACACTGAATTAAAGTCTTAAATACAGATCTCTTCTCCCACCATTTTGCTATAGGAAAAGACCTTCCGATTTAGTTATATTAAAAATACGATCCTTAGAGTATAATCTGTTTCTTGCCCTGTGCATCCAGCTTTACTGGAGGAAATCTCATCTCCCATCCCACAGGGTTCTGCTTTGGAGATACACTTCAATTCCCACTGTTGTTGAAGAATCAGGGAAGAAGAAAGGCAAAAGCATTTCACTCCTGTGCTTGGAAGGTTTGCTGCGGATCTTCAACACGGTGCAGCACCTGTACACTGCCAGGATTCCCCAGTTTCTGCAAACCCTGGGTAGGCACATGGTACAGTTCTGCTCTGGTTTCTGACCCCATGTTCCAGCCCATGTGTGGGCAGGTAGGGACCCAGCACCCTTTATCCGTAACTAGGGAGAGAGGGGTCTGGTCCTTGTCTGTCAGTAACAAGGTGGGCTTCGTAGCATTGATTTTCACACCAGAGACAAATTCCAGAGGTATCTTTACCTGCTTTTATAGAGCTCTCAGTCTGTCAGCAGAGGATAGTTGGGGTCTGATATAGCATTCCTTTATTTGAAGTTTTCCTTTAACACATTTTCCTGCTCACCACGGTTCTGCAGTCTGTATTCCTCCTCTAGCTGTGAGCAGTTGCAGTCTTTCCCACTTTTGGAAATAAATCCTGTATTCTGCTCTTGGCATTTAGCTTTTTTTCTGCACCTCTCTGTCTCTGCCAGATATTACTGATGGTGACGCAGAAGAAACGGATATTAATGTCACAGAGAAAGCTGCCTTCCAGATCCGACAGTTTCAGGTAAGTACCACTGTGTGCTGCAAGTGTTCCAAAGCACTTGGAATCCTGGCAGAAAACACTCTGTTGCTTGACCACAGGGTCGAGTATGTGATAGCAACTGTAGCACTGATTCACTAGAGCTCAGAAAAGTTTCTGATCCCTAAGAAAAGCTTCTTCAGGGTGCTGTGCAGAGCTGGATGGAAGTGCTTGTGTATTTACAGAACTATAGGTTCTTCAGTGCAGCACAAACTTACCTGAGTATTGTAAAAGTCACACTGAGTCATATACAGGCCTCTATGTAAGCACTCCTAACAAAAAGCAGCACTTGCTTTTTATAAGAGTCCTCTTTTCATACTCTTTGTCATTCTCTTCTTGCTGCTGATCCCTTTGTCTGCTGCAGCTTCTGGTTATTTGCTTCTGCAACACGTATACACACTCAGAGACTGTTTTCCTTCCCATGACCAGAGGTCCCTGGTGAACCAGCTCAGCAGTGCTGAAGATGACTTCAACACCAAGGAAATGCAGTCACTCATCACAGTTCTCTCCACGTTGTCCAAACTCCTGGATCCGGCCTCACAACAGGTACCTCACAGCCTTCATATGGTGGTGGGGATGGGTATCATAGCTGTGGGTGTGGGGAGGAGATTATCAGCTTGGGTTGGCATCTACACGTGCATGTCCTGCCTCCTGCAGTCCACACTTGTCAAAAGCACAGTTTTGTTACATTCTCAAGGGTTCTCCTGTCACACTCCTGCAAGGACAGTTAAGGGCAAGTTGTCTTCTCACCCCACTCCTGCACCTTCTGATCCTCGCTTTGGACACCTGAATGATTTGTTTGCCTGAGCAAGGACTCCTAACAGAGCCTCGTTGTAGTATGGCCTCCACATGGGAATAGAGGCAAGAAACACTGGCAGACTTGTGTCCAGTCCAAACTGGCTCAGTGCCTAATTCCTTCCATGCAAGGAGTCATTTTCTAAAGTGCCCAATTTTACGAGCTAGGAACTGCACTAAGTGTGCCAGAAGTCTGGAGTCATCATTTACCTTAAATTAAATGGAGCTGTTACTTTGTCCAAGGGAACGTATTGCCATTCTCCTGCCCTGGATCTCAGCTTTTCACTTGTTGGTAGTTTAATTGTCCCTTGTGGAACTTCACAGAGCACAGTTGGGTGCCTTCTGCCAGAAGGGGATTTCAGTCATCTTCCCTTGCTGTGATTCACTGTCTTGAATTTTTATTATTAGTAGTAATATTGTGCTTTGAATTCTGTTTCAAAGTTGTGGTGTCTTTGCTCCTCTTCTGCAGTTCCTTCAGTTCCTGACTTGGACAGTCAAAGTTTGCAAAGAAAATGCTCTTGGTAAGTAAGCTTTGGGGAGCATGTTTAGATGTGATGCGTCAGGTCTGATATTAGACCCCTTAGGTGCTCTGCTGTTGTCTGTCCTGGTTTTACCTCTTCATTAAGATACATTCAGGTCCCACTCTGTGGCAGATTGCCATGACATTGAGGTTATTAGCATAAGTATTAAGGAAGGAACTCCATCTCTGAAACTATTCGTGTTGCTGAAGAAAAGGAAGCCACTCACTTATTTGACTTTTCTCCCCTGTTATTTAGGCTCAAATAGGGATTTATACTCTGGAAAGAATACTCCTGCCGGGGTTGGTATTGCACTTCCTCAGTGCTTTTTGTCACAATTTTTCTATGAGCTGAGGGCTCCAGTGAGCCATACTTCTCCTTGCACTATTACATGGGATGCCTGATGTTTTAAACGCTGCTGCTCTAACTGCAGTGTTTTGATAGGATTCTCACCTACTGTGTATCGTTTCTGTTAAATCCATACTGAATTTGAGACTTCCCCTCACTGGATGTCTGGTGTTCCTAAGTAGCTAGGGGAGCTCTGTGCCTGGTAATGTGGTTTTCTCTTCCCCACAGAGGATATTGCTTGCTGCAAGGGTTTGCTGTCTCTGCTCTTCAGTGTCCACGCTCTCTACAAGAGCCCTGTCAGTCTCCTGCGGGAACTCGCACAAGACATCCACGCTTGCCTGGGAGACATAGATCAGGTATGATGCAGTAGCAGCCTAGCTCTGCATCACATAGTGCTGTCAGGGCAGAACTGAGTGTATCTCTGGTGTAAACTATGTGACAGCAGCTAAAGTTTTACTCACCAGGATTTGTTTTCTCTCCTCTGACCAGGACATAGAAGTGGAGAGTCGGTGCCATTTTGCCATCGTGAATGCCAAGACTGCAGCCCCCACTGTCTGTGTGAGTCAAAGTAGTGTGTGTGGAACAACCTGTAGAGTCCAGGGATACTGTGCTACAAGCAGCTTGCAGGGTCCTGTTGTGCCAAACTCCTCCAAAAACCTGTTTTGTTATTGGTGTTTCTGTCTTAGCTGCTGGTTCTGAGCCAGGTTGATAAAGTCCTTGAAGAGGTGGATTGGCTTATCAAGAAACTCACCAGTCTGGGGTCAGACACATCAGGTAATAAAAGTCCAATTCTTACTGTTTACATGTTTGTCAAAAACAGATGAAGACAGAGAGCAAAAATGTATTTTGGGATTTTGAGACAGCATCATCTGAGGGCTGGTTCTACATGAACCATGTAAGATAAGGATGTTGTCACAAAATCCCTCCAGTGATTATTTTCCCTGTGCCACATGGGTACTTTGTGCACTGGACACAAAGAGGGTTTTTTGTGCCTCCCACCTGCATAACTGGATTCATTAGACACACATTCACCAAGTATTCATCTCTTTTATTCTAGAAGACCCTTCTCAGCCATCAAACCAAACCCAGGCTCTGGAGAAAGGTATAATTCTGCAGCTGGGAACTCTGCTGACAGTCTATCATGAGCTGGTGCAGACTGCACTCCCAGCAGGGAGCTGTGTGGACACACTGCTGAGAAGCCTCAGCAAGACATACGCAATTCTCACCTCCCTCGTCAAACATGTGAGTGTGCTCTTCTGACAGTGGGCTGGCTACAAGCTAAAAACTTTCTCCCTGTCTGCTGCAGCAAGCTCACAGTGACCCCTGGCAGCAGGAGTTAAGCCCTTAATCTGTTGGCTTTCATGCCCTCAATTTCATGACCTGTCTGAGCCTTGATGGTTGTGCCAGTGGAGATAAAGGAAAGCTTCTCTCCAGCTGAACTTGGCTTTCCGTGGCTTAGAGTGGCTTTCTCCGGTATGTTTTGTGGGTTCCCCTACTCAGCTGTGTGCCAGAATGAACAGCACTAACAGTGTTCTCACAGTACTCATCAATCGTGCCCTTGCCACTCATTCCCACTGAAGGCCTGAGGCAGGACCTGGGGGAAGTGGGCCATGAAAACAAGCCAGTGGAGCTTGTTTCAGACAAGGTGATGAGTGTCCTAGAGCTCTTCTCTCACAGCTCTGGAACACAGAAATGGCATCTGGGATATAGCAAGCTGCTGTGGGGGATAGTTGTTTCAAATCCTGCCCTCCCCACTGTGCTGTTGGAAGAGCTGCTTTGAGCTCTTCCTGGATACAGGATGAGAACAGCATACCTAGAAGAAACTCATGTTTTTCTTGCAGTATATCCAAGCTTGCCGCAGCACCTCGAATACCATTCCAGGAAGGCTGGAAAAGCTGGTGAGTGTGAGCAAAGTGCTGGAGGAAATGGCTCCTTGCCTCAAGTTATGAGTAACACCAAACTCTGCTTCTTTGCAGGTGAAACTCTCAGGTTCCCATTTGACCCCACAGTGTTACTCATTCATTACTTATGTACAGGTAAGGCCTAAATTAGCTGGCAAAATCAGAGTCAGTCTATGTGTTGCTGAGTGGTATATCAGCTGCAGTACATGAGCACCTTTGGGGATTATTAATCTTCTTGACATGACTTGAATTTCTTATAGTTCAAGCTTTACTGTGGCAAATAATAGTATAAGACATTTCAGCACCATTGGGACTGAGTGTGCTGATTTCTGCTTGAGCAAGGAAGGAGCTGGTTTTTAGTAGGATTTTTTTCCCCCCCTCTGTTCATGTGGGTTTTTTGGACGAGATTAATACTGCTGTTAACCACAATGGCAAATAAAGGTCAACAACACTGCAGTCATCACAGTGTGAAGGAATGTGGGTGCCAAAGACTGCAGTGCTGAAGCTGGGATTTATCTGCCTGGAGAGGAACTGGGTACTTGTGTGAGGACCACAGGAACTGAACACCATACTGGGGAAGGCGTCGTGGTGTACGGAGCTGTCACTGCTGGGAACTTCTCACACATGTGTATCTCTGAATGTATACATTATGGAATTAGTTTTTCTTTCCTTATTTCTTTTGTGTGATTACCCCAAATTCCATTCTTGTATTGCTACCTTTTTGTCAGGTAGCTGGTAATGCTGTTAGCTGGCCAGAGCAAGGACTTCTCTGGCCTTACTCAGCTGGCCTTTCTTCCCTGCTAACCCTCTAATGACACATCTTTTGGTGTCCTCTTCCAGAACATCCACAGTGAGAGCTTAAGCTTTGTAGAAGAGAAGAAAAAGAAGAAGAAAGAGGCTGAAGCTGCTGCAGTCTCCACAGTCATGGTAAGACTGGCTCACTCTGTCAGAACGTGGGTTGTAGTTGAACTTGGGATCATACCTCGAGGCTTGTGTTACCTGGTGGCTTCTGACAGATCACCAGGACAAATTGTCATTTGGGCCTTTAAGCAAAAATCAAATTTGATCTACTGTAACTTCAGAGAAAAGTCTGAAAAAGCAAAACCAAAATACAACTAAAAAACCACAGTGAAAAAGCCACCTTCACTAAATGCAGCCTAAAAGCTCACAGACGTGAAGCAAAGCTCAATCTGGATAGTCTTGTCTTCCATGATATTTTTACCATTTGAGGTAAAATAGGTTGAAATTACAGATATGGGCTAATTTATTTGAACCAGTATTGCATTCTCTTTAAGTGTTTCTTAATTTTATCAGTACATTTTAAAATGAAGGAATGGATTCCACTAAAGTAAAGCAGTTGAAAATCACTGGGTTATTTGGTTGGGAGCAAGCAAGCAGGCTGGCAGGCTCCTGGTCCTTGATGTCCTTTGTTTGTGCTCCCAGACAGCACTTCCTCTGTCTTGTCAGCTGTCGCAGACATTCCTGGGATGTTAAGGGTTTAAAAGGCATAAGCATGATCTTCCCACCTCTTCCCTGACTGTATGGAAACGGGCTGAAATGCTGCATGTCCTTTACCACTCTGTCATCATGGGGAAAAAACACCAGTGGTGGTAAATAAACAGGACAACAATGTGGGGAAACGTCAATGTGCTCATTGCCTGGACAGCCTGTGCTTGTGATGCCTTGGGAGGGCTGGAGCAGAGGAACTGCTGCTCCCATGGCTGTCAGGGATATCAGGGATCTGGACTGCAGGCAGAGTGCAGAACAACACATGGGAGAGCAGCACTGCAGAACCATCCTGGGAGTCCATTTAAAACCAGTAGCAAAGCTGGCAAGGCTTGCTGGGGCACGACTGATAAGGAGCAAGGCTACTGAAGACACTTGTCTAAACTGGGAATGTTGTGGTCTTCATGTCATGCTACAGCACCATTGTTCCCTTCCAAATCTGACTCATCACACTCCTCTGCATTTCAGGCCAAAGTCCTTCGGGAGACGAAGCCAATCCCGAACCTGATTTTTGCAATAGAGCAATATGAGAAGTTCCTTATCCACCTCTCCAAGAAGTCAAAGGTAATGTAAAGCAGAGCTCTGCTGTGACCTGAACTCAGTGGAACAGTTGGATCAAGGGCATGGTGGAGGGCTATAGCTGGTCCACCTTTTAAAGTCTTTAATAATGCTCAAATTAGAAGGGTGTAGAAAGGTGGCCCTTGCCCACACTCCTGGCCCAACACTCCTGAATCACTGCCACAATGATACCAGCTCCTGTCAACATCAGTCCCGTGACCTTACAGTGTGTGGTTTCTGGTGGATCAGAAATATGCACATCTCATGCCAGCTTTCCTCACCCCTCTCTCCCAGTCTGTGTCACGAAATGTACCACAGTGAGGTGCTACATGACAGTGAGGGTAAGTGGCAATCACTTGGCTTTGAGGAAAACATAAATGGGCCACTGGATCACATGTGGGGGCAGGTGCTTTTTTCACCTACTTTTTGCTTCAATCCTGTGATGGACTCAGTGCTGTGCAAAAGACTAGGCAGGGTAGAAAACTATGCTAATGGCTTGATGTCTCCTTCCCCTGGTCTCACCTGGGCTGCTGCAGGTGAACCTGATGCAGTATATGAAGTTAAGCACCTCCCGGGATTTCCGCATCAACGCGTCCGTGCTGGACTGCGCCCTGCAGGAGCGCAACACAGAGGATGCTGAGAATGAGCCAGACAATGACCAGGTCAGGATTCATTTAGCTGCTTTTACTGACAGCTTTCCCTCTCTTTAGAGGCCAACTGTATTTGTGAGTTGTGCAGAAATTAGGATAGCCTGTCTTCCCTGGGTTAGCTCTCACTTTAATACTAAGGTAATAGGAGGAAGTGAACAGTTACTCTGGTCAGCCCCTATCCCCCAGCCCTGTGCCCTGAGTGGCCTTTATTTCCATGTACCAGCTCTCTGTGGTGTTCCTGGTCTTAGGAAAGTGAAATTGCCCTTAAGGTCTTGTTCTTTGCCTCAGCAAGCAGAGAGGTCTATCAGTGTTACCCCTGGGGACCTACTGCCTGGCCAGGATCAGGCCTTTGCAGCATGATGCAAAGTGGTTTTGCACCTAGATTCACTTTTGTACATAAAGACCTGGCAGCACATACTCTGCAAGGCATTATTCTCCTCAGACCCATCTCTACTAGACAGTGCTGGTGGCAGGCAGCACAACCTGTGCTGGATAAGAAAAACTATTTACTCTGCTGATTGTCCAGATTTTTATTGGTGCATCTGTCCATATTTTCCTGAGTGTTTCAGCAAGCCAAAATCCAGGACACGGTCCCTGTCCTGTGGCACTGCTAGCCTGTGGTCTAAGTTCCAGCATAAATTGGGAGGGGGTAGGTTGGTCCACGGGGAAAGTCTTAATGGGTGACAGAAGTTCCATACTCAGCTCATTTAGTCAGGAAGAAAAGAAGGGCTAAACCCTGTTCTGCACATCTGGCTTCTTGCTTTAGCTAAACATTCCCTAATCACACAAAACCAATGACATTCTATACTGCTACTCTCTCCCTCCCCTCTCCAGAGCAGCACAGCAGAGCACACAGATGACAACCAAGAACCCAAAAAGAAGAGACGGCGAAAAAAATAAACTGGGGTTGCTGCTGCTGCCTCCTCCCACAGTGCCTGTTCTGTGGTGGACTCGCCTTGGTCTCGGGGAGCTGTGTCTCTGGAGATGATGGTTTATTGTTCTTTTCTTGCCAAATACTTATGACTTCTTCCTTTGTGCTCACGGGAGCGCAAGCAGCGACTCTGGCCCCTGTCTGAGGTTTTACAGCTGGCTGCTGCCTTTGGAAGCACCTCTGCTATTCAAATGTGCTGCTACCACAATCTTCTTCCCCAGGAACATCCCTTCTTACAGCAAAAGAGAAATGGAGTGACTGGGATCAGTCCCTGCCAAAAGACCTCCTGAAAGGACAGCGAGGCTCTGGCACGCAGTCTGGACAATTGTCCTTCTGGCAGTCCAGTGTCCTCATTTCTTCTCCAGCGAACCTTTGGTTATTTCAATTATCTGATATATATCCAGTGCTTCCCCTGGAAGACAAGGGGACAGTCAGTTCCCTGCAGTATGCTCAGACTGCAACACAAGACAGTGATGGTCGTGATTTGCTTTAGTTCAGAGTGTGTAGCACAGAAAGCCTTAAATTTATTCAAACTTCTGTTTTGGGTGGTGGTGAGAATTCAGGAACCAGCACCAGCAGGAAGCTGGGAACACAAGCTGTTCCACCTTGGAGTTGAAGCTGCCATGTGCAGCTCCTGAGCAGCAATAGGCCACAGATTCCTCTGCCTGGGCTGCTTTTGCTGTTGTTTTTGCTGTTATGTTTTTGCTGACCCCGATTGTGATGTATTTGTTTAATCTGCTGTGTTCTCGGTGAGAACAGAAGTGCTCTGTTTGTCTACAAAGCACAAATCCTGTTTCTAAAAGCACCCTTTGCCTGTAAGACTCCTAATAAAGGTGACCTAAGGGTGGAGTGCCTGATGTGTGCAATGACTGGGAGAACAAATCTGAGGGCAGGTTCTTCCCTTGTCTGGGTAAGAGCTGCTGCACAGTGAGGAGGAGATGCTTTCCCAGCCAAGAGTTATATGTTTGCTTGCAGCAGTTAGAGGTTACATTGAAGGCAGATAGGGATGACTCTTGGCCTTGGGATGTTTGAGGAAGCACCCAGAAACACCAAAGCAGCTCTCTGAACAGAGCTGTGCTGGGCTAAGGGAGAGCAGGGAAGAAGAGAAGGCGGGAAAAGTTTGGGTTTGCAGGGCAAAATAGACAAGGTTGTTGAGGCACCTCCTTTCAAAGAAGGAGATATTAAACCTTGGGTTGTGTTAAAAGTGCACAGGAGGGCTCCTCCAAGGGGCACAAAGCAAATGTGAGTGTGGTAAAACAGAGCCAGGCCTGAAATATTTGGAAGGAGCAGCACAAACTACTTGAGGACTGAGAAAGGACAGAGAGGCAGGTTCCAGCGTGGTGGTTGACCTGCAGGGCAGATAACAGGTCAGGAAGCAAGGGGTTCATGAGGTGTCTCTACCAAACAGAGGAGACCTATGACAACTTAAGCCAAGTGCTCTGCCTAAGCTGGGGAGGCTTATGCAGAGGGGATTACAGGGAGGGGCTTGCACGGACATGCTCACCTTGAGGGATTCCGTACTTTTCCATCCCCATTGGATTTGACGGTGTCACACAGTTCATGGTCACCTCTTTCCTTAGGCACTGGTCAATATCCACGGCACTGAAGAAAGCCACTGACTGTGGCAGATCCTGGAGACCCAGTTTGTAGGCAAACATGCACCTGGGAGAACAAGAGAGCAAGTGGGACGCTGCTGGACATCACCCTTGGTCTTGTTACACCCAGCTCCAATCAGCCACAGCTTCACCAAACACTGGCCAGCCACCCTTCACAGGTCACTCTGCACCCACATCACTCAGCAGGTGGGGGACAAGGTGCTTTTTAAGTCCTGGGTAGCAGGAAGGTCAAGTATTGCTGAAATGGGTGTGGGAGGAACAGAGTAGCAGTGCCTCCTCAGAAGCAGCAGAGCCTCCTCGGGAGAAAGGAAGAAACCAGCCCTTCACTGCTGGCTAATCCTCCCAGGCAGGCAGAGCACATGCTGGATTTTCCCAGCAGGAAGCCCTGTGCTTGCAAGAGCTGGCACAAAGGCAGGAACATCAGGGTGCCTGTCCCCGCTGCGCCTGCCGCCCTGGCACAGAAAGGCTGTTTGCAGTATCCCTGCCCCCGCACAGGAGAAAACAGTTCAGCCTGGGCCGGCTCCTGTGTCACCAAATACCCCACGGTGCCAGGAAGGGGATTTGGCAAAGCTGGCTATGCTGCAGCTGGATCAGCAGGAGCCTTTTGAGGTCAGGAGCTTTCTAAGCTAAGCTTACTTTTGCATGGGGCAGGGAAGCAGTGGCAATGCCCTGTGCTACAGAAGGGGCAGCAGTGCTGGTGCTTGCAGCAGAGATAAGCCATGCCCCTTGCTGTCCCCTGAAGGCAGCAGGGAATGAGAGATGGGACAGTTTCAGGCTCCTGGCTGCTCAGCCAAGCCCGAGGGCTGCTGCCACAGGATGACTGCAGACCTGAAGAAAGCAGGAGGTGATGTGCTCCCATCCCAACAGAGAGCAGTGACTGACCCCATCTCTGCAGGAGCCAAAAGCTGACGATATCCCCCCTCTTGCCAGCACGTTATCCCTGGAAATCAAAGCCGAGGTCCATTTATAACCACCTGAGTCACAGCAGCCTCCAGCACTGCTAACTTGCCCCGAGCAGAAGAAAACTGTTCTGCACTAGCTTGCTGCAGGCAAAGCCAACTCCATTCCCTTGAGCTTGCCTGTCCCACTCCAGAGGCACTGCTGCTCCTCCCCAGGAGACACCACAGCCATCACATCTCACCTTGTGAGGAGGTTGGTGATCTGCAGGGCCAGGGCTGCCCGGTAGCGGTCTTGCTGCTGGACCAGGTAGCGCACCTCGTCATGGATGCTGATGCAGAAGCGCCCGTTGATGTCGAACTCCTCGAAGAGCCACTTCATGGCGACCAACATGAGGTGCAGATAGTCAACGGCTGAGCTCTGCACCACCCAGTTTACTCTGCTGGTCAGAAACTGGGGAAAGGGAACACAGATGGATAATAAGAGAGCAGTGGGGTCCAGGGCATGGTCCCCATACAGGATAGCTCCTGGGAGAAATCTGTTAAATTCAGGGTTGTTGTGTTTTCCTGATGGTATTGGGTTTCCTGAATGGCTACAGGAGCCTACTGGGCCTCCAGCATCTAAGAAGGGCTGAGCAAGAAACTGCCATTCTGGAAAAGATGAGGAAAGCCAAAAGCTCAGCAGCCCAGAGCTGCATCCTTACCTCCCCCTTGACCACGGCGGGCTCCAGGGCCCTGCTGATGTGACAGCCCAGCACTGGGGTCTGCGGGGTGGGGGATAAGGCAATGCTCTCCAGCTTGTTGAACATCTCAGACTCGGTGCCTCCAGCCCACACCCGATGTCCCACGACATTCCACTTGCTCCTCTTCCGGGACCTGTGGGGCACAGAAGTGTGGGAGGAGGCTGCACGTCCCTGTTTGAGAACTTCAAACACTCCCTCCTGGTTTGGGGCAGCTGGACAAGACCCTGCTAATTGTTCACTGGGAGAAAGGGTGAAACTGAGAGCCCCCATATCAAACCCACCTGGCCCTGGGGGAGCAGGAAGGGAGGACCAGGACTACCCAGCCCCATCTCCCTTCTCTGCCCTCTGCCCATTAGGCTGCAGCTCTCTTCAGTTTGCTTTCTGATGCCATGCGAGATCAGATCATCTCACCTTTTCAGGGCTTCTCTCTGGAGCCGCTGGACATCCTGTGCTGACACGGACCCATCCTTCGCCCTGTCCACAGCCAGGTCCAGCTGCCTCACCAGCCATTCCCCCTCCTCAGACAGATGAAACCTGGAGGGGCAAGTGAGTAACTCAGCTCTGGTAGGATGCTGCCACCACCCCTGTCCCTGCTCACACCTTGCTCAGCACCCACCTGCGGATGCCCTTGGTGACGGCGTACATCTGCTGGGCCTTCTCGCGCGCCTGCTGCTGCGTCAGCCGGTGGTTGAACTGCATCAGCAGCCGCTCAGCAAAGGGCTGCCCTGCCCCGTAGATGCGCCCATAGTTGAACACCTTGGCGTGCTCCCGGCTGATCCCCACCGTGGCCGCCGTCTTGCTGTGCAGGTCCGTCGCGTTGCTCTTCTTCCCCTGCAGAGTCATCCAGCCGAAGGCCGTGCAGCCTGCGGGATGGGAGCAGACCCCAAATGGGATCAGGATCAGGGCAGGGGGGTCACCCCATTGCCCAGCAAACCCGCTCCCCTGCGGCGCAGCCCCAGCTCACCATGCATGCCAGCAAAGTGCGCCTCGCCGAGGACAGCAGCTATCCAGAGCTCCTGGGAATCCACATCCGCGCCCACCAGGGAGTAGCCAGGTGGCACCTGGACCATGGCTTTCAGCTCACTGCCCACCCGGTCAGCCTGCAGGACATGACGCAGAGCTCAGCACATCCCTCTCCTCTGCAGCACAGCAGCCTTCCTCCCTCAGCCACAATGCACTGACATGGCACTCCCCATGTCCCTGAGTTTTGCTCCCAAAGTCAAAACCAAGTTTAATGCACACGCGGGCATCACCCACTTGGCTACTGCCCCCAGACTCCTCCAGCACAGAAGGGGATCTTGAGGAAGGACAGGAACAGGCACTTTGGTGTTTTCTTCTCCTTTCACCAAATTCTGAAGCCCCAGATCCTCTGCTGACTCCTTTCCCTCTCCCCAACTCAAAGCATATCAGCAAGAGAAGGGTCCCAGCATTGGCCCTGCCACCTCAAATTCCAGCATCCACCCCCAACTCCTATTTCCAACACAGGCACCTCCCCCCCGTCCAAAACACAGAGAAAGAGCCCCACAACACCCCCTCAAGGATCCAAGCATGGCCATACCCTTGCATTGCTGGCTGTCAGCCAGGTGGGCTCCACTGCCCGGCGGGTGATGGTGCCTGCGGTCACCACCTGCGGCAGGATGGCTCCATAATTGTCCTCCTCGTTATAGTCAGGATGCCTGGGACAGAGGTGAGGGTGAGCATCATCCTCTGAGAGCCCTCCCAATGCGGGGTAGAGGGAATGACAGTCCAGACTCGGGGCATTCATCCCCGTACCTGGTCACCACACGAGGCAGCTCCCCCTTCTTCAGCCACACCACCATCTGGGAACTGGGGAGATACATGGCAGGTGAGATGCTGAGCCCCACTTGCATCCACACGAGCTCCCCTGGTCACAACACAGCCTCCACCCACAGGGATGTCTCCATGAAAGCAGCTGCTCACCTGATCCGCTTGTGGGCATTCCTCCAAAACGAGATCATCTTGTTAATCTCGAGGGCTCTAGTCCCGTGGGTGCGGCCCACAGCAGCCCGCAGGGTGCCATCTTCCATCTGGGGCAGGAAATCCTTGGCAAAAGGGCTTCCAACGTTGTTTTCGTTCCCATCCTTTGGCAGCAAAAGAGGCATCAGGGCTCAGCACGCCACCACCCCACAGCAGTAAAGCTCTGTGCATCCTCCTGTCCCAGCTACAGAGATGCGTTTCCACCACCCAATCGCATGGGATGAGATCACAGGGGGCCCCAGGAGCGCTGCAGCACTGAGATGACACGAAGAACCCCAAAAGCCCCAACTTGCCTTATGAGGCAGCTTGAAGAACCAGCACCCAGGGATGTTGACATCATTGTAGGGACCATTGCCGTGGTGGTATGAGGGCTGGCTCCTGGTCCCTGCCTGCTCACACAGCTCATCCATCTCCTCCTGTGACCAGCAATGCGAGGTGATGCCAGGAACACTTTCAGGTATGGCAGGAGGGGGAAATTGAGGAAAAAGGGACCAATCCACCACCCATTCCACAGGAAACCCCCCTTACCTGCACCAGGCTCTGGTCCACCCTGCCCATTTTCTCCTCCACATCCACCTCCACGCGGCTCAGCTCCTCCACCTGCAGCAGAGAGGGACCGTGGGGGAAGTCAGGTCAAACACCAATTCTCTAGAACACTAGTGAAAGAGAATTTCTTACTTGCAGCCCCTGGAGCTGCACACAGGGCTGGTTTTCACACACACACAGGAAGAAGCACAGCCCCACACCTCACTCCCGAGGGACCCTCCATCCCTTCCTTCACCTTCCGCCACATCGTGCTGCCGTCCATCAGCAGTAGCTCGTCCTCCATGGCAGACTCCAGCCCTGGGGGCTGCTCCTTGCCCTTCTCCAGGCAGTACTGCCTGTACAGGTACTCGATCACCCTGGCAGAGGAGAGGGCAGGGCTCACGCACCCACAGTGGGGCCCAAGGCTCTAGGGCAGCACCTGGGCAGAGCCCCAGGGAGCTTCCAAATACCCCCAATGGGTCATCCCTCAGCTCAGCACACCAACTACATCTCTCTCACCTGTATGGGCAGGAAGGGTCATCGGTCTCTGAGGGGGATGCTGGCAAATTGTCCTGCCGTCCTGGCACCAGGTACCCCCAGCCATGCTTGTCTGAGTAATGGAGGGGGAAGCCGTCCCAGGCCAGGCGCATCAGCTTCGGCGTCACCCTCATCTGCAGGCTGATGAGGCTGGGTCCAGGCACCCACCCCTCCTCCTCCAGGCGTGGGCACAGCTTGCGGTACCAGCTGGGGAGCAGCAGGGATGGGTCAGATAGCACAGGGCAAGCCCTGAGGACTCCCAGGGTCCCCAACTCACCCTGGGTGGCCTGGCAGGTGCTGGAGTCTCTTGGGTTGCAGTGCGACTGTCTCCTTCAGGCGCTCCAGACAGAGCTGACTCGCAGGGACCTTCAGCTCCTCATCCTCGCCGGGGGGACCAGGGTCTGGTGGGGCAAGGAGGAGCGGCTGGCTAAGAGCCCTCTGTGACACCCCTCTGGGGACGGACCTCAAGCCAACACTCCACCATGTGCCCCAGCATGGAGACACAGCCCAGCAACATTTCACCCTGCAGCATCAACAAACCTCATCCCTTTGTCTGAGCACCCTTGGGAAGGCAGCCCTGGAACATCCCTTGTCCCCAGGGATCACCCTGTGCTCACCCTCCTGCCAGTCCTGTGCTGACCCTTCTGCACCCGTTGCTGCTGGGGAGGCTTGGCTGTTCCCAACCTCATCTTTCTTCATTTTTTTCTTCTTTACTGGATTCTTCTTTTGCTTAAACTCCTGTGTGTCCCACTCGAGATCCCAGAGCCAGGGGTCGTCCTTGTACCTGATGACACACTGCTGTCACACCACAGCTTTGCTCCCATCCCTCATACCCACCCACGGCCTGCCATGGACCGGTGTCTGGGCTTCTTCCTGGGAACAGCAGGACCTGCAGCCCCAGCCCGTGGTACCTGTTCTCATGCAGCAGCTGGCAGGCATCATTGGCCAGGTTCATCAGGGACTTCTTCATTTCTTTCTGCAGCTCCTCATAGATGCCCTGAGCATCATCCAGGTACCTCTTCCAATTCCCATTGACTGGCAGGTAGGACACCCCCATCTCCAGCATTCCTGCAAACGTCACAGGGTGGGGGCACCTAGAGCCCAAAGCAGCAAGAAATTAGACATCTGATGAAGGGGATTGGCCCTGGAAGCATCAGACTACAATGGACACAAATGCGTCTCCATCCAGAGCTTCCTGGCCTCACACAAGAGTCTCAATGCTCTTCCCCAAAATCCATAAGGATCTCTGTATCTTCTGCCTGCCCTGCGGATCAATTGTTGCCCTAAAAACAACTCTGTGAAACAACTCCAAAGCTATATCACTCTGAGCTGCCTCAGGAAATCTGCTTGTCTCCTCCAGCCATGCCATGCTGCTGTTTATTCCTGCTCACCTACACAGGTGAGGTCTGACATCCCTCCTGAAAAGACTTTCAGGACACCCTAAGAACAAGAGGAGTCACATCCCATCCCCAGAAGGACCATGATCCTCTCTGCTACCCACTAAGTCCACAGCCCCTTGGCCAACATCAGCCAGAGCTCGGCAGTTCTCACCTCTCCATGAAGAGCGGCAGCTGCTCCTGAAACACCTCGTGGGTGGCCTGGACATCACGGGCACAGTACGACATCAGGTCCTGGGGACAGTGGCAGGTTGGAGCAGGCAAAGAAGCCACCTCCCTGCCAGCACAGGGCAAGGCAATGGGGCTGCAGGAGCACTGAGGATGTCACTGTCCCATGCACACCCAAAGCTGTCATGAGAAAGGGCAGCAAACCAACCCAGCAGCTGCTACCACCCCACTCCCATCTCCAGCTCTCACTGTCAGGATGGTGAGATGGCCTCCCGCACCTGAAAGTGACTCCTGATGTCAGCCATGGTCCCCTTCACAAAGATCTCCCGCGCCTCCTTCTCCAGCGGCTCCCCCCCAACATAAAGCGCGTGCACATCTGCCAGGTTGTTGATGCTGCTGACATGCACCCAGTCCCATGAAGTGATCTGTGGACAATGGAGGGGTCAGACAGTGTGGGACAAGGATGGGCTGCAGATGAAATCAGGAGGGGTAAAGCAGGCTGCTGCTCCAGTTTAAACCAAGGCCACCTCATCTGGAAGGTGCTGGGAGAGCATCACTCAGCTGCTCCAACAGATCCCACTCCACCAGTACAGAAGCAGGAGCACACAGCTCTCACCCACCCACACCACTGTCAGCAGCTCAGCTCCCTCACTCACCGCTGGCCCCTCCATTTTGCTGTGTGTTTTCTTCATGTGCTCCTTGACCTGCTGCATCCCCTTCCTCTTGCCATGCTTGGCAGCCATCCAGAGGCTGCGCTGGAAGCCTGTCAGCCCTGAGATGGCCATGTGCATGCTCATGGTGTCCAGGAAACGCATCTGAGTGCCCTGGGACACAAGATGGGAGAGAAAAGAGAGGGTTTGGGAAATGCTGGAGGAGTTGCATGCCCTCTGCTCAAGCTGCTTTTGTCAAGACAAGCCTTTGTCCTGCACCCGTCTTTTGAGAGCACAGGCTGTCAGCTGCTCAGAGGCTCCTGCCACATCCCCAGCTGCCCCCTTGCAGCCTCCAGCAGCCTTATGGGGTGCAAGAATATATCTCCCTAAAGGGATCCAACCTCAAGCTGGGTGGCACGACAAGGTGAACACAACCCTGGAGGTACCTGTGCAGAACAGCACAGCTGCCGGCATCAAGCAATGGCTTGGCAGATTACCTGGATAAGGTACTGCTCCTTGATGAACGCCCGATCGAAGGCCACATTGTGTCCCACCACCACTCTCTCCACCCAGTCATCCTTGCCGGCACAACTGGCACCTGCTGGGCTCTCCATGGGAATGAGGTCAGCCAGGGTGAGGTGGTTGGACCAGGAGTATCTCTGCTCCAGCAGCCGCCTGCTGCACCACGAGTACCTGTGGGAGACATGAGGCACCCACAGCTGTAACAAATAAAGCAGTAGCTCCCGGGACAACAAGAACCCTCTGTGCTATGGGGTGCTGAGCAGGATCCCACCCGTGGGAGGGACGTGACCCACCCTGGGGAGCGCTACGCTTGCTAACGAGGATGCACAACCCACATCCCAGAGCCACACTTTGTGACTTTGTGGTGTTTTTCCCTGCGAGCCAGCAGCAGATTGAAAGAAAAGGCTCCACTCGGGAGCATTCCCATCCTCCAGAAGCTCCAGCTGCCCCATCGCTGCTGGCACCACAGCTCACCAGGCATTCGGTGAGACCACCACGGCCAGCGTTGGGCAGTGGCCATCAGCCACGCACACCTCCACGTCCAGCACCATTGCCCGCTCCTCGGGGAAGTCGACGGGCTCCGCTCTCCCGTCGGGGCCGTAGCGGGTCCAGCCCAGCTGCCATGCCCACTGCGCGGGCAGCGGGGGCAGCTCACATCGCAGCAGCTCGTTGGCCGCCTCCAGGTAGGGCAGGCTCTGCTTCTGCGCCAGCCGGCGAAAGTGCTCGTCGATGTTGTCCCCGTACATGCGGGGCAGCCGCAGGTCCACGTCGGGCAGCGTGGAGGTCTCCTTGCCCCACAGGTCGTGGCGCTGCAGGTGCTCCACGCTGCGCTGGACATCCTCGGCCGAGTAGTGCATCCGAGCGCCACGGAAGATCTGCTCGTGGAGGCTCCTGGACAGCATCTGGATGTTGAGGGGGTTCATGCGCCGCTGGCCCGCGGCCGGCTCCTGGCTCGGCTCCTGCGGCAGCGGGCGGCTGGCCGAGGAGCTGGAGGGGCATCTCCGGGGCTGGGGGCTGCAGCCCCTCGCCGCCCGCCTCCAGGGCACACGCCGCATCCCGGGCCGTGCCCCGCCTAGGGCTGCGGGGAGGGAAACGGCGAGGGGTGAGCTCGGCACTGACCACCGCTGCGGGACCCCCAGCGTGCATGCACTGTCCTGTGCAGCCGTGTGCCCCCCATACAGCCGCGCACCCCCGTTACAGCCATGCACCCCCTGTTACAGCCGCGCACCCCCCTATACAGCCACGCACCCCCCTGTACAGCTGCGCCTCCCGGACAGCCGTGCCCCCCATACAGCTGTTCCCCATACAGCTGTTTGCCCCCCGAGCTCTTCCCCTATCCCTCACCTGGTCGCAGCCCGGGCCTGGCTCGGCGGTGCAGCTCCAACCCTTCCGGCCGCTCTGACGTCCCGTCCCGTCCCGCCCCCTCCTGCTCCTGGCACGGCCCGCCGGGCATTCGCTCAGGAGTGCCCGCAGGAAGTGGGGAGTGGAGGCGGCCGCGTGGCCTAATGGATAAGGCGTCTGACTTCGGATCAGAAGATTGCAGGTTCGAGTCCTGCCGCGGTCGGCGCAGAGCGCTGCGATGGCGCTTTGGTTTTGCTCCCCCAGCCCGTGCTGGAGTCAGCGTGCCCACGGTCAGCGTTTTGCTCACGTGTCGGAGCGGAGCGCGGAACAAGGGGCGATGGGACCGACCACGAGTGGGGGATCAGCCCTCGGCAGGGATGCGATGTCGCCAACGGGCACACTCACTCCATCCGCCTCCTGTGCCACGGTGGTGGCAGCAGCATCCACCGCCCCCGAGACCCCCGAGCCCCATGGGTGGGGTGGGATCTGCGTGGGGAGCGGGGTCTCCGCATCCAGCCCGGCTGGGGGGCGACCAGAGAGCTGGGCACGGGGTGTGTGTGGGGACAGCTTGGCCACTGGGGATGGAGCCAAACACGAGCACTGGGTGTGGGGTAATGGGTTGCGGGGCACAGGGAATGGATGGATGGTGCAGGAAACGGGTTTTAGGGAGCAGGGAATGGATGGATGGTGTAGGGAAGGAGTTTTAGGGAGCAGGGAATGGATGGATGGTGTAGGGAAGGAGTTTTAGGTAGCAGGGAATGGAAGGATGGTGTAGGGAAGGGGTTTTAGGGAGCAGGGAGTGGGACAGGGGCTGCAGGGAATGGCATGTAGGGTGTGAGGAATAGGATGCAGGATATGGGTTGCACAGTTCGGGGGAAAAGAAGATACAGGTGCAGGGAATGGGATGGAGGGTGCAGGGAATGGGTTTCAGGTGTCAGGGAAGAGGCCACAGGTGTAGGGAATGGGGTGTAGAGTGCAGGACAGGGGATGCAGAGTGCAAGGAATGGGAGGTAGGGTGCAAGGAGTAGAATATAGAGTGTAAGGAACGGACACAGGGTGAAAGGAATGGAGATAGGGTGCAGGAAATGGGTTTCAGGGAAAAGGCCAGAGGTGCAGGGAATGGGATGCAGGGTGCAGGACAGGTGATGTGAAGTGCAAGGAATGGGATGTGGAGTGCATGGTAGGGGATGCAAGGAATGGGATGTAGGGAATGGATGCAGGGTACACGGAATGGGGTGCAGGGACTGGGGAAAAGGCCAGAGGTTCAGGGAATGGGATGCAGGTTGCAGGGTGCAAGGAATGGGATGAAGGTTGTGAGGGCAGGGGAACAGGAGGTGTCGAGGTCAGGGCTGGTGAGTGCTGCCTCGCCGGACCCCGCAGGAGCTGTTCCGGCCGGGAAGGTGGCTCCTGGCAGAGTCCGGCCCGGCCTTGGCATTGCGGGGCGCTGTGCCGTGCCGAGCCAGACCGAGCCGTGCCGTGCCGAGCCGCCAGGTGGCGCTGCGGCCCCGCCGGTGCGGGCCGGGCCGGGCCGGTCCCCGCGGGGCCGTCGGGGCGCGGACACCGCTCCGGTGCCGTCCCACCCCGCGCTCCCCGCGGGACACCAGGCAGGGGCACCGGGCACTCTTACCTTCTCTTCGACCCTCCCGGCCGCTGCGGAACTCCAAACCTAGAGCGCGGCTCCTCCCCAAAATACTCCAGCTTCACACCAGCCTCCCCTTGTGGCTCCAGGACTCGGGAGGAATGGAGGGTGAGGAACTGCAGCACCCCGTTCTCTGAAAAGGCAGAGCCAGCACGGGCGCGGTGTGGGATGTGAGAAACGCGCACACAATACACACACACACACACACACACACACACACGCACACACACAGCGCTGTCCTGTGTTCTGCGGCTTTGAAAGCGTTTCACGACCCCCCGAGTGCACCCCAAAGTACCTGCTGCCCCCAGCCTGAGATTCCATGGGGTTCTCTCTACTTCACCCGGCAGCGGAAGGTACCCACTGCCTGAATCTGGCAGGAGCCGGCCTCACAGGGTATGCCTGTCCTCGGCCACCTCCATACCGGGAACTTGAGATTTCCCGGTTCCTCGGCGGGAGCTAAGGGATGTGCGAGGTGCGGAGCCCGTGGGGAGGGATGCTCCAAGGCTGCGGGTGCTCAGGTCGGGAGGGAACAGCCCTGGGACTAAGCGAGGAAAGGTTTGGGGACCCCCGGCTACGGGGTGGCTCTGAGGAAGCACTTGGGTACACTTGTTCTCCCTTCCGATGCATCATGTTAACGCCGATTTCTCTTATTTTGGGGTCTTTTATCTACTTGTTTTTGTCGTGGTCGCGAAACATTAAATTAAAAAAAAAAAACAAACAAACCTGCTCTATCAAAAAAATTTCCCCTTTCTCCAAAGCGGGAATAAAAAAAATTTATTTTCCTGCAAATGCCTCTCTCGGCAGCGCCCTGGGGAGGGCTGATGACAACGGGCTCCGCTGCCTTGTCCACAGACAGGACCGGGCCGGTGCTGCCTGTGCCTCATCCGGGAACGGGCAGGAAGGGAGGTTTGGAAAGGCACGGCACCACTATATATATATTAAAAAATTACACCATAAATAACCCGAAATAACCTTAAAAATCCACCATTTAAGCAGAGCTGGTTGCAATGCATAAGCCGATATGGGGGGTGTATAGTCTTCTTTTTTTTTTTTTTTTTTTTTTTTTTTTTTCTTTCTCTAGGCTTTTTGTTTTTCTGTCTGTCTGTCGGGGGAGCTTCTCCATCCCGGTGCGTCCCGTCGGGATAGGGATGTGAGGTGGGAGTTGCGACTTCTCCCCCTGTTCTTGAAGACCCCGCTCCCCGCTGGGAACTCCATGCTGTCGGTCGGATAATGGGGCGGTGGGACTTTGTTTAACCCCGTTGCCCCCGGGGCCAGGGGTCAAGGGCTTCCTCTTCCCCCGGGACACAGCAGAGAGGCCGTCGGTCACAACACGAGGACCGCTGCGGGGAGGGGGATGTGACGGCCGCAGTGTCCCCCGCTCCCCTCCGCGGCCCTCGCGTGCGATCGGCGTGGGACCCCGTAAAGCTCCACGTCCCCCCGGCACCGAGAGGCTGAGGCAGGCTCCAAGTGGGTGTTTTGAGGGACTAAGGGGTGACCAAACATCACCACGGGGCAGTGGGGGATGCGGAGAAGCGGCCCCTGCCTTTCAGCATCCCTCGGCTCTGCTTTCCCCTCCCGGCTGGAGCAGGACGTTTTTAACGGAGTGTCGGTTTTAACGGGGTTTCACCCCCTCCCTCCACAGGCAGAGGTATCTCAGCTGCCCCCTCGGAGCGAAGAAACGGGAGAGAAACGGGCAATTTTTATAGGTGACGTACGGGCTTACGTGGGAATCCGTGCCCAGCACTGCTCTTTCAGCTTTTTTCTCCTGAAATAACCCTTCCGTTCAGCTCCCCTATTCCAGCTCGCACCTCCTTTTCCAGGCTAGGGGGTAGAATCGGGAAGAGGGAGAAGGAAAAGATAAAAGAAAGGCACCCCGCAACATCCCGCTCTTTTCGTGCTCGGTAAAGAGCGTCGGAGCTCCCAAAGTGAGCGGTGAAGAGGGCGACAGGAGACGTGTGGGAGCCGGCTCCGAGGTGGAGGGGTCGGGGGTGGGATGAGAATAGGGGAGGACCTTCCTTTTCGGGATCAAGGGAGAACCAGCGAGAGAAGGAGGCTGGCGGCACCGCGGGCATCCGAGGTAAGTCCCTCTCCTGCCCGCAGCCGTGGTACCTGAGCCCAGGCGCTGCTGCGGGGAATGCTTTGAGGCTTCAAAGGAGCCCGATCCCGGGGGTTGCCCATCCCCGGGACTGCTCTATCCTGACCATCGGGCCGGGCTCTGCGGGGCCGGGGCTGCTTTGGTGGCTGCAGCTTCTGTGGAGCTTGGTGCCGGTTATCCCGGCCCGGGGACTGCCCCTGCCCTGTGCTCTGCCCTCTCCCTCGGGGCTGGGCCGGGGTCCCCTCGGGCCGAGTAGCCCACGGAGCCCGCTCCCAGCCCGCGGGGCTCCTCCCGTGCGTGTCTCAATTCGCTCAGGCTTGACTTGGCAATAAGCTCTATCAATAGGGTGACAATAGAGCCCCGATGGGACCCGAACAAAGAATTTGAAAGTAGTTAAATTGCAGGACACGTCCATCGCCTGGGTGCTTGAATAAAAAAAAAAAAAAAAAAAAAGAGAGAGAGAGAAAGAAAAAAAAATCTGAGAAAAGAAAAAGCAGAGAGACTTTTCTTTGGGCTGGTGAGAAAATGCTCAGGGTAAAAGTTGGTTTGGCGTCTTCATTTCAGCGACAATGGAGCAGAGCTAATTCAATAGGAAACGCGGGGATTTTTTAATGAAAAGACCGCCGGGGTTACACCGAAGTTAAGCTCTTGTGAATTAATTATTAAGGCAAATAAACTGGGAGGGGGGGAGAACTCGGGAGGGAGTGTTGCAATTTCTTAATATTCTCCTTTTCGTGTTTAACGACAATGCCATTAGGTTTTCGACTCTGGGTGAGCAAAAGGATTTCTTACATTCCCCGGGAAGACGAGAAGACACACTTTTTCCTTTTTTTCTTTTTTACTCCTTCCTCGGGGGGGGGGGGGGGGGGGGGGGGGGGGGGGGGGG
>JAWWEU010000017.1:8234543-8277145 GCA_035583155.1 Acropternis orthonyx
GGGGAGAGGGAAAAAGAAAAGAAAAGAAAAGCAATTGGCACATCTGCATTCCGTTCCCATGGCGACAGAAAGCACCGCGCTCTCTGCCGAGCCTCCCCGGCACGTTTTCCCAGCTGGCGTGGGGCGAGCGCCCCTGGCCGGGGCCGGGGTCCCCCGGGGCCCCCCGGCACCCTGGGGCGGGCGGGGGGCCACCGCCACCAGCGCCTCGCCCAGCGCTCGGGGTCTGCATCCCGCGGGGACGGTCCCTGCGCTGCCGCCAACCCACGCGGGCCGTGACAGCTCCGGGAAGGCTGCAGAGAAAGAGATTCTCGTGGCTGGGGTTACGAGTGGGCTGTTTGCTGGCTCTCTGCACCCCCCAGGAGATGCTGCGGGAGATGGGAAGGACTGGGAAAGATGCTGCCATGTTCCCAGAGCTCGGCGAGGTGGAGCGCGGGTATGCTGCCCCATCCTTTTCTCCGCAGTGGGGATCCCTTGCCGAGGGAGAGGGTAGCACTGCAGGGCTGAGACACCTTTGCCCACCAGTGTGCAGGGATGGTGAGAGGTGGGAGCCTCCCGTACCTCAGAGGCAGGTTTTCCACCTTCCCTTGCACGGGGTAATGGCGTCAGATGCCACGTAGGCCCGCAAAGCTAAATATGCCTGTGCACCCTTCCAGGGCCAGCAAAGCACCGCCATAACCACAGTAAGGAAAAAGGATCTCAGCCTGAATTTGGCTATACCGGGAGAAAGAAAAGTTCTGAGGAGCTGTTATTATATATTCTAATGAGAAGTCATTGGAGAAATTAAAAAGGGCAGAGAAAGACGAAGACGCCAGCACTAATTCCGCAGGAAGCCTCCCAGGGAAAAGGCTGTGTGAGTGTGAACGCTGAAAAGCATGAAGGCCTGGAATTAGACTATCATTTAGAAAGCGTTACTAATCCGAAGTTACAGCAGTAATTCCATGATTTGCTGGGTCCCACACGCAGCGCCAGAATTAAAGATACGGATTTTCTAGAAATGTAACTCAACTGTGGCACCGAGTCTCGGGAAGATCCGAATGAATCATTCATTCCAAAGGCAGCGAAAGACGTGTCATTAAGAACCATCCTCCTTCTCTCCAGCCCATCTGGAATATGTATACTCGATGCAATCCCAGAAATTGTGGAAGAGATCGGAGGTGGGGAGGAGGGAATGTAGTCCTTTCCCTCCTTTATTATGTTGGTTATTTTTAAGAAATAATTTTCCAATTATTTTCACAATATTGTGAGTGGCGCTCAATTCTTCTCCTATTTATTTTTTCCCCCTTTCGTACGCTGGCATCGAGTCAGGTGCAAACGGTTTCAGTGGAGATGCTTTAAAACTAGACTGAACAAAGCAGGAGGGAACTGAGCAAGGTGGCTGATGAATGCATTTATTCCGGAGTAATGATTTGATGGGGGATGGAGGAAAGAAACATTCAAATTCCTAATGAATATAATTCAGGAGGAATCATTCAACCAGCGTGTTAGAGAAAATCTGTTTGGTGGGAGTGTTTCTGCACTGGCAGAACCCAGGAGGTATTTCTGTCCCTGGCTTTTGTAATTGCAAAAGGTGAAAATATAAAAAGAGGATCTGAGGAAAAAAAAAATATACACACATATAATAAATGTCTTTGTGTGTGTGTATATAAATACATATATATATATATATAATTTTATGAAATAAAATGCAAGTGTAGAAATCTGTCTACATGAGGACTCTTAAAAAGGATCAATGCAAGCTTTTTCACCTTGCTATTTGATCAGGTGGTCAGAAACCACCCTTGACTTCTACTTTTTTTTTCCTCCCCAAAATTGCTGATTTTTAAGGTATTTTTAAGGTATTTAAGGTATTTTTTCAGGCTGTGGACTTGGTTCACTTACCCCGGAGCAGTTCCCCTGAAGGGGATTGAGACAGGGACTGAGCAATTTGGCCTTTAGTGTGTCCAGGAGAGAGAAATTGCAGTTGAACTTTTTCTGGAGCTTAAATTCTTTATTTTTGCCCCCACTGTTGGCAGGAACCCACGGGTGTTTGGGGGAGGTGTGGAGGTGGCACCCCCTCAGTTAACGAGGGAGGTGGCAGTGAGTGACGGGGGACAGTGGTACGAGAATCCCCAGCTCATGTGCATGTGGGTGGAGGGTGAGGAGGTGGATAAAGCCCCCCAGCAAATCCCTGCTTGTGACATACCCACTGCATTTAGAAAGTCCCTGGCAGCCCACCGACAGGTCTCTGCTTTCTGTTTTGGGGTTTTTTTTTAAGTGCCATGGTGAAAGAAAGATCCCCAAGGGTCCATTCTTGGTCCAGGGATGGATTTTGCTACACACAGTTCCCTTTGTGGCTTAGCCTTTTGCCTTGTTTGTGTAGCTGTTGGCTTTGGATGGATCTTTCCCCCCAAAAACCAGAATGGAAAGCATCTTTTTGGGATACGCTGACAGGAGAGCCCACCGATGTCCTGGCATTGCTGGCTCTTTCTCTTCTCAGTGGGATTCTCCTGGTGGAGCAATAGGATGCTGCATAGGCCAAACACGGGTGAGGTTCCTGGTGAGCTGGGCCATGATGTCTTTGTTCTTCAGGCAGAGGTGGGGATGGGCAGGGGATTCATAAACAGAAGAATTGGTGTGTGCCGTAGGGGGATCGATGGAAAATATCATTTGTGAGTTTCACCTCGGGGAAATGGTGCTCTGTGACATTGAGGGCTCCAACTCATGATTTCTCATCTTTTTGTAAAACTTGGCTGCCATGCAGTGGGTTTGGCTCATGAGGTGAAGGGGGTTTATACCAGCTACCTGAGTAAGCCAAACTCTCTTGGACTCGGGGGCAGATGGAGAAGGGGATGTTCAGTTCCTGCCATTTGAAGAAGCTGCCTTGGAAGCCAGGCCGTGCAAACCCTCCTGCTTGGTTATGGATGAAATCCCATCAATGGGCATTTTTTGTGGAACTACCTGGCAATGGTGGGTTCGATGCTTGAGGCCGGGGTCAGCCACTTCCTTTGTCTCTCTTGGCTCCCACCCCCTCCCCACACCCCTGATGCAGATGGACGGTGCCTCCCTTTCTTTACCTGCTGTTCTGCCCTGGCTTTGTCCGTGCCACCACAGAAGGGGCAGAGCCCAGGGGCTTGGATGGTACATCCAACTGTGGATGGGTGCTGGTTATGCACCAAGGAGGGATTGTGGCTGCGTGCTGGAAACACACTTTCTCATGTCTGGGTGGAGGGAAGGTGCTAATTTGGCATCTGTGCAGGTGTAAGCACTGAGGTCCTGATGCCTGGCACGTGGCGGTGCACATGTGCCATTTGTGGTGTGGGTCCCGTGTGTCGCCTCTGCCACTGGTGCTGCCACATCATGGCCTCTCAGTTGCTCTCAGCCTCTGGATGCCCCTGGGGGCCACCAGAATAAGATGGATCCGTGGCTGCCTACACTGGCTTCCCCATCGCGTGGTACCGGGAGTCACCCTGGCAAGGTCGGGGATTTCAGTGTCCGCAAACCAGAAAGGTGTTTGCCAAGAGCCAAGCTGGAAAAACATCATCTCAGGCTTCTCACCATCCCTCTGTCCCTCTGGACACATGTGTTTGGGACCAGGGATTGCACATGAGCCTGGGCCATCACACTGCCCACAGCCGGGCTCCCGGGATCTGCAAAGAATCAGGACGAGGCTCTGCCTTTCGTGTTTTCTAATATTTATTCAGGGGCTCAGGTTTGGTTAGGAGCGTTTGCCTCAAAAGCTGAGGAGTGGGGGTAAAAAAAAGAAAATGGGGGGAGCAAAAGAACACAGTCTCTGGCAGTTAGCTGTCTCTTGGAAACTCGGCTTGCTGTTCCTATAGAGGCTTTCTCTTTTCCTTCACCCTGGTCTGGCCTTAAGTACCACTTTAAGCGGGCTTTGCTCATTCACATCCAGGCTCCTTAGAGCAATTGAGCCCGCGGGGGTTTGAAAAGAAGGGACAGTCCTTCAATGGCAGGACCTTGGGCCAGGCTAATTGGTTTTGGTTCAAGGGGATACTGGATTTGTGAAAAGCCCAAAGACATCTTTCCCACGCCAAATCCCAGCTCTTCAGAGGGGGAAGTGAGGGGTGCTGGGTGGAGAAGGGAGCTGAAAGAAAGGTGATTTAGTTGAGGAACCTCTGTAACAACCTGGACGCCCACCAGCCTCAGCAGGGATGGGTGCAGCAAGGGGCAGTGGCCAGGGTGGCACAGCAGCAGGGGGACGGCGTCGCTCCTCCTTGGGGCAGGTGGATGGCGGTGGCTGGCTCCTGGTGGCACTCTGGCAGTGGTGGCCTGGTTTCATTAAAACCAGGCTCTTTCAGTGCATGCCAGACTCCCGTGGAGATGCCAGGAATGAAGGAAGGATGGGACCTGGGTCCAGAAACCAAATGGCTTCTATGTGCTTGCCTGTGCAGCCATGGGGCAAATTTGTTGAGGTCTCTTATATCTCATTTTGATTTAGGAATTTATTTATTTTTAAACATTGACTCTCTCTGGCACCATTCCAGCAGTCCCACGACCTTTACTCTCCCCGATCCATAAAAATCACTTAATTATTAGGCTGAAAATCAAGGCTTGGAAACAAAGCCAGCTTATGGGACCATCAGTTCTTGATATATTTCCTGAGAGGACATATTTCTGGGCACCTTCAGAGCAGAGCACGCAGCTTGTTGGATATGAGATATCAAGGCATTATTTATTGAGGAAGTCTTCACACTCCCTCATCTGTTATAATTAACTGATGACATTTTTTCTTAGGTTCAAAATATGGTGAAAAAGTATAATTAGCACGAAGCTGAGGCACTGCATTAAAATGTCTCCTATAGTTAATGTGGGGTAGTCGTGCTATTTATTATAGGAGGAGCTGGCTCTGACCTCTGTGTTGCCTAACACTTTTTATTGTAAAGATTCTTGAACTTTTTTTTTCTTTTTGAGCACCTCTGACACTCCCATTGTTTGCTGCAGCCCCTTGAAATTCGTCCGGGGGAAGCGCTTAGGCTCAAGAAATGCCTATTCTTTGTGCCTTAAATTCCTTTCAGGTTTAGCTGAATTATGAATTGTTCAGAATCGCGATTTCCCTTCAGTTGCCTCTTGTTGGGGGGTGGGAGGGGGGGAAATTAAAATTTATTGTTTCCCTGGAATAATAATAAGAGATCAGGAGCAGGGTGAAGCCATGGACTTCCACCACTTTATTGCAGAGCTCTGGACCAGCCAGGGAAGGTGGGGGGATGTTTACAGCCAACTCCATCACCCCTTTCCACCTTTGGTTCATATCCTTCCAGCATGGCCTCACCTCTTGGGAGAAAACTCCTCCGGGTCCTGGAGCCAGGAGGAAAAAGTGTAGGGGGTGTGGGTGTGTTGGCCTGGGCACTGCCAGCCCCAGCAGTCCCCTTCCCTGCCGGCCCCGGGAGAGCCGCCTTCTGCCGCTGCCAGATAACATTAGTCCTGTATTTCATAGTGGCAGAAATCTGTGCCGAGGCTTGGGGCTTGAAATCGCTCTGCCCGCACAGGATGAAGCAGGGATGGGTGCGGGGTGGAGGAAGGGGAATTTGTTACACTTGCCTACAATTGTTTTTCTTTTTGCTTATATAAACAATCTATTATTTATTAGCTATAAATAATGCATTTTTCTGTATGTTTAGAATGCACGTGATTTCTGTATATTAAAAATGTACATGGTTGAAGGCATCAGAGCAAGCGCTGGCAAGTCGGGGGGTACCCGATTTCATTTTGACCATGAGACGTTAATTCAGCCTCTCCCTGGCCATGCCCTTATGAGGATGACAACACGGTCACAGCCTATTTTTAGCTCACTCTCTCTTTTCCTGTCCAGAGTGGCTGCACAGCGAGGTGGAATTAAGGTTGCATGGACAGCCATAAATTGGACACTTCCTAACTTTGAAGTGCTTGACCACGCAATCTAAGCAAGGGCTCTTCAGGGCAGTATTTCTGCATGTGGCATTAACTGCATTGGCCGGGCATGTCAAATACAGGGGTAGAGAAGCCTTAGAGCAGAAAAGACCTATCAGACTATTGAAAATGCTCATTTGAATAGGTGGGGGAGTCAACAGAGCCTACACTTGATCTGAGCTAAATGGCCAAGAAGATGTCTCCAAGCTGAGAGGGGGAAGCCTTTGTTCCTTCAGTCCTAGCCTTGATGTTTGCTTTGCCTTTCGTTTTGCCTCATTCCCTCCTAGGGAGGTTTGGACTCCTGCTCTGGAGGAACCTTTGGCTTGCATAGTGAATTCGTGTGCTTGTGAAAGCGAGGGTGTCCCTAGGAATGTGCACACGCACGCACGCTCCCGTCACTGCACCAGCAGACGTGTGCTACCAGCTCACAGATACTTGCTGATTGGCATCCTTGCCTTGCCTTGCCTTGCCTTGCACACTCCCTCTTTCCCATGTCGCTATCAGAAGCTGTTCCACACATCGGAGGGAAAGGAGAGGCCTTTGTGTTTTACATAGGAGGGATAATCTCGTTTTTAACTGCTGGAAGAATTACTCCAAAGGTGATTATGTGCAAAGCACATTTATCTTTGCTTGAAATAGTACTTTTTTTGGTTTTTTTTGTTTTTTCTCTTTGCTTCCTGGTGGATATCTCCATTCCGGCTCTCAGTAATACTGATGCTTGGCTGTCTGTTTTCTAGTGGAGTGGACACCATAAGCAAATCTATCTGGGAAGTAAGCAGCCTTTTGTTTTACTTTCCTGGGTGTAATGCAGTCACAGCCCTTTGCACATACCTTGTGCTGATACCAGAGCATTCTCCCCTGGCCGGCAATGTATTTGCCCTTGGTTATAATTACTTGACCTGGCAGTTTTGCCTTGTGGATTCATGGAACCTGATACCTGCCTGGGGCAGTTTCTGGATCGGCACAGGTATCTAAGTGTCCTACATTTGTGTTTCCATTGTTCAGGTTTGGCTTGTGTTCCATGAGCATCTCTTTCATAACTTTCCCCCTTTCTCCTGCCTCTCAGTTCAGCAAAGGGCCTGTCTATCTGGATGCAGGCAATAAACATCTGTTCTCACCCTCACTTCTGTTAATGAGATAGAGACAGGTAAGCATCACACATACCAACTTCCCTGCTCTCAGCAACATCAAGGAAACGGTGACAAGCTATTAATGGAAAGTGATGGTCTGGGTGCTAATTAGTGCTTCCTTTTCAACTTTTACCTACATGTCTGCTGCGATGCCCATCCCAGTCTCTCCTCTCTCCTTGCATCCCTTTGTTTCCAGCACGTTCTGTGTTCACTGTGCACATCCCATGTCAAAGAGGCTTCTCTCTTTATTTTTTCCCTACCAATCACTTTCTGCATCCCTTCATTGCCTTTTTTTTTCACTTTTTCTCTGCACCCTCATTCTCCTGTGGTTGTTCCAGGCAAAGAATAAGCACAATATTATAGTAGGATTTGAAAGCTCAGGGATGGGACACGTGAAGTTGGTCAGGAGTTTCTCATCTTCATCACTGGGTAGCAATATTTGCTTGTGGCACCGGTGCACAGGGTCAGATTACCTTGGGGACATGAGGTCAGAGATCTGTCCCCTCTTCCCACAGGTAGTGCTGTAGCGAGGCTCCCAGCAGCTCCCAGGTCTTGATCACGGAGTAATTAGTATTTAAAGCAGATCCTCTGGTAATGCCCGGAGACTAAGTAGGACAGGCCTCCATGGTGTGAGCCTGCAGGAGATGACAGGTCCTGCCCCAGAGAGCTTGTGGTCTAAACTCTAAATGATTTTGCTGTCCACCAGACCCTGTTAATGGCTGGTTTTTGAGATCCAGCCTGATTTATGCTGCTGCAGCAACATGATTCCTGGTCTCAGCTTGGTGCCCAGTCTCTCTCGTTTCTCTTTCTTCTGGTCCCTGGGCTCTGCCCCTTCCCCAGGGACGCTAATCATCCCCTCCTCACCTCTTTTGCACGGGCTGTGGGTTTCTTGCTGCCAGGCTTGTGTCCCAAGGAGCTGCCTAATCTGCCCCTGTCATTCCCAGTCACAGGCTCTGCACACACCATAGCTTTATGGGGAATGCTTGCAGGGCAGTGGGAAGAGGCAGCCATGGTTTGCACATCAGCTAATTAATTTTCATGACTGAACGATGCTGCTTGGTCTCTTGTTTATACTCCTCGCCGCTCCCCTTCTCCCCCTCCTCGCTGACACACACACAAGACGACACATCTCGTAGGAACGTCAGCATCCTTCCACAGCCTTGAGACGAGAGCGGTTATTCCGTTGGCTTGTCAAACGCGGGTTTCCCTGCTTCATGGTACACAGGGGCCCCCTGTTTCACATTTGCTGATTCTTATTAGACCCAGCGCGCCAGGGCCTTGTCTCTTCCCGCAAAGCAACGCGCCGCATCCCATCCATAAATCCAACCCTGGAACAAAGCCTCTTCTACCCTGCCCCATATTTCTACCCAGCCTGCCCACTTTCCCCTCTCTCTCTCTCTCTCTCTCTCACTCTCTCTCTCTCTCTCCTCCTCTCCCATGCTGAAGGTTTCCTAGTGCCAGGGAGATATGATAATTCTTGTGAAGAGAGCATGAAATGCCTCTGCTCTTTGTGTCTGTTTAATTCAATGAGAATCCCAGCCCCAGATGTCATGAATGGTGGGCTTTGTGCTGGCCCTTCCTAAGCCCTAACCGCCAGCCCAGCTCTCTGTCTTTCTTGTTTCCCACCACTGGATACTGATTAACAAACTAAATTATTTTTCCTCCCTAATGATGTTTTCCCACTTTGCCCACCAGGCTGGAAGAAGCCACGGGGAGGAAAGAGTTTGTGCAAAGGATGAGATAGCCAGGGAGAAAATTAAAGAGACAGTGTTGCTCCCTGGGCTCTGGCAACACAGGTCCTCTTAGCTTTATTTCCTTATTAGAGAATGGGGTCGTGTCTGGCTCTATTTTACGTGGCTGGGTGTATTTCAGCTGAGGGATGGGCTGGAAAGCACCTGCACAAGGTATGCTCTGAAGCATGCCAAGGTCCGTAACTCACTTTCAATTGTGTGTACGAGTTTGCATGGCCCCAAATTTAAGGTCTCTTTTCCAGCTGTGAGTGACATGCAGTAATTACTTGACATCCGTCCGTGCATATGGGAACCTTTTTCTAATTGAGACAAATTCTCTTTTCCCTTAATCAGACATGACTGAGAGTTCGTGGAGTGGGATGCCTTGGGAAGGGCTGGGACGTCTCCACCTGAGCAAGGAGAGGTGAGTCCCTGGAAGTCTTGCTGAAGGATCAAGTCCAACTCGTGCATGGGGGACCAGCTCTTTTACCTGATCCCTTCCTCCATCCCACAGCCAAATTCCCAGCCAGGCTTTTGAAACAGGGCCAGTTGTTAGCTGCTGCTAGAGAAGACCAGCAGTGATAATCCAGGGAGACTGGATGGAGCTGGAAGCAGGTGGCCAAGGAAGGATTGTGCAGAGCCACCTGCTTCTTGGAGCCCAGCAGTGCCTCCTTGCTGGGCACCAGCAAAGCTGTGACCAGCAAACACCGTCCTCGAGCAGGGAAAGAGGATGGGTATCAACTTTGTGAGTAGAAAAGGCAGTAGAGAGGGGGAGAGCTTTTCAACAATGACCTGGAGGTCTGAACTGTGCAGTTGGGAGTCACTGAGAGTGGGTTGGTTTGATGTCTTGATTTTTTAAAACAGAAAACAAACAAAAAACCAGAGGACACCCCCTCTGCCCCCCCCCCCGCCCCCCTCCATGCTGGTGGTGTGGAGTCCTCTCAGCTGGTACATGGGCAGGGTCACCTCTGATGGACAGGGCATGACAGAGAGCTGGGCATGCTCAGGAAAGCTCTATGGTGGTTCAGGACTCAGCCCTGTATTTATGAGACGATACATTTTATGTATGTATCTCTCGCAATTGAGGCCTCCAGTCAGAGAGGGACAGAGCACTGCCTTTCACTGTACAGATCTGGGGAGCTTGTGCAGGCTCAGCTTGTAGAACGGCTTCTGCTCTTGGAGCCATGCTGATGCTGCAGTATCCAGCCATGGTTCCTCTTTTCCTCAGCTTCAACTCAAAGGAGGAATAAACAGAGCAAAAAGAGTTGCTTTGCACCCATCAAACCCCTGCAAGCACACCCACTGCCTCTAGCAAAGCACTGCCTTGCGTATGGCCTTTGCTTCCCACTGCAGTCACATCTGACCCTTATTACTTCTGCAAGGTAGAACAAGGCAGGAAAAATGGCCGTGCAGTGAGTTTCTTCATGCGCCAGGATTTATTAAGAACAATAGGGGAAATCAATCCATCTATGTAGAATACATCGCAGGCTGCAATGGGATAAAGCATTTATTCCGCTCTTGAAGGGTAGAGCTATAACTCATGGGAGTTAGTGCTCTGGAGTCCCTTCCCTTCATGTGTGCAAAGAAATGCTTTAGCCCATGGCAACCTACCAGCTATTGAATTTGTGTGGAGAATCTGCTGTCCTTCCCCTCTGCCGGCCCCTTTTTGGAAGGCGAGTCACTCATTAAAACACACCTCTGGAAAAATGAAGGGGCTGTCGGTCCAAAGGCGTCTCTGCAGCTCGGTTTTACTTGAAACAGAAAGGGTACAGAAATGTCTCAGTGATGTAAAAGCAACCCCCCACCAATTCTGAGAGGACAGTTTGTGCTTAAACCAACGCAGGATTTGCTGCAACTTTCTGCTGATGCCCAAGGACCAGGTGCTGCAATTACAGTGGAAAGGGATGGGCTGGGATGTTGTGACAAGGCAAGATGCTGTGCAGGGAGATGTGTGTTGTGTGGCTGAACACCTCCAGAGCTGACTAGATAGATGTGTGTGTGTATATATAAGTACTCCCGGTGCCCAGCTCTCTACTCGTGGTAGAAGGCATGTGGTGCAAGGACTGGAGCAGTAGTTAACAGGGGCAAAAGGTGACCGGGATTTGTTATAATCTTTCTGGGTGTGAGTGTGAAGGCGCGGGGGGTGGGGTGGATGGCATTAATAGTCAAATGGTATTTTCACTAAGCCTATTTTCACTGGGTCTAATCTATGTTGTGGGAAGAGGGTCTCTTCAATAGGGAAGATCCAGTGAGGCTGGTGAGCTGTTTGGAGGGGTCTGGGCAGCCGAGGAGTGTGGGCAGGGGAAGCGTGGCAATTGAGCGGACAAGTCAGACGGCCTTCCTCAGCAGAGATGACTTGGTAGGTAGTGTGCTGTTGGGCAGATGGGGTTAATTCTTACACCCAAATCAAAAGGCAACCGAGGGGGGAATGTTTTATTAATGAAAGCAGCCCTTTGTGAGTATTCCTCCCGAGGCACGTTCCCTCCACCCGCTGCCTTCCCCCCTGGCTGCTGTCTGGCCCCACGTCTTGCTCGGTACCTGCTCAGCTGCCACTCACCCACTGATAGGTTTCATCAAGAAATGTCTCCATAAGTGTCTGAGTCCTGAACCTGGGTATGTGGGATAGGAGGAGGAGGAGGGTTGGGTCCTTGGCCATGCTGGAGACAGGGGTATGCCACAGACAGGCAGAGCTTGGGCTGTCACAAGTTCTGTGTCAGCCCATTGATTGTGGCAATGGTGCTGCAGGAGTGACCTCTTGCTGGTACCAAAGAGCAAGAGAAACAGAGCCCAAGGTAAAATGCAGACTGAAAGTGGGTGCATCAGTGGGCTGGGGATGAGTGGAACAGTGAAGCTGGAGGTTGGGCTGGGGAGGTTGGAAGTGCCTTGTCCACAATTCAGCCTCCTTCCCATCCCACTGCCACGCTGCATGCCAAGCAGTGGGCTCAAGAGAGGATCAGCAGATTTCTGTGCACCAAAAAGCAGCCTCTCCTGGTCTGCTTTACCCTGCGGTCTCCCCGTGCCCGTGACCTCGGGGGCCCTGGACAGCTTGTTCTGCCAAAGGACAGGGCCGTGGGAGTGGAGATTATTTCTGTTGCTTTGTTAAAAATAAACCAAAAGCTGGTTTATGGCAATTGATTCAGGAGAAATAGGAAGTGGAGCTCAATTCCCAGAGCACCTTTTAGCAAGGCTCTGCATGCGTGCGCGTGTGTCGTGCGCGTGTCAGAACTGAGCACCCACGGAAGGCCGGGTCGGGAAACCTCACATGGAAGCGGGGAAAAGACCCCAGTGCATGGCTGCTTCCCTGAGGGAACCCCCGCAGGGCTAATGTTTGATCTGAGGCTCGGTTGTACTCCTCTGAAACCTTGGGATGTCAGGAGCTTGAAGGGAGCCTGGGATGGAAGAAGATGCTATTTGCATTTTCCTATGAATGCATCTATTTGTATAAATCTGGTGTCTCTGTGCATGCGCACACTCCCCTACGCATGCATTTGTTTGAAGAGCAACACGCTGTCCCCATGGTGTTCTCTGCTCAGGGCTAGAACTGGTTAGTCTGAAATTCAGACTCTTCCTGGAGGAGCTGAAACTCCCCTCCCCGCTTCAAATCTAGTGATGGCTACGGACATAGGAGTCCCGAGATGGTTCACCATGCGATGGTGGAGTTTCATTGTGGGGGATGAAGGCTCCCCCTTTCAAATTTGCACAGACATCAAAAGAGTCTGGAAGGTTCAAACAGATCACAACGTAATCAAAATGCCAAGCCACCGTCTGCTTCTGCCTTTGGGTTGACAAGCAGGATTAGCACCCAAGGGAAGCAGGGTGTAATAGTGTTTCACGGGCACTGTGAACAGCCCAGAAGTGTGTGGAGTACAGAAAGGTTAGCCGAAGGGCAGGTCTAGCTACAGACATACGGTTGGGGGGCAGATTTTAAAGCAAGGAGCTGTACGTGTACAACGTCCGTGGATATTTACTTTAGCAGAAGGCAGGACCCTCCTGTATACCAGTTATGTCATGCTGGAAGCAGTTTAAGCTAAACTGGAGAAAGCCAGTTTAAGAGGGGAGATGTGCACCAGCGTGGCGAGGAGTAGCAGCAGTTGACCTATAGTGCTGTCATTATAATGGTGTGGTTTTCCATGTAGACAACCCCGGAGCGGAGCAGCTAGCCTGCCATCCCTTATGTTTCACTGTCTAACTGAGATGTATAACACGGCCCTGCCTGCGTGCAGTTGCAATCGCCCTCTGGTTCTCTGCAGAGTACTGGAGCAGATGCCGAATTTTCAACGTGCAGCGTGTGCCTATCACACCATGTGAAATAGCCCCGTCATGGCTAAGGACATGTGAAACACTTCCCAAATACTGCTTTAATGTCAGTGACTGCTGGTCCTGTCATGAGGACAGCCTGAGACCAGGGGTGAGGGTTCTTTGGTTGGTATTTGGTGCTGCTTATTTGGAGAACTGAACAATGCTGATGCGTCCGCTGCCTGGCTCCTGTGGGGTGGGAAATGTAGCTGTAGCTGTGTCCGTGCTGTCTGTGTGACTGTGTCTTTTCCTTTTATAACTGACCTCGTTTTAAATTTGTGTTACGATAAGGTTTAGGAAGCTCACTTCTTCTTCAATGGTGTCTCTGCAGTTTTGCTTTGGGATTCATTTTGTTTTGGCTGGGACAAAGGCAGAATTTGCCCGTAGCTCGCTCTCTGAATGCTGGACAGGTGAGATCTCGCCTTGTAGCTCTCAGACCATTGTATCCGTCCAGCCTTGTCTTCCATGGCCATCCCACAGCTCGCGGGCCTCGCAGGACACGCTGGGGCAGGAGCTGTGCCCTGGAAATGGCTGCCCGTGCAGGGATACCCCCACTCCAAGGGGACGGCCATGGAAAGGGCACAGCTGCCTCCGCGGCCACGAGCAGGGCCTGGCCAATGTGTGCTGCCTGGCGAAGGAGAAGCGTGCTGAGATTGTTCCGGCAGGGAGGGCTGGGGAAGAGGCTGAAGGAGCGCTGCATGCCCAGCGCCTTGGCACACGAGCGGGGCCTGGGCTAAGATGGCGGCTCGCCAGCACGCTCCAGCCCGCCATGGCACCTCCCTGTCTGCCGGGGCCCCCCTTCCCCGGCCGCCGCCGCTCCCCGATGCCCACCGCCTCAGGGCTGGCGGGAGCGAGCCCGCCGGGACAGGCCAGCTGCGGGCCTGAGGCAGTGTGGGCCCCGGCGGCCATTTTGCGGGAGGCGAGCGCCGCCTGTAAGATGGCCGCATGGGCATGAGGTGGGGTGCAGCGCTGCCTTGTCCTCGCCACGCTGCCTCCCTCACGCCGTCCCCTCCTTATCTTGCTAATTACCGATGAAGGCAGAACAATAACGGGAGCTGGCATGCCCCAGTTCTTTCTCTGCCACCTCCTTCCTCGGGCGGAAAATCTGCGCGCACACCTCCCTTCTCCCCCACCCCCCCGCCTGCCAGCCCCTCTGTGATATTAACTGAATTAACATACTTCCTAATTTGCCCTGTGTTTTCCCTGCGCCGGCTCCCAGCCGCCTCGTCATGGCTTCTCCAACTGGTGGGGAAAGAAGCGAGCGCGTTCATCCCCTCCGCTTGTTTGGTTGTATGCGAAAAATCCTTAATGACATCTAAAAGGGGTGGTGGGACAATAGCCCACGCGGGGTTTGGCAGGAGACGTGCAATATTTACCCCGCCAGACCATCCTCGCTGCCGCCTTGCCGGGGGATTACCACGGCCGCTGTCCCCGCGTCCCTCCATTTATTTATTTTGCCGGTGGCGGGGGGGACGCGTTGGCACGCGGCTGCTTTGTGCGCCTCGCTTCACCTATGAAAAGGACACATTAAGGTGTTGCCATAAACCCCCGGATGACAAAGAAAGCACCTTTCTCTTCGGCTCGTAGGCAGCAATGACAGGAGCCTTTAAAACCATGATTTTTTGTTTCCCCCCCACAACGACTGCAGAAGGCTTCCCCTAAAAGGAACTTAAATACATATCATTAATTCTAGAGCGCTGAGCTCGTGCTAACTATGCCATGCTTTTTGTTTCTGATAATATTTGTCCGTTGCAGAGAGCAAGCCAAGGATGCAGAGCCTCCCCCGCCCTCCTCCCTTTGTTTAAGTGACAAAATGTTTCTATGTTCTTGTTTAGAAAATAAACCTTTGTGGAGTTTTCAGGTTTTAGTTTTAGTTTTTTTCCATTTATCGTGGTGTGAAATCCAAACTCTCCTTCTTCCCATATCTTGGGAATCCATGTTCCTCATGATCAATTTTCCCTCCTTTATCTAAAATACAACATTATTTTATAGCATTACTCTCAAAGCGCAGCAGTAATATTTTGAATTTGAGTATTTGGAGCTTCAGGATATTGCAATTTTTTTTTTTTACAAGCGATGAATGAAATGCAATGATTTAAGTGTGTAATGCACAATACAGATGCCATGCATTGTAAATACATTTCAGGGGCATAAAATCCAACACAGAGAGCCAGTGTTCCACGAAAGCTGGGCGTCCAAAAATAACTGTAAAAATGAATTGTCTGTCGGGACGAATCTCTCAGATCCAAGCCAATGTTTGCAGGGTTACAATATACAACTGGCTTACTTATTGGCATAAATATCTCATTTTAAAATGCCAATGATAAACTGAAAAAGAGGTGAAGGAGATATTTGACTGATTACTGGATGCCATGGATTCCCTGCATTTAATTTCATACTTACATGCTATTTACTTATCCCATGTTTATGGGTATGCGCTTTAGCTTCATATAAATCTCTCCTGTCTGTCTGTCTCTCTGCGTTCTTTTCTCTTCTGCCATCCCATCTGCTTCTCATGGTCCTTCTCTTGAAACCACATCACAGGATCTGATGGGGATAATGGGAATCCGCCTCTGGTCTCTATCATAAACATGCCAACGTGGGCTATTGTGTTGGGAGCCGGCGGTCACCAGATGGTGCTTGGTTGCCCAGGGTCTGTGTCGCTGGGTTTGGTCTCTTGATAAACCAACAGCTCCTTTAACATTGTGTTTTCCCCCAGGATCTACCTACCCTCGCTGAGGAAGTTGTAAGGACCTTGGGTAATGCACCCCAAAGGATGAAATCCTTCTGGGTGTGTTGGGCGCTTTGCAGCCTCAGCCATGCAGCTGTGAGCTGCCCTTGCAGAGCTGGGCTTTGTTAATCCCTGTGCTCAGCTGTGTTCACCCTGTCTGCATTCCTGGGAACTAAAATGAGCATGGTAGTTTAGGACTGAACACTATCTTCATGTGAAAAGTGGCCCATGTCAACTTGAGCAGACATCTTGCTATCTTTATATACTGGGCTTGGGAATACAGGGCAGAGATATCTCTGGTGCAGACAAAATCAAGCCATCTTCTCTTGCCTGGGCTCCCAGACAACCCTTGAGTGTCTGCAAAAAGACTGGCTTGTGCATGTATCATTGAGAGATGGAGATGTTACAGACAGTGACTGAGGTATGGGGCTTTCTCTGTGAAAAAATGTCCTCCAGCTAGGAGAGACCCAGGGACAAATCCTGCTCTTCATTTGGTGCCTGTATGCCCTCAGGAGGTCCTGGACATTGTTGTGCATGTGAGCTGCAGAGGAGGGATTAATGCAGAAATAAAGATTGAAGATAAAAACAGTGAGAGCGATGGCTCTTCCTGAACACAGACAGGTGGAGAGAGCCTGGCATAATTACATTTAGCAAAGGGCCGCCATGAATGAAACCAATTAAAGGAGAGGCAATGCTCGTACGAGAGAGCGAGGGAGGGATGAAGGCAACCACCTCTCTGGGTCATCTCGGGCATCCGCCTTCCAGGGGGGTGAGTTCTGCACCGTCCCCAAGTCATGGGTGAGCTTGTGCATACACCTGCCTCCTGGCTTAGGAGGACTTTGCTTATCTGCCCAGGCTAAGAAATAACGAAATGGGAAACATGGGGCACCGGCAGGGCCAGTGCGGAGCTGGCTTGCAGCCAGCCCCAGCTTCGCCGTCTCCATTGTCTCATGGCTTTAATGCGTGCCTAGAAATCCAGTATTTAGGATTCAGGTTACCATTGTAAAGCAGAAAGGTCGTGCTCAGCGCTGCTTGGCGTGGATTCCTCCAGCAGCTCTTTTGCCTGCGTGCCCCATGTTGGGATGGTGTTGGCAGAAGGCCTGGGGCTGGGGAGGCTGCAAGGAGCACGTCTTTGCTGTCTCTGGCATGGTGTACACCTTGCAAGGGATGCTGCTGGCTTTGGGGACAGTGGGAGGTGTCCAGAAAGCCACACAAAGGAGAGGGTTGCATTTCCTGGGCAGCCAAAGCTGAGCATGCCTTGCTGAGAAGCTTGGCATAAAATCTAGCAAGGCAGGATCAATGTGTCTCTTCCTTTGGCTCTCACTTGGTGGGAGCTTCATGAGTAGCTGCTGCTGGCCAAGGCTAGGAGAGGCTTTTGGGACTGTTCCTCCTGATTTCATTTGTAGTCCCAGAAATGGCTGTTTTCCAGCTTTCTTCCCTTCTTCTACTATCCTGCTCTCAAGGGGAGGTGCCTTTTGGGTAGAAGAGCAGCTGGCAAGGCTGGACTAGCATAATTCACAGGGGTTTTAGTGCAAAACTTGGGATTTGGGGTGTTGGTTGCAAACTGCCAGCAACTGTATTTAGGGACTGTTCAAAAGTCTCAGTTCTCACTGAGAAGTAATAGAATTATGCTAACAAGAAATGTGTTTAGGGACATTGCAGGGAAAACTCTGGAAACAAGTCGAAGACCTTGTAGGGCTTAGGCATTACCAGTCTGAAAAAAAATCCCTCCAAGTCCTTGTTTTTTTGGAATGAGGCTTAGCAATTTTGGGTATTGAGACTCCAAGCTCAAGGCTGACAGTCCAGGATGCTGCATAACACCAAACAGGGAGTGAAAGAGAACCTGACAACTCAAAGTGTGTGGATCACACTGGGTTGGATGGTGGCTGGCTTGGGTCTCAGGAGTGCTCTCAGCCACTGCTGTATGGCCCTGGGCACAGAGAAACTTGGACACAGAGGTTTGTGGTGTAGAGGTAATAATTGGTGGGGCACCCTATTCTGTAAGAGACCAAGTGAGAGATGCACATCTGTGTACATGCTTCTGGAGGCAGTGGGGACAAAGCTGTACGGACGCTGCTGTGCCTGTGGACATGTATGGCTCTGTCTCATTCTGGGAACAGTTTGAAAAACAGTATTTGACTTCCATGCAGCCAGTACTCAGAAAAAAAATGTCTTCTAAAATTTATTTGGTCCTTGCTTTAACTGAGAGGTCATGTACTGTGTGCAGCACTACGAAAGACTCTGCTTAAGAGCCAGAGGAGGAGATGCTGTCTCTCTGGTGTCCTCATGGGACCGTGCAGGGTCTCCCCAGGCTGCCACAGACATATCCCAAGTTGCCACTTGGACCAGTGTCTCAAGGGAATGTGCTCCTTCAGTCCATTTGTGATACATTTCATAGGCATTGCTCTGGTTCCAGTGGCTGCTTGTCTGAATGTGCTATTACCAGTGTGAGTTTAAATATGTCTTAAGCAGAAGCATACTGGAGCCCTCCCAAATGAAGGGCAAACTGCATGCATGAGTATGGACTTGTACAAGCATTTAAAGTAGTTGTGGTCCTGCAGCATCCTCAGGCTGGGCTTCCCAATGGTCTGGCACTGAGGAGCAGAGTAGAAATGGAGGGCTGGGACCCATCTGACTCATTTTGTGTGTGATCAGGTGGATGGGTGGTGTGTCAGAGCAATGTGAGAGCTTGGGAAAGAATCAAATGGTTCACATAGATAAAGTGCTGTCTGGAGAGCCCACCAGGGGCCTGTTCCTTTGCAAAGGAAAGATCTTTCCTGCAGCTTGTTGCATTTCTGTAGGCTCTGACTGACTTCTGCCCCCTTGCCTCCTTCCCATCCCCAAATGCCAGAGGTTAAAGGAGTGCCCACTATTGCTGCAACAACTTGAGGATGTTGTAGGAAATGGCTGGTCTTTTCTACTTAATCAGCAGCATGGCTGAGTGCTGGGAAACAAAGGCTCCAGTTTCTACATTTTCTTCATCCTTCTTCCCTTCCTTCCTAACCCCTAGAAGAAGCTGCTCTGCTGATATCACAGGCTGTTTCCATAGATGCCTCTGTGGGTGCGTGGATGTGGAGGGGACTGTCTTGCTATGTGCAGTGGGACGAGGATGGTGATGATGTGCTTTATTCAAGCCTTGGATCAAGCACTCCGAGGGGAGGCATGACTGGAAGAACATCCCCTCTGCTTGGGCTATTCCCAGTTGTGTCTGTCTTGAAGCCCTGCAGAGTGCCCTTGTGCCTCCTTTGGGGGAGAGCTGCCTGTGTTGACCCATTTGGGCGTAAAGCAAGCAGAACCAGTTACAGATGCCTGCTGCAAGCAAGGCTTTGGTTGCTCCATGCTCCAAAGGCAGCACCCCACTGCTGGAGTCAAACTGGTTTTGCTGGCACCACTGCTCAACAGGGCCAGTGCACTTGGCTGAGGGACTGGAATCTGCAAGGACTCTGCCAAAGAGGGATTCTCTGCATCAGAGGAACTTTCTGGTCAGGCCCACTCAGTAAGAGCCATAGTGGCAGGCAGAAGGACATGGCTGTTTGAACTGCGTGCTGTGCTCCTGAGGGACTTGCTTTATGGCTGTGCAGAATTAGTCTGTGTTTTCTAGGCCACCTTTGAAAATGGCTGAAAATTTGCTTTCCATAGCCTAAAAACTGAGCTCTGTGTTTGGCTCCTTAAATAAGAGGCAGGGGCTAGAAATCTGCTGTGACCTGACAGCCCAGACAAGCTATGAATGGCTCAGTGAGGGTGGAAATGGGCTTTGCCGTTTGCTTTGAACACAGTGTAGTTTGCTGTTGTTGTTCGCCCAATTTGGAAACAAGTGCCACAGTGAGGAGCATCCCACCATCCCACCTCCTCTCTGCTGCCCTGCTAGGGCAGAAACATGTCCTTTGGCAGGAATGTCTGGTTTGGGAAGGACTGGAGTGGGAGCCATCAGGACTGGCACCTCTTTAGTGTTGTGCCTTTGTGGCTGTGCTTAAAAAGGGCGTGTGGGCACAAGGCCACCAAGCCCAGAGAGAAGGGACGTCTCCAGTGACATCCACTCATTTTGCCATGCAGCCCTGAGGAGCGGGAGGCTGTGTGTCAGCCTGATGGAAGCTCTCTGCAGGTCCTCCTGCCTGAGGAGATGGCAGTGACACATTTCTGACACAAACTGAGAGGAGATGCCGGCGTGAGATCCCAGTCATGTCATCTGGGATCAGGTACCAAACCCAGCTGTGGCTGCAAGCAGTGAAGGAAGCAGCTGCCCCAAGCTATGGTGAACATGATCCCGAGCTAATCCCGAGGTGTCTGTTCCCTGTGTGTGCCTGTGGTGAGGTGCTATCCTCAAGGTCTCCCAGCCCCACACCGTAACTGCTCCCGGCGCTCTGGCTCTCCGTACAGGGATGCTGTGGATGCTGGAGGGATGCCGGCTCAGGATGTGACGGGTTCGCACCGGGCTTGCATTAGATGACGGGTACCAGCTCCACAGGGTGCAGGCACAAACATCTCAGGGGGATTTGCTTTCCTGCAGAGCCTATTGCTCTCACAGGAAGATGGAAGAATTCTGGTCCTAAAGGGATGAACGCTGCCTGCACTTTGAAGGCAGACATCCCAGGAACCATAGGGAAAAAAGACACCCACTGGTTTTCTTTTTTATTTAATTTTTTTTTATTATTATTTATTTCTCCCTGTTTCTGTCTGCCTATCAGCCTGTCAGCCAGCTAGATGCTAATCCACAGCAGCAGCAGCACAAATAAAGCTAGACTAGAGGGATGCTAATTTATGCCTGGATTTCATGCTTTGTTTTACTTCCCCACTTTATTGGACAGAGTAGGCTTTGTGAGTGACGTAAAATGTTGCGTGTGCTCTCCCCATGGCAGGTTCCTGCACATGCAGCAGGAGAAGTTCATTTTTCCATAGCCCCTGCAGCCTTGCACATGCCTTTCTCTGCCTCTCCTGGGTCATTTCAGGGGGGATCCTTCCTGATAAACCCCCATCTGATGAGGACTCGCTCTAAGATTTGTTGCACTGTATGTGAAACCCGGGGATGTGTTTCCAGTCTCATTGTGTCTTCTCTGATGGTGCCAGCATTTATGCATCTAAACTGTAATTTTTTACGCTCTTCCTCGGTAACCACACTACAGCCTCTGCAATTTGCATGAATAAATGTCATGTAAAATCATCCGTTCGTGGGTAGTGACCAGCTGAAAAGTTATGTTGTGAGGCAATCTGTTCTGAGTGATCTGTTTAATGAGATGTTGAGATTTACACCTCTCAGTGTCTGAGGGGAAAAGCATGTATAGATTTACGGTCACAGCCCTGAGGTGACCTTACCTGTGTGGTGCAAGCAGGTGAGAAGTTCATTACTTGTTGCTTATGAAACTGAGAGTGATGTTAAACAAAGGCCTTTGAAATGTACTGCCTTAGAATAAAGGAAAATTTAAAGAATATTGAAATAGATTTTAATAACAAAGGGTCTTGCAGGGTTTTTTACAAGGGTCTTGCATGGGATCCACAAGAGGACCATAAGGACATGGGAAAGGTAGGATCAGCTGTTAGGGGCAGGAAATGGATGTGTTGAAGGTCTTCAGCTCCCATTAGAGGCAAAGGGAAATGGATGCCCAAATGCCTTTGAGTCTTTGTGCTTACCAGACTAGTACTGACTTCCCTGAAGCAAAAGTCCCATGAGCAAAGCATCAAATCACTGGTGAAGGACAGAACAGCCAAGAGCTGAAGAGGGCTTTGAAATGGCCACACTGGTAGGGATCGGTGAATTCCCTTGCTTTTTCACTCAACTTTTTCACAACTCCTGCTGATCTCTGCAGAGCAGGTTGGGGGGAAGAGCCTAGAGATGGGCTTTGTACCAAGGTCTGTCCTCAGCTTCACCAGGTTAAATTCTAAGTGATGATCTAATTGTGTTCAGTAAAAGCTGCCCAAATTTATAGCATGGAAATGAGAGCAGAATCATGAGTGTCCTTGTTTCCCTTTACCGTCAAATAGCTTTTCTCAGCCTTGACTCCTGCAAGCTGATCTCTGTAGGGCTTTATTTCATTTGCTGTCTTCATTGCCCTATTAAAACAGCTGCTCTGTCCCCAAATCCCTGCATGTCACTGTGTGTCGAGTGCTTATCCCTGTGTATTGGGGCAGAGGAACGTGGCAATAAAACTGCTCATAACCACTTGTTTGGATAAAAAGCACAGATTTGCTTACTTGGCAGTAGTTTCCCTTTTTTAAGCAGAAATGTTTGCACGGGTGACTTTTGTTTTGTCGCAGTGGTTGTGGGAAAGAAATGTTTCACCTCATGCATGTTCTTGAGTTTATGTGACATTTTGCCCTGCCTTGTTTATAGCAATGTCCAGGAATCTCTTAGCTTTCCTGTTATGGAATGCAAACAAAGGTCTAGGGCGTGGATCGGGCTGCAGGAGCAATGTCAGAGGAGCTGGACTACCTCTGCCCACTGTGGTAGTGCTCATGTGGGTTTGCATCACAGCTTTTCTCTTCTCTGACTAAGCTGATGGACAGGAATAGTTTTGTACTCCTAGAGTGCATCTGTTTGTGTAGGAGGATGTGGGATTGTGGCATTTATCTTTGCAGCTTTCACTGGGCTCCTCAATCAGGCTATCTTTGGGCTGATATCTGCTCAGATGGGGGGGAACCTCTGAGTGGCATGACATCTTGCATGGCACAGGTCCTCACGTGCAAACACCGCAGGTTTACGGAGGTATCTGGCTTTGTGCAGGTCTCAGAGCCAGCCTCTTTGAGGTCTCTTTGTTTTGTCTCCCTCTGGGTATCTTGTGCAGATGCATTTGCATATATGGAAAACACTGTCATCTTCTCCCCCTCCCCAGCTCTTGTTCCCTTTACCCTGCTGGCTCATGGGCATTTCCAGCTGAACAGATCTGCCAAGGCCAGCCAAGCGCGGTGGGGCTGGGGGCTCACACCCCCATCTGCACCTTTGCAATTCCCTTCCCCAGGCCTGGCTGGGGGGTGGTCAGTGCATTGGGGCATTTTTTCCTATTTTTTTTTCTCCTGGTATTTAATAACTAGCAATAGGCAGAGAGTGGGGTCCTGAAGGGAGTCTGGCCCATCCTCTGAGCCCGGAGCTCTGACACCATGCTGCTCCCTCCCTTTCTTCTCACACTGTAGCATGTCTGGCAGCAGCACCAAAGAGAGCAGTCCAAACTGTGCGGTGAGGCTGCTCACTTGCTCTAAATCCACGAGGCCAGGTTTATACACTTTTTGTTCCTGCCTGGAAAGCCTTGGAGTGGTTATACCAATAAATCCCTTGCTCCTCCATGAAGATGTCCTTCCCAGGACATTTTAAGTCCCTAATCCTCTCCAAGGCATCTCTGGCTCTATCTTCTCTTCTCTAACCTGTACTTGCCCCCCTGCTGCCAGATACTTCAATGCCCTGAGGTGTCATCCCTTCAGTCTGCCATCTCTCCATGCACCTCTGTGCAGCCCTGCTCCTGTTTCCACTCCGCTGTCCCGACTTCCCAGTGTCCGCCTCACACTGGGGACAAGCTGGGCCATTGGAGCGGCTGGGGGCGGAAGAAGGGGGTGGAGGAGAGACGGGGCAGCTGCGAGGCTTGTGTTAGTAAACACTTCCTTGGGTTCACATTTTAATTCCTTACCCCCCTTCCACATCTTCTCCCCCATCCTTTTCCCTTTTCTATATGCTCACACAATGAGACCATTGTCAAGGGCTGATTTGAATGAGGGGTCTCCGGGCATGTTCCCAGCATTGTCAAACAGAGTGGGAAAAAAACCACAACTCCAGCCTAGCCAGGAGGACCAGACCAGACTGAGACAGATGCCTAAATTAGTGACAAAGCCCTTTGAATGTCCCCCCTAGACAAGGGTTGCCTTGTGCATGCGTGCGTGTGTGTGTGCATGCTTGTGGGTGTGTATTTGTGGCTGGGTGGCAGCTTGCATGTCTCCCCATGTTAATTAGTTTTGCATGCATGTCTGATAAGGTGCCAATGAATATATTTGTACTCCTTGCATTGGCAAAAGCTGTCTCGGTGGCAGGGGAGATGCGGGGTGGTGGGGGTGTGCTCAGTGCAGCCCCGGGTAATTGAGCTGTGTGGAGCTGAGAGAAGAAGGGGTGAGGGTTGCATTGGCAGAGTGGGGCTTCCCAGCAATGGGATCTGCTGCTTTCCTTGCAAATCATGGAGAGTTTAAAAGGGAACTGAGCCTTTTTTTGGTTCACTGGCTCTTTCTCTTCATCTTGGCTGATTGTCTGGCTGAGGGTCTGTAGGCTCTTTCTTCTCCTCTGCCCTGTGTGTCTGTCTCTCAAGTCCCTTAAAAGGTGTTTATTTCCAATGGATTTGTACACACATACACATGCAATCACTCACACAAAGCCCCAGCAACAAAACCCCTGCCTGCTTCTCCAGAAAGGGAGTCAAATCTGCTACCAGTTACAAAATATGGGAGGGAAGTGAAGCGTGTGGGTGCCAGGGGTGGAGCAGTGGAAACAGGCAAATGGAAATGCAGAACAGGAGTTGGAGAGACAGAGATAACGTGTGCTATAAAGGATTTATCAACATTTGCTCAGGATAGAGTTATTAATTACCAATGCAGAAAAAAGTCTTTCCACATCCCCAGCGTATGGACCAGCACATAATGTCATTCCTAGAGTGCTGTTATCATCCACCCATCCATCTATCTGCATTTTGTAGGTTTACACAAAAATTCATTGTGTGCGTAGGGATGTAAACACCAGTTCACATCTAATTAATTTCCTTTCTAAATTAATTTTGCATCCTTTCCCTTCAATCAACAAGACTTAAGAGCCCACATACATTTCTTGAGCAGAATGGGAAAAAACACTTGAATGGGCGGAGATGCCTTTTCTGCCTGTGGTCCTGTCTGTGTCTGAGCAGCTGCTGGATGCCAAAAGAGGGAGTTAGATGGTTCAAGGCAGCTCTGAAGTGGAAGTCATTTTGTGAAGTTTTGCTGGAGCTCAGCTTACCTGCTGTGGTGTTTGGTGGCACTCAGCTTCGTCTTGGCTCCCATTTGCTTTGCCTTATCTTCCATACTTGGGTCCTGGTGCAGTGAAGGGATGGAGAGCAGGAGCGGATATACCATGGAGCAGGGCTGGCACTGCAGGGAGCCTGGGTGGGAGATGGCTTGGTCTGAGCAGCAGAACATGGGTTTGATTCCTTCTGATGGGCTGTCTTGGGAGGAGAAGGAGGGTCCTGATGAACAAGGTAAGCTGGCCACTGACATCAGCAGGGTTTGGTTGGGAAGGGCTGACACCTCTTCCCCCACAGGCTCTCCAGCTGCACTGGGCTTTCCTCTGCTACTAGGAGGGAAGCTGGGAGGTGACATGGAGATAAGGTAGAGTAGCCAGGAATTGACAAAGCCACCTGCCTGAAGGAGAGGTGATAAGTCCCCAGCAGGGCAGAGTGGGCTGCAGGAGCAGCAGCTCTGATTTGTGCTCAGAGTAGTCCAGGAACATTGGCTGGGTCAGGCTATACCTCCCCATTGACCTGCACAGGGTTACCTGTGAGGGAGCACCCATGCCCACCCCAAAGAATGCCCCAAAATGATCGCTGCCATTCCAGCAGTAGCTACGGTGGGCAGCTCATCAGTAACGTGCAGGAAAAAGGGACTCCCATGAAACACAGGTCTTCCAGTTGGAGAACAAAGGCAATTTCATGTGACTTATCAGCGGTGCCTAATTGCGCAGGGTGAATAATGAGCAGCCAGGGAGGCAGCGCTGCGGTCCCTCTGCAAGCCGCAGCTGGTGGCCACGGCTGGAAGCCCCAAGTCAGTGCCAACAGACTGTGGGCATCCTCAGAGAGGTGCAGCCCCATTCCTGTGCCCATTTCAGAGCCGTTTGGGCTCCTCCATTGCAAAGTAATTGTGTTGATCCCACATGGATGTAGGAGGGGAACCTGCTGTTGGAAATACTCACTCTGCAGTTGCTCGGACCTTCCATTTATGCAGAGGGTGAATGTGTCATCCATGCCTGACCCAGATGCAAGGTGGCCTTTAATCACAAAGAAGAACCAGGCATGAGCATCCTGCTAAGGGCTTGCAGTTCCCTCCCTGTCTGGTGCCTTGTCCCCAAGCAGGGGCTGTTTTAGGGACCCCTTCCAGATGGTTTCCCCCCACTCTGCCCTCTTCTATTCTCACATCCCTATCTCTCCTTAATTCTGCTCCCAAACTCTGGGCAGGGCTGTGGAAACAACTTTGTCAGAGCTCCTCACCAGGCTGATCTGCCAAAGGGTTTTTTTTTCCTTTCCCCATTGGGATGACTATTCCCACACAAGCAAAGCCTCTTAATGAATCTGTGGCAGCAAAGTAGGTAACGTGCTCACCCTGCCAAGACTGCTTGGCACAGCTGGAGTCACGTAATTGGGCTGTGTTGCCAGCCAGGGATAGAGCGGGAAGAGTTAAACTGAGGACAGTGGAGGGACAACTAATCCCCAACACGAAGAGTAGCAGAGACCGCCCTGTCCTTCATCATCCTCCCCCTCCATTCATGGACTCTTCCTCCCTCTCCACCACATCCTATTCCTCTCCCACATCCTCCCTTTACTTATTTCTTCTTTCGTCTTTCTCATCCTCCTCTTCTCCGTAGCTTTCTCACTCCTCCTCCCTGATTTCCCTCCTGCCCACCCCCTCTCCTGCCCAGTCTCCTTTCACATGCTCTGTCATGTCTCCAGAGCTGGTTTTTGAGTGGGACTGAGGGACAGTGTATTTGGACTGCAGTGGAGGTCACAGCTATATGGGGATTGTTTAAAAGAGATTTGCCCACATCCCAGCCCATGTGACCAGCCTCAGCTGCAGGTCTCTCTTTCTTAATCTGGAGATAAGCGTGATTATCCGAGGAAGGGCTGTTCGGAGCTTTGTAACTGTGACAGGGGAGCTTTCAAGTCGCACTTTGCTGGCAGAGCAGCGTTTAAAGCCGGGGAATCAGATTCCAAGCGTGGCTTTGCATCTCTTTTCTGCTGGGAGCATGGTGCAGGGCTGGCAGTGGGGATGGGAGCTTTATTAGGACTTTGCTTATGATGCGGAAAAGGAGTTAGGGGAGGGAAATGGGGGGAAGAGGGAGGTGAAAAACTCACAATTTGGTGTTTTCCCCATCAGTGGTGGTGTAGGAGAGGATGGCACTGATTCAAGGGGACAGGCCAGCCTGAACCCTGGCGTGGAGCAATAAGGTCCATCAAACCTGGGGTCTGGCTTATTTTTAGCCTGGAGTTGTGTCTCCTTGGTTTGCGCTACCCTGCCTCGCTCTGTTGAATCTCTCACAGAAGAGGTCTCTGGGGCCCTGTTTGGAAATGAAATGCTGTTTTAGCAGCTCCCGTGGTACAGCTTCCCCTGGAGAGAAGATGGCCAGCTTTGCTGCCCAATAAACACATAGTGCCCCAGCACTCAAGGCAGCCAACTCCCTGTCCAGAGAAATATCTGCTGGAGATGGGCCCTTGTGGGGCATCTCTTCAGCCAAGGTGAGAGTGTAGGGATATATAGCAACTGTGTAGTTTAATATCATATCAGTGTCTTATACTGCTGGAGGCTGAAATATTTAACATCTCATACAAGTGACACTGTCCCCAAAGATTTCTTTGGCCGGGACAGGTATCAAAATAGGGTTTAGTGGAAATGTTCAGCTCTAGAGCAGGTGCTGGTTTGTTTCTATTTGTAGACTAGAAACTCAGAGCAGAGACTTATAACAGCTCTTCTTTTGATGGAGATGGGTCAAGGAGAAAGAAACCTGGATGCATGCCAAGGGTGGGAATCTGGGGCAAGGTTGAATCAGGACGAAGTGCCAGCTCTTTGGACCGTCACTTGGGCAGGACTCACTGTTCTTGCCGTATCCTCCTTGGAAACGGTTCAGCTTCCAGCATGGCAGCTGAAGCCAGCCTGCTCCAAAGGACACCCTGAATTCCATCTGCTCCCCCCACACCACCCATTCTTAGTGGATGGGAATTTGTAGTGAGAACACCAAACAGCCCCTTTGCCTGGTTTTGTTTGTGGAGGGGCAGCTTCTTGCCTTTGTCAGGATAGTGAGGGAAAGAGTACATCCCTCTTCTTCCTCTCCCGTAAAGGCACATCTCATATTTGCATCATTCTGCCATGTTGGCCAGTCAACCTTAAAGCAGCCCAGGACAGGTACCTGTACCTGTGCCTGAAGATTAAGATGGGTCTCTGCAGGGCAGGTGGCTCAGTTCACCTCCAGCAGTTGCAGAAGGGAAATGGTTGCTAATGCATCATCTTGAGAGCAATCTCTGAAACTTCTCCCACGTTGCCTGCCTGTCTCTGGAGCCCCACACAGCTGCTCTGTGGGTGGAATCTCTGTTTTTCTTGTGCCCCCATGAACTTTATTTTTTGCTATGTTTCTTTGTGTGCTGCTTAGATGAATCCTCTTCAGTGCCTACAGCTTATTCCAGGGCTTTACTGAGGATCTGGCCAACACACGTAGCCTTACTCCAGGGCATGGCTCTTGAAGAAACTAGATGGACACAGCATCTTTTTAGTCTAATGACTGTAAGACCAAACAGCCCAAATCCCAACCTGCAGCCGTGTTGTGCAGAAAATGCCTGTGCCCCAGTGGAGAACAAGAGCTCCCCTTGAAATCCCACAGCCTTTGATCTGGCAGCGGGAATGTGGGCAGGAACATGTAGGTGTTGGCAAGTGCAGGCAGGAGCACGTGTATGCCAGGGCAAGCGTGCCCATCTCTGCAGGCACAGTCCCATGCCTGTCTCTGTACCAGCCCATCTCTGTGCACTGGCCCCACGTGAATCTGCCCCATACCTCCCTGAAACGAGGGTTTGGGGTCATAGGGTGACTGCGAGGGCTGATGGTAAATTTACCGATGGTAAACAAAGGGAAGCACAGTAGGTGGGATTGATGGAGAGATCCGTTTGGGATACAGCAAGAGAAGGTTTCCTGATGCAACAAACAGAAGGAGCTAAAAAAAGGAGCAATGTGATAGATATGGGTATGAGATCAAAGGCTGTGACAGGGCCAAGAATAAGGATAGGTTGGAGCCAAGCACAGTTTGTGGTGCTGGGCGCTGGGTGATGCTGAGGAGAGTGAAGGAAAAGCACTGGCTGCTCTGAACAAAACCCATTGAGAGGGGAGATGGGAGTGGGATGGAGGGGACAAAGCAGGGGTCACAGAACATCAAGCACTAATCTCAGGGGTTTTGGAGGATCAGCTGGGTGGCTTTCTGTGCTGGGGTGAAAGATGGGCTGGAGAAGGGTGCTTACACTGAGTGAGGATGTGCAAGGTGGTCATGGCCCATGACAGGGAGCCATCAGTGTCCCACAAGTTTGAGGTGCAGAGTGGCTTTGGAATAAATAAGCTGTTGTGTGACAGGGTGGGTGGTTTCCCAGAGGTGACCAAGGTTTTCAGGATAGAGAAAAGGAGCTCCACAGCTGGGCTGCGAAGAGCTGAGTCATTTCTTGAAACACCACATTAGACCAGATGCTGGAGTTTTAGAACAAGCTGGGCAGTGACATGCAAGGGACTGGAATGCCTGCACAGCATCCTTGAGCCACACTAGGCCTGCAGCTCACCCTGTGGCACCAGGACTCTGTGGGGTCCAAGAGGAAGGGAAGAACTCTGGCAGCTGTATTCTCATTCTCCTTAGACTCATACAAGCATCCACCATCACTGCACTGACAGCTGAGACCCAGGGCCAATTTGGGCCCTTGCTGTCATTGGTATTGGTCAGGGATGTTTCTTACAATGCCCTGGCACCTCAGTATCTGAGTCCAGCTTTTGTGATTAATGAAAAGTAAAAATCTTGGCCAAAAATCATGTTTGCTTGCAACCTCATTGCCATAGTAACAGAGGTCCTGAGGACACCTCTGAAGTAGGTCACCATGGTCCCTGTTTCGCTGCATCTCCCAGCATGGCATGACTCCAGAAGCAGAGTGCACCCACCACAGCCCAGCCATGCATTGCCCTGCCACAGCCCAAACCTGCTCAGGAAAGGCCAGGCTGGAAGACTGCCCTCCAGTGACAGCACCCAAGGGTGCCAAGGACTGTCCTGCACTTCATCACAGGAAACTTCTGTCCCTCCTGCTGCCCCCATGCCAGCTTGTGGTGTCCCCCAAGTCAGGGCTCCCTTCCAGCCTCCCCTCTCCCCATCCCCCACCTCCTTGCTGCCTCCCTCCCCCCTTTCCCCCAGCGCCTCTCCTCCTGCTTTGCATAATTTTCCATTTTCAGTGTCCCCTTTTCTTTTTCTCCTCTCCATATGGTGCGTCCCCCTCTCTGCCTGGCGCAGGAGCCATCCTTAACAAGCTCAGTAAAGCCCTCTCTCTCAGGGGCTGCACATGAAAGATGCTCTGTAAAAACAGAGGCTGGGTCAGAGCTCCCCCTTTTTCTCCCCTTGATTTATATGGGGCTGGGATGTGGGAACATTTCTGAGTCACATTTTAGAGCTGCTGGGTGCTTGTGCTTGTTCTCTCCAGCCATTCAGTGGAGACCCCCAAGGCCAACTTGTCCCCAGCCTTTGATCTGCAATGCAGAAAGAGCGGCTGGGGCAAGTTGGTGCCTCTCATCCAGCCCGTGCCCTCATTTTGGCTGGCAGGGAGGGATGCCCTGTCCTGTCGCACCAGGGAGAGGCCATGCCCTTTCCGCTCAGTGTCCGGTGGTCTTTTCCAGCTGCCTGTTTTGGCTTCCTGCTACATCCCTGGCACCACAAGGACCTTCCATCTCGCCAGGTCCAAGGTGCTGGGTCATGGTGCAGCAGTGGGTCATGGGATTTGCGATACACAGTGACTCAGCTCACCTAATCCACCGCTGCCCCTCTCCAGCTCCACCATGGACACTTGCCAGCGAGCACCCAGGGATGAGTGGAGGGTGCCGGGGCTGAGCAAAGGGTACGGGGGCTGGCGATGCCTGCCCAGCATTTGATGGGTTAAGCCAGTCTCCAGCTAATTTCTCCCAGCGGCTCCCCTCCTCCTCGTACTTCTGTATGCAGCAGGCAGGGCCTCAGCGCAGGTTCCTGCACTGAGCTGTTGCCAGGGGAGTAGTTAGGCGAGTCTGAGCTATGTGGGGAAAAGGCCCGGGCTGTCAAAGTGTCTGAGATGAACCATAGCCCAGTCCCCCTGCAGCTGGGCCCAAGCATGCATCAGCCCTTGTTTGGAGCCTGGGAATGGCAAAGCCCAGGGAGGTTCAAGGGCAAACTTGCTATTCATTAGTCAGGGGTCCTTGACGTTCCCACTCTCTGTCTCCCTTCTTCTTCTTCTTCTCTTTTCTGTCCCTCTTTTGACAGATTCCTGGGTGCTTTTGGGGAAAACTCCCCTCCTCCTCCTCGCCCCGGCAAAAGCCCTCCACATAAACTTCCCCAGCAGACAAGGCAGGAGGACAATAACATCAGGGCCACGATGCAAACGAGAGCCAGCAGAGCAGCCACATCCCCCGGGTGTCCTTTCTCCCCGGTCCTTCCTGCGCTGCCGCGGGAGAGCCAGCCGACGCATTCATTTCACTCATCTTGCCCATCGCCGATGTTTTATTATCTTGATGCTTGCAGGAAATTGTAACTTGAGATAAGGAAAATGTCAGGCGCCTTCTCCTCTCTCCTGTAGCCCAAAGCGCTGAGAAGTTCCTCCGTAGGAAATGTAAATGCTTGCCCAGGTGCAGAGGATGAGCATGAGATGGAGGGAGCCTCGAGAGGCCGCGCAAGCATCCCCGTCAAGAGATAAAACTCGCAGCGTAGGCGTAACACGGAGCCTCCCTCCCACCCCTCTGAACAGAATATTTCATAGCTCTTAGAAGCCGAAGCTCCCTTGTAATTATCCAAAGCAAACAGCACGTGTTATTAGTTTAAAATGATTTTTTCCCCCCCTCCCTGGGCCCCTGGAGCAGAATGGAGGTGTAATTGTGCTAAGAAGTTAGCAGGGGAGAGCACAGCTTTTGGTCACATTCAAGTTGGAGGGCTTGAGCCAGGGAGTCTGCTATGAAAGGCTGGTATTTGCATAAGCAGCGTGCATCCCTACAAAAAAGAAAGATATCAGGGGCTTGCAAAATTCAATCAAGGCTGGGAGGGAATGACAAAAAAAAAAGGGAGGGGTGAAAGGGAGGGGGGAAAAAAATTGACAGTGAAAAAGGTTTTTCTAAGTAACACCCTGGCGAGATTAAATTGTCCAGAAAGTTTCTCCGTGTGAGCCGGTGAAGCGGAGGCTGGGCTGAGGGCAGGGGAGGAGCGGGGTCCCTCCTTCCTGGCCTCAATAGGGGATAGGAATCTGATTAGGCAGAGTGTTCTGCATCCATTTACCATTATTTGAGGGTTTTTCTTTTTCCCTTCCCACCGCCCAGAATTGCTGTGGCGGGGCAGTTTGTCAGCTTATAAACCTCCGTGCTGGCTTTGTAAGGACAAGAAGGCACAGGAGCAAGTCTTGGGGCAGAGGCTGAGCTGTAATTTCAATTATTTATGCATTGGTGTTTTTTTAAAGAGTGATAATAGTTCCACATGCTAGTTTGTGGGATGTTTTCCCTGCACAGGGCACTGAGGAGGGAAAGCAGCTCTGGGCTGGGATCGGGTCCTGGTGGAGCCCTATTTTTGCAGGCACTCACAGTGGTAGGCTGAACTCTGACTGTAGAGGAAGTGCATGCAGGAGATTTGGACTTTCCTAAAGCTTATGTCAAATCAGTTGGGTCAGTCCATCCGCTCCTGCCCTCAGTTGCTGTGTGCCAGAAGCTGCAAACCCACCAGATGAACAGGCAGTAATTTCCAGAGTGGGCTGATGTCTGGTACCAAGGAACATCCTCTCTATCAGCACCACAGAGGAGTTTCTCTGGAAGCCACAGCAAGTTCACCCTGTGCCTGCAGAAGGCAGAGGGTTTACCTGCCGGGTAAAGGCTTTTCCCTAGTGAGCATAAGGGTTCAGGCTCCTCCTCCTCTCCTGGGCTATCAAAATCACCCACCACCATTCAGACCTCATCTGCCCTGACCTCAGCATCCTTACCAGCCTTGGGGGGGACACTGGGGATGAGTCCTAATCTAGGAGGATCTAATAGGATAAAGAAGTGCTGAGCCTTGGCTTCTTGCAGTCCGGATCTACCTACACGCACAGCAGCATGGGGTCTGTCTTCTTGGCACTCTGATTCTCCAGAGACAGGCCAAACAGGCCATGGTCCTACCCTAAACACATGCACATGGAGTGGACTTGGCCTCTGCCTCTCTTAAGTTTTAGGCTTTCTTCAAAGTTGCGCAAAGGAAGGGATTTTCCTTGGATTTCCATCAAGTGCTTTATGAATATTGCAATAAAGGGGTTACAGAAGATCTATTTTTAAGAGAGAGAAAAAATACCCATGAAAATTGCAGCCTGGACCCCAGAGTGTAGAGTATTTGCACAGTTCAAAGAGTTACGGTGGTTCATCCAGTCACAGCCCGGGAATGTCGTGGTGCGACCTACAGCAGATCACATGCCGGCTACTCCCAGGGCGGCTCATTAGAGAGCCACACAGAAGATTTATCTCTTAAAATGGGCTTGCAAATATTTTATAAAATTTGCAATATTTTATAAAATTACAATTTGGTGCAATAAAAAGAATAAATTAGCCAGCTGATGGTTCCTTTTGCACTCTGGATCTGAGTGTACTCAAGGATTAGTTATATTAGTCTTTATCCCTTCCAACGTAACAGTTTATAGGCAAGGCAAAGCAAAGGGAGGACAGCAAAGGGATGGGACTGATTTGGGGGCAAGGGAATACATGCTCAACATGGATAAAGTGCAAAGGAAACAGAGAAAAAATATCAGGAAAAAGGGAGGAGAACATGCTGCAAGGTGCAAAATGTGTGGGGCAAAGCAATGGAAGTGCAGGGAAAGCTGAGAAGGGGACTTGTGCTGAGTGTCACAGCTTCGGCTCCAGCTCGGTGGCTTGGTATCACTTTCTCCAGCCAGGCAAGGGCGCCAAGGGCAGGGAAAGTTAACACGAAGATTAAAACATCAGAAGGCTGTGCCTTTAGTGGCTCTGACATGCAGAGTAATCCCATGCCCCAAAGCCTAGTGAGGAAGGACAAGCGGTGAGCCCTCCCCTGGCTGGCGGTGTGCGGGGCAGGCAGGGGTAGGCGGTTGAGGCAGGCACAGGGTAAGCTTGGTGTCTTGGGAACCACAGTTTTTTGGGATGGGAAGGGGGAAAGGTGGCTCAGAGCTTTGAGAAACATGTGGTGAGAGGGGAAAGAGGATTGGAGTTTCACTCCATCAGTGAGACAAGTTGGTCTGTTCTCAGCTGAGGGCTGCTGGACCATTTCCCTGACAGAGATCATAACCACGCTGTTTTTTTTCTTTCCTTCCTAGATCCCAGCAAGTGGAAAAGGGGTTTTTCAATCCTGGGAGTTCCTTCTTGCAGTTGGCTACAGCCTGCCCGGACTTGCCGTCTGACTTCTCCGAGTTTCACCAGGAGGGTCCCAACCTGCTTCTCCATTGGCCCCAGAGAGGAGGCAGCTTTGACATGATCACAGCGAGTTTCTGCATCACCTGGAATCATGCCAGTCCATCCATGGGGACAGAGCCAGGGCAACACGGGGAGTCAAGGGATCATCCCACATCACTCTTGTACGTTGCCTTCAGTGCCGTCAATACCCCGGAGCAGGACCAAAATGCTTTTAGGCAGAGAGATCTGAGCCAGTCACTGTGTCACCTGTGAAACACCGGGTGTGTGAAGGTGGGAGGGAGCTTTCAGCTCTCAGCTTTGCTCATGGAGCAGAATTTGGCCCTTGCTGCTCTTGAGCCCTGGGTCTGTGGAGCTCTGGGAGTGCAGCCTTCCTGAAGGTGCTGTGCTTGTGGCCCAGAGGACCATGAGCCTATCCAGGCCAGACAGCCCACCTACTGTTGTACTGCACCCTCTCTGTTCCTGTAAGAGAAACATACTGCCTGTAATTCCCTCCCATTGAAATCCCGCCCTCCCATGCACTGTTGAAAATAAACTCTCCCTTTTTCAAAAGTGAGCCGTGTGATTTAGTGCAATCTCGAGATGGAGGAGGCAATGGGCACAAAATAAACCCAGGCAAATCAACAGGAAAGTGGGAGCAGCTGGGAGCCAAGCGGCCGGGCTGCGCCATGCCCCGCATCAGGCACATTTCCCTGAAAGCCTGAGCGAATCCCTCGCCGCTCAATGATCTTTATTTGGTCTGAACCCCGTCTGGGAAGTAACCGCTAAACCCAATGCAAACAGACCCCCGTGAAAGAATATAATGAATATGTCTCTCAAATGATTTGGAGCCCTTCTGCCTGCAGAGCAGGGTTCCCCATTGTGCCCCGCTCCCGGCGTGCTCGGGGCAGGCTGCGCGAGGTGGCCGCTTTCCCAGCTGAAATCCGAAAAAAGCAAACAATGGGTCAAGGCCGGCATTGTGCGAGCCCAGGCAGGCAGAAGGAGCGCAGCCCGGCATGGCCAAGTTCAAGGCTGGGCAGGGGGCCGGGCGCGCGGGGATGCTAATGGGGGCTGCGGGGCAGGGGGGGCAGGGGCTCTGCGTGCCGTTACCCTGTGCAGCCACGAGCACCCAAAAAGCACCTCACAGAGGGGCAAAGGGACGCAATCGCCCAGCGCAGCAAGGGGTGCTGGGGGCATTGGTGGTACCCTGGGAAATTTGGGTTGCTGGGGGGGCTGATGGTAGTTAGGGAGCTGGTATTGCTGTGGGGGATTGGTTGTGAGTTGCAGGAGGACTGGTGCTACTGGGGGTGGACTGGTGTTATCGAGGCGGTACAGGGGGAACTGGTGGAGCTAATGGATATTACTGGGGGAACTGGTGCTATGGGGTGGCTGCAAATGGAGATGATGGCACAGTGCGGGGCCCTGCCAGTGCAATGTGCATCCTGGGGGCTCTCTGGGTTTGGGAGCCTCACAGAGGACAACAGCCTCTTTGGGTCTGCCCAGAGCTCCAGGCCCGAGCAGGGACCCCCCCACGCTCTCTCATCTGCCCGCCGCTCCCCCCTCCCCGGATGAAGTGTGCGGAGACAGGCGGAGCAGCCCGTGGAAAAACACCATGGAGGGCCCGCACAAAGGGGGTTTTATTCAAATTTGTTTAGAGTTTAGCGGATTTGCATGAAAAATGTGTGAGAAAAGCCGGCTCCAATGACCTCATCCCCAGCTGCCATTAATGTTCAATTAAGTGCTGAATAGTAGCAAAGGGGGGACCGGCCGGGACGTGCAGAGAATCCAGGCTCGGGCGCAGACTGTGAGAACCAGGCGGCCCCCCCGACCGTCTGGCCCCGGCCAGCCCCGACGGGGTCCCCCCGCCGCCGCCCCCCTCCGCACCGGGAGGTGCGCTGAGCCGATCGGGTCTCAGCCCGTCTGGGTTATTCCCCGGATCACTCGCATCCTGAAGCAAAGTGCCCCCCCGGCAAAGGTGGGTGTCTGGGGGGGTAACGCCCCCTCACTGAGCCGCCGGGGCTGTTGTCACTCACCCCGCAGCCCGCCTCGCCGGGCCCACAGCCGCTCTCCGCCTGGCAGACGGTGTCAAAGCCCAAGTTCAAGTCCACGCCGAGGGGCTCTGCCCCGGGATTCCCAGCTCCTTTCCATCCTCCGCCTTTTGTTCGCCTCTGACAATTGCTCTTTATTTCTTACACACCCCCAGCCTCCCCCCCGCGCCCCCCCCTCTCGGCCCGCACTTGGCACCGTTTAGCTGTCTGCCTGCAAACTTAACAATCCCGGTTCTTGGTATAAGCACTCAAATTATCCTTCTTTCTACATATAAACACGGCCCGGGGTGTGCGGCTCTCCCTGGCCGCGGGGTACCCCCGGCGCAGCCCGGCTCCCCCGCACCGACCCCGGCCCCGGCCGGAGGAAGTTTCTGCTGCGGGACACGGCAGGAGAAAACGAGCCGGATCCAGAACACCCCGCTCTGTGGGGCTCCCCCGGGCCAGCGCTCAGGTAAGGAAACACACACCCCCCTTTGCTTTTGGGGGGCTGCCTCTGCTGCGGGGAGTGATGACACAGCAGGTTTAGGGGAGTGATAGGGGGATCTCTGTGCAGGGGTTCCCGCATACTCCCGCGAAACCAGCCCTGCCTCGGGCACTGATGCGGAGCCCCGAGGCGGCCTCCGCCGGAGGTGCGGATCCCCCACTAGCCGGGGTGCGGCGGGGACACTGCCTGAGGGGGGCATCCGGAAAGCCAGGGAAGGGGGCCTTCCCAAACCTGCCTCTGCTCCGGCCTGCCTCTCTCCGCCCCCCTCGCGAGGGGAACACCCACACGGGGAGCGGGCCGGGGGGCTGGGTGGGGGACGCCGGCGGGCCCCGGGGGCTCCCGAGCACCGACATGCCCGGGTCCGCTGCCCCAAGGGCCGGGGCTTCGGGGCAAAGCCCGCGCCGGGGGTCAGCAACAGCATCCCAGATGGGTCACACCTCCCTCTGCACAGGTGTGATCCACGGGACCGGAAAGACCATAGGGTGACCGGGAGGGGGCTGTGTCACCCCGCAAATAAACCCCCTCCCAGTACTGTGGCTGGGCGCTGCTGGGATAAACTGGGGCAGGGAAGGTTCCGGGGACCTTGGGCAGATTTGCTGTTTCGGCTATTTTTATTTTTTTTTCAAAGACAATTTCGGATGAAGAAGGGGGAATAAACACACGCACTCTCACACCTTTCGTGGCTCAGAGATAAAGGACCGAGGGAGTGAACGCACCTTCAGTGGGGAAGGGAGCAAGATTTGGGAGAGGTGGAGAAGAAAGGAGGGGATAAAAGGCTGAGAAGAAACGGGGAAGAGGTGGGATACAGGGTGGGGTGGCAGGAGGGGATCCCCCAAAAGCCGTCGTCGAGCCCAGCGCAACGAGGCGGGCGCCCTTCCTCGGGGCGGGGCGGCCCGGGGACACGGCGGGGCCGGGCCGTGCCTCGGTCCCGGGGCTGTCACGTCGCATCGCGTCAGGAAGCATCGTGTGGTATAATACGGCGCCATAAATTACAGCGTAACGTAGAATATACGTGTTCTACACACATATATGTGGAATGGAGCATATATTGTATTGCATTGCAGCCGTGAGCAGTCCCTGGGTTTCCACCCAGTCCCAACGGCCCGTGAAGCGTGGGGGGGGAGGGTCGCGCCGTGCTGTGCCCCTGCCGAGGGTGCGCTAGGGTCGCCACAACCCTGCGCAGACAGCGGGGACCCCTTCCCTCACCCCGCCCCCCATAACAGAGCCCTGCACTCCCACGGGCGTGTTTGAAAATAGCGGGGCGGGCGCACCTCGGGGCTGTGGGAGAGGTCGCGCTTTGTATTGTTTTGTTTTGTTTTATTTTGGGGGTTTTTGGTGGCTATTTAAAAAACCCTCACTGGCACCGGTGCCTCCTACGTCCGTCATTTTCGTGGCCCCGCACGCGTGTGTACAGCCGGCTGCTTCTCCCCACTGGTGTCCGTGGACACTCCTCACCCCCTGCAGCAGAGGAACCAAGGGCGAGCCCCTCCGGGGCGCCCACCTGCGGTTCCACGGCCACGGGGAACTCACACGGTGCCGGTGGACCCACAGCGTCACAAGTTGCCGGGGGGTCAGAAACCAAGTGGGCGTCGGAGCCCCTTGGAAGGAGGGAAAAGACTTTTCCCGCGGTCGGTGGAAAATAAGAAATAACCCCGCGCGTGGAAACAGCCAGGATTTGGCTCTGGTTGTGGGGAAGGCAGGATGGAGAGGGGCAAAGGAGGGATGGAGGCAAAAAAGGGATGAAGCGGGAGGAGAGTAGGAGAAGGGGATGGAGAGATAGAAGGGGAGAAGGACAGATGGAGGCATGGAGGAGGAGAAGGAGGGATGAAGGGTAGAAAAGAAGAAATGGAGGTTGGAAGAGGAGGGATGAAGGGTGGAAGAGGAAGGATAGTGGTGCGACGAAGAGGGATGGAGGAGAGGGAAGGAAGGATGGAGAGGGAGAAGGAGAAACGGATGGTGGAAAAGGAGGGATGGATGGGGGGAAGGAGGAATGGAGGGGGGAAGGGTGCCGCTCCCCCGATTGGCTGTTTAAGCACAAAATCCGGCGGTGGGTTTGCGGGGAGGGGGCGCGGATGGGCCGGGGGCTGCTGGGGGGCAGAGGTAGGCGCTTGGGTGGCTGCAGGGCCCCCTCGGCAGCCATTTTGTGGCAGTACCTGCCGTGGTGCCAGGGCTGGGCGGTGGGGCTGGAGCAGCGCCCTGCCTGGCCCTGCCCTGCCCGGCGGGGCGGCGGGGGGCTCGGGGCGGGGGGGAGGCCTCCACGCCACGGTAGGAAATGTATTACCGCGCCCGCCACGCTTGGCCATTGACAGAGATAAACATGCAAATGAGTCGCTTTGCATGTCATTAGCATACAGGCAGATTGCGGGGGGAGGGGCCGCAGTGTGCGCACTGCAGCGTGCTTTAATGCAACACCCAAACAGCCATTGCGGGTCTCTCCCGCCAGCAGCACCTGCGGCTTCCCGCGCCCCCCGCCGCGGGCAGTGGGACCCCCATCACCCTCTCTCACCCTCCGGGTCGCCGAGCCGTCCCTGGGGCTGCCCCGCCGGGTACCCGGCTCGTCCGACCCGGCCTGGGACTGCAGGGCACAAGGACACGCAGGAATAAATAAAGCCAAACCTCGGGCAGTGTTCTTTTAGGGATATTTCTGTTGTTTCACCTATTTCTGTGTTCTTTCACCTGGTGCAGGGAAAGGAGCGGGCGGAGGGCCCCCAGCCGCCGCCTCTCGCAGCCCCGCTCCGCCGCCACCTTTAATTGCGTGGGGTGGGTGGAGTAGGGAAAGGGAGAGAGTGAACCGGCGAATTTGAGCAGGGAAGATGCAGGCGGGAAGCACGGCTGGGGCTGAGGGTTCCCTGCGGCTGCCGGAGCTGGGGGGCGGCCGGAGTGCAGCCTGTGAGGGTGCGTTTGCAAACAACGGGTGTGAACCTGGTGTCCGTGTCCGTCTGTGGACACGGGTGTGTCTGTGGCCTCTGCATGTGCCGCCCCGTGCGTGTCCGCACAGGCGTGTTGCATCCCCGCACCGCAGCATGTCCCCACTCGCGTGGGTGTGCCACACTGGCGGGTAATTCACCTAGTGAGTGTGTGTTTGTGGGATCCGTGTGCGTTCCGCACAGTCGTGTGTTTACCCGAGCCGGGGGTGTCCGCACGCACCCCGGGCAACCGTAGGTCGCATCCGGCCGCGGGGTGACCGCGGCACCCACGGAAGGGGATGAGGGGGAGGCCGCCACCCCTCGCTCGCAGCTGAGACGGAGGGATCCCCGCTGGCCGGGCTTCCCTTCCACGCCGGCCGCCCTGCGGCGAGGGGGGCATCGCAGGGCGCCCCGCAGCCAGCCCCCCGCGTTTTCGTTGAAAGGGGAACAGCTCTCCCGTCCTTGCGAGAAGGGCAGGCGAACAGCCCGCGACGGGCCGCGGGCAGCGGAATGTGCATCCGTGGAGCAATACACCCTCAGTGGGAAAGGGGGGACACTCCCTGGGCACTTCTGTCTCCCCACCACCCAAAATTCCAGCACGACTGCGATGGCACAGAGCGGGAAGCGCCCTGGCACTGTGGGTGCGGGCCCCCGGCGCCCCTCGCAGCGGCCGCTCCGCCGCCCGAAGGCACCCGCTGGGGAATGACCCCCACTCTTATTTATGGGGGACTTGGCGAGGAAAGCACCCCCTTTCTTCTGCGTGCCCCCGAGCCGCGGCAGAGCCCCCGGTCCCACACCTCCCAGAACAGCGGGTCCCCGCTCTGCAAAGAAACCGGCTTTTTGGTCTCGTAAATAAATCCGATTTTTATTCTTGAAAAGGAATACACTTTTTATTCTTGCAAATAAACACGATTTCCCCCCCCTCTTGTAAATAAGCCCGATTTTTATTCTAATAAATAAGTCCGCTTGTCTCCTCCTCGGTGGTTTATTCCTGGCCGGAAAGACAAGGCGGGGAGAGGGTGCGGGGCCGGACCGGGCATTGTTTTGGGGAGGGGGGAAACCCAAACTCCGGCCGGTGCTGAGAAATTAAATCGTGCCGTCTCATCTCCGTGTCGCACACAGAGGAGATAAAAGCGCCGCCAAATTTGTTCTCCAAAACAAATTTTAAAACCTCGAGTATATCTTTACCCCTTATGTCCTCGGGAGAGCGAAAATTCACAGAGCAGCCCCGTAATATAATTTTTCTGCTGAAAATTCTTCCCAAATCCAGTTAATAGATTATTATTGCAAATAGTGCCGCCTCTTTTTTTCAGCAACTCAATATAACATTGGAAATTAGAAACACCGTTTGTTTTTTTTTTAATTATTATTATTGTCCGTGTGTTTTTTATATGTGTGTTTTTTAAGGTTTTTTAATTTTTTTTTTTTAATGAAGCTGAAATATAATTTTGTTAGGCTTAGGCAGCCCTTCAGAACAGCCCGCTGGATAAAATTCGGAGATTCTGCCTTGCAAAACGACAAGTGTTAAGCGAAGGCTCCGGGAGAAGCCCCGTGGCACGGACGATGCCGAGGGTGGATGACTCTGTCCGGCGTGTGTCACTTACGGGAATAATCTTTTTAATTTCAGTCTCGAGTGAGAGAATTTCAAGAGTCTGAAAAAGTGATTTATGGAGACCCTGAGACCTGCGACCGCCGGGGTGGCCCCGGCAGCCCCGGCCCCGGCCCGCAGCAGCCCCCGAACCTGCTCTCATCCCCCTGTGCCCGATTCCTTCAGGATCAGGACGGCAGAGACAGTCCTGAGCTGCCAGGCAAAGTTTGCACCGCTCGGCAGAATTGCTGCAAGGGCGACGCGGGCGCAGGTTCTGTCCCGGCTCTGCGGACGTGGTCCCGGTCTCGGTCCAAGGCTGTCACCGCCTTGTGCCACCAGTCCCCGGCACACCCCTCACCCGGAGCATCTCTGGCTCCAGCTTTGGGGCCAGCCACAGGCGAGGAAGAGGAGGGTAAGAGGCGGTTAACGAAAGAGGGCTCTATTTCTGGCAGCAGGGCCGGTTCTCTGTCGGTAGGATCGGTCAGGGCGACGCCGGGACTCTGCCACCCCGTTTCACCGTCGGGGCACGGTGGGAAGTCCGCACCGTCTCCACGACCGGGAGCAGCCCACATGCCGGTGAGGGCGGCGTAGGCTGGCCCAGCCATTCGATATTCATCAAAACAGCCCCTCGGCTGCATTTTCGTCCCCCCATATACTCGCGCAAGCGGGTGCGTTTGTACTGGAGTGGGCTCCGACCTGCTGCCAAACCGTGGCCCGTGCTCACACCACGGCCCCGGGGCTCGGTGGCCATCGTGGAGGTGATCCTAGACCTGTAACGGGGGGGAAAGGAGCGAGGGACCAAGATCGGGCCGGACCAGGGAGGACCCACCCCTCCCTCGGTGCAGCGGGACGTGGCCGGGGAACGCGCGGGGAACCGGCGGTGCCGCGCCCCGACGGCGGCCCCGCCTCTGTCCAGGGTGCTGAAACACTCTGCGGACACCGAGCCGTCGACGGGGCGGGCTCGGGTCGGGGGGTGGCGGGACCCCACGGTGTGCGGGAGGGACCTTTAGGGTGCGCGAAGGATCCCTTGGGTGCGGGAAGAGACCCCTGGGGTGCGAGGCGGGAGGCGTCGGTGTGCAGGGCGGGAGCCGGGCATCCCACCAGGGAGACAGTGGCTCTGATGGCGGCGAGACGGGGCGGCAGCTGTAGGGCCGGCCAGCGGCCCCGACGGCGCGTTTCCATGAGCTATTCTTCCCCGATTTACTGCTTGTCACCGGCAGCTCAATGGGGGTCCCCCCGTCTCTGGGACCTGCGCTGCCTTCCCCCGCTCCCGCCCCCACCTTCTGCGGAGCCGCGCAGAGTCGACCCCCTTCCCTCCCCCGGCACATCGCGCTGCCCGGCGGCCGCTCCCCTGCGCGGCTCCGGCGAAGTTCAAGAAGTTGGCTGGCCCCGCTCCCTGCGAGCAGAGCCAGCCCAAACACCACCGCCTGCCCCGGAATATTTCACCGTCGGGCAGAGGGAAGGGGGGGCGGGGGGGGGGGGGGGGGG